>JANRMT010062856.1:45027535-45049516 GCA_026402145.1 Polypterus bichir lapradei
ATATATATATATATATATATATATATATATATATATATATATATATGCATGAAAGTGTGTGTGTCTGCCTGGCCCGGAAGTAAGATGTGGAGTCGGGGTAACAGAAAACTCGCTTAGCTGCTAATAACACAAGCGAGGTGAGCACACCAGCAAAATGAAACCTCAGAAGAAAGACAAAGTCACTTAGCCACAAACATTGGCAAAACGGTATCCCTTTTACTTTTCCTCCTGCCGCTAATGCACAAGCGAGGCGAGCACGTTGGCAAAACTAAACCTCCTAGGAGGGAGATGCCCGGAGTAGTTCCTTTAAATACCTGACATCTCTACATTTCAGTTTTTTTTCTGACAATTTAAATAGTTTCTAGGACCCCGGGCTTTTTACAGCACGGGCTTACACAGCTATGTATATAGTATATATACAGTGCCCTCCACAATTATTGGCACCCCTGGTTAAGATGTGTTCTTAGGCTTGTAATAAATTATTTTTTTCCCCAAAAAAATATAGGCTCAAAACACAAAAAAGAGAAAAATCCAACCTTTAATTGAAATACATTTATTCATTGGGAAAAAAATCCCACATTAAGAAATAAATTTTTTACATGAAATCATGTGTGGCACAATTATTGGCACCCCTAACAATTCCTATAAAATAAATGTAATTGAAGCATTTTTGTAATTTCTAGTTTAGTTTTTAAAGTTGATCAGAGTAAATTGGACCTTTTAATTAGTAATTAATGACATCCTGTGTCCCTGGGGTATAAATATGACGTGACACAGAGTCTTATTGCTCTTAGCCACTCTTCAACATGGGAAACACAAGAGAACATGCTGTTCAAGTAAGGCAGATGTGTGTCGACCTTCAAAAGTCAGGTAATGGCTACAAGAAAATAGCTCCTCGCCTAAACCGTTCTGGATCTACAGTCAGAGGAATAATAAAGAAGTGTAAAACTACAGGAACAGTGACAAACAAGGCTGGACGAGGACCCAAGTTTATCTTGCCACCACTCACAGTAAGGAGAATGGTAAGAGAAGTAAAACAGAGAACTGCACCAAAGAATGGTATCTTGGGGTCACAAAGTCTCCATGACAATCATAAGACACTACCCCATGCCGACAGGCTGTTTGAGAGAAATGCAAGGAAAAAGCCATTTCACACCTACAATCACAAACATAAATGTCTGGAGTTTGCTAAGTGGTACTGGGCTTCAACTGGGACTGTGTGCTTTGGTCAGATGAGACTAAAATTGAGCTTTTTGGCAACAAACATTCTAAGTGGGTCTGGCGTGAATCCAAGATGCGGAAAAGCACCTCATGCCCACTGTAAAGTATGGTGGAGGATCTGTGGTGCTGTTTCTCTTCCAATGGCCCTGGGAACCTTGCTAGGGTGCATGGCATCATGAACCCCTTGAAATACCAGGACATTTTAAATCAAATCTGGTGGCCTTTGTCAGAAAGCTGAAGATGGGTCATCATTGGGTCTTCCAGCAGGACCCTAAACATATGGCAAAATCTACACAAAATTGGCTCAGCAGACACAAAATCAAGCTCCTTCCATGGCCATCTCAGTCCCCAGACCTCAAACCCATTAAAAACCTGTGGGGTGAGCTGAAGAGGAGGGGACCCAGGACTCTGGATGATCTAGAAAGATTGTGCAAAAAGGAATGGTCAAAAATCCCTGTCTCTGTATTCTCCAACCTTGTGAAATGTTATAGGAGAAGGTTAAGTGCTGTCTTGTTGGCAAAAGGGGGTTGTACGAAATATTAACAACAGGGGTGCCAATAATTGCGGCACACATGATTTCATGTAAAAAACGTATTTCTTAATGTGGGATTTATTTCCCAATGAATAAATGTACTTTAATTAAAGGATGGATTTTTCTCTTTTTTTGTGTTGTGAGCCTGTATTTTTTGAGGAAAAAAAGAATTTATTAGAAGCCTACGAACATATCTTAACCAGGGGTGCCAATAATTGTGGAGGGCACTTGTGTATATATATACAAACATTGAAAAATCTGGCGTCACTCATAAATGTTCATGCTTTTGATAGAAATTGATAGTTTTTATTATCATGATACCAAGACAAATATGGCCAAGGCATTACCAATATTTGTAAATGAATGATTTCCAATTTATTATTCACATAAGCCAACACGCAAACTGACACTGTAACAGTGTGGTGTTAGGCAGGCAGTGTGGTGTAGTGGTCCAGTGGACTTTGGACCTCAAACCCTAAGGATGTGTGCTAAAATCCCACTACTGACACCACGTGACCATAAGCAAGTCACTTCACCGGCCTGGGCTCCAAATGGAAAAGCTGTAATCAACTGCATCTGAAAAGCTGTAAGTCACCTTCGATAAAAGTGCCACCCAAATAAGAAGTAATAAAAAAGATAGCAGCAAATATAGCAAAACATTCATACTTAAAAAAAAAAGACTTGTCGGCAGAGTGGTGGCTCTGAGCCTAAGGATCTGCACTGGTATCTGGAAGGGTGCCAGTTCAAATCCTGTTACCTCCAGAAGGGGTTCTACTCTATTGGGCTCTTGAGCAAGGCCTTTAACCTGCAGTTACTCCAGGGGTGTTTTACAACAGCTGACCCTGCGTTCTGACCCCAAGGGGTATGCAATAACTACATTTCGTTGTATCTGCACAACGACAATAAAGTTGAATCATTTCAAAAAAGGGAAAGTTTAAATAGAAAAAAATGTAGGAAATAAAAAAAGGAGCATTATCCCATTTCCATTAAAAAATCTGTTGATCTGCCTTCGTTTTTGTAGTGACATGAGAGCAAAAACAAATCATGCAAATAAATAACAAATTCCATGAAGAGCTATAAAAAAAGAATGGCTGCCTCGCAAACCAAATTTGAGGGCAGATGCTTCCCTCTGTGGGCTCCAAAAGGATTAGTACTTCTACGCTGAGCCTTTTTAATCTCAATTTACAATTTATTTGATTAGGTTATAGTATCAGTTGTATATGCCATCCTACGTATTCTCAGAGGCTTGTAAAAGATCTCATTGGTGTTGAGCATTGAGTGAGTTACCCTGTTACTGCCAGCAAAGCATAACATAATGCTGCCTGCCATTATGTGAAGGCCCGTTCTTAAATAACCATTTCATCAAAAATTTACAAAGCTCAAGAGACCCCACTCAAGCATGGCAAATAAACACTTGAGACATGAACTGGCCTTTTCGAAGTTTGACATGATCTGTCTGCCCTTAAGATATGTTATGAATTGTACTTATCTGTAGAGATTCAGAGTTTCTAGATGTGTGCTGTGTAATTATATTGGAGTTTTGCTCAGTTTTTTTCTACAAGGTTTCAGGTAATGGGAGCGCACAAACAGGAGTGAGCAGTGCATCAGATAAACTGATTTGTGTTTTCTATGAATGAATGTAATGAAGTAAAATGAAGTTCTGCTTAGAGAGTGGTGAGGAGTTGCATGATGGTTGGACATACAAGTAACACTTTTACTGTAGTTGGACGACAGTTCTACTGCTACCACTAAAGGTTTCACATTTGGTAGTATCGGTGTTCAACTGACTGGATTTCTTATAATGACCCAGTTTGTGTCTTCCATAGAAATCATTCAAGCCTTAAAATTTTCAAGAAACTTGTTTCAGCCCCAAACCCCAAATTGGTGCCTTATGAGTCTAGTGGGTGAGAGAGGTGCTAAAGTATTGACTTCTCATGCTTCACCTGAACTAAAGGGCTCTACTATTTTTGTAAAGTACTGCTTTTTAGAGCATCCATTAAATACTAAACTTCACAACTCAGTTTAAGGTCCAGGGACCAGAATCTATAACAGTAGCAACAGCTGCAAAGCAGACACCAACTCGGGAGGGTGCCAGTCCACCCCAGGGCACGTGCACACCCATTCTCACAATAAGAAGTTAAAGTTGTCAGTTAACTTAACCTGCAAGTCTCTGGGTTATGAGAGGAAAATTGCAGTGCTCAGAGAAAACCCTCGAGGACACACTATAAACTATAAAAAGGTATGGGCAAAACTGGGAGCCGATTGGGGTCTCCTGGCAATCACACTTTTACGCAAAAGTCTTTTTATTTCAATGGACTGGCACCTGTTATTTAACTGTGCAGGCTTGATGGCCTCTGCTGAATGTAGCTAAAGGAGTAGCCCTCCCTGAGCCATCACAAGTGAGGGGCAAATCTATTGCGTCTTCAACTGAAAATTACAGGATGTACTTTTTGAAGTTTTTGTTGACTCTTCTAAGCACCTGGCAACCAACCGTTATGGCTTAAGAGGACCTCTCTAGTTCACTCTTTTCAGATTTGTTTGCCAAGTGCCACTCTGCCTTCAGAGGTCCTTTTTGAAGCTGCAGCCAGTCAGCCCGCTTTGCCTCTTGACTTTGTGTACTTTGGGTGGGACGCAAACAATTAGCAGACCTGGTGCACACTGCTTGATGTTTGGGGAGGGAGAAGGACAAAGAAAGACAGATGAATAGCAGGACATCAGCTGGCACAAAGCTTTTTCCTCCATAGAGAGAAAAGGAGAGGGAGAAGGAGAAGGTACACAGGCATACACAAAAGGGGCCGGGGCTGCTTGCTTGTACTTATCACTTGGTGTTTTGCCTGCTCCCTGTCATTCGACTGCATGTTATCTTAATGGTACCCTTTTCTTTTAACCTTTAAGAAACCTGATTTGATCGTAATTGCCAGGGATGTACTTATTTGGGCACTCAGAAAAAAATCCAACTTTGAAGAAAGTACTTGAACAATCCATCAAAAAAAAAACTCCATGATATAATAGCAGCCAGAGGGCTGAAGTGCCATCCCTATTAATAGAAGCAGTGGCAGACAGCAGAGATATCAGTGAATGTCTAACAGGATCACGTTAGAGGGCAGGATCTGCAAGACACCCCTGTGGGGGGTTTGGGGGGGGGGGGCACCATTAAGAGGGCACTTTACAATATGCACAAGAGAGAAGTAAACAAAATGAGGCCACTTCAGAACCAATGTCTTTCATGGAAGAGTGAATAAAATAAGTCAACCAGTGCCTCTTCACTGCATGCCACAATTTAAAAGTCAAACAGCTCTGGCACAGTCCAGATATGCGCTTGGTACAGTGGCACTGTGGTTAGAGCAGTTGTCCCACTGCTCCAGGGACCCAGGTTTGATTTCTGGCATAATCGCTGTCCATGAGGAGTTTACATGTTCTCCTATTGTCTGCTTGTTTTCAACTTCAATCAAAAAGGCATGCAGGTTGGGATAAATGTTTACTATGAATGGGTCTGGTGTGAGTAAGCATGAGTCTTGTGATGTGCTGGAGTCTTGTCCAAGACTAATTTGTGCCTTGTATGCAGTGCTGTTGAAACAGGTACAGGAATTGTGACCTTTAACTGGATAAGCTGCTGGGAAAATTGATAAATAATTTAATATAACACAGTATTCTCATGCCTGCTTAATTTACTTCACAGTTATGGGAGGCTGGAATAATATAATATAATATAATATAATATAATATAATATAATATAATATAATATAATATAATATATCCTTCCCTCCATTTTCCAAACCCACTTTACCCGGAGCAGGGCAGCTGTGAAGTCAGAGCCTGTCCCAGCAAACATAGCGTGCAAGACAAGAACAAAATAATACAATATAATATAACAAAGCTTCATAATGGAATAGCGTGCCCATCCAGAGCTGTTTTCTGCCTTGTTCCTAATGGCTAATGCCACTTGGATGAATTTCAGTCACATGGTCCAGAATTTGATTAACTGGGTTTGTGAATATTATATTATACCATAACAATTAGTATATAATTATTATATTAGTTTCAAACTCACTTAATCCAAAAGAAGATTCCACAAAAGTAAGAGTCTATAGGGGCAGTACTGGGGGTAAGTCAAGACACAGGCTTGGACAGGGTGTCATTACCCCCAAATAATATAATATAATCTATATATATAATTCACTAAGGCAAGACACCCATGGAAAGCACGCCGGAAGGGGCGTGGATTCACTAAGCCGCCGACAAGTAAGACACCTATGGCGCACGCAGGAAGGAGCCACGCCCACCAACTCCAAGACCATTGGATACGACGACAACTCGCAGAGCCAGGCCCACCAACTCGGACGCGATGACACAGAAAAACCGCCGTCATTTATATTCGTCTGTCGTAGAGGCCACATGCACCTCCGAGCCACGTTGACTCTTCATAGAGGCATGTTTCTCGCGGAGGTGAATCGCCATATGCAGCGTGTAAAACGGTTTGCGAGGGGTATCCCATGGGATCCTTAAAATGATCCTTTACAACTGAGGTTAAAACACAATGAAGTAAGCAGTCTTTAAAAACCAAGTTTTCGGTTATGACGCACGACCACGTGCACCATAGCAAACTGCTTTACACACTACATACAGCAATTCGCATCCGCGACAAACATGCGTCTTCTTAGATGCTCCTGCAGGAACACGAAAGACGTTTCCCTGCCCACCAACACTCCTTTTTCACCGGCCCGCGTCTACCCTCGCTCTCTAGGCATTCACACTGCCTGCCCATGTGCCCGGACACAAAAACTCACCAACCACCCAGTTAGTCCCTTTCGTCTGTGCTAGGAGTCCACATGCACGTCTGAGCCACGTTGACTTTTCATTATTCTTTTCGGTTTTGACACCCGACCGCGTCCACCATGAAAAACCACGCAAAAGGAACAACGAACCCCACCTCGCTACTACTGTGGTCAGGTGTCTTGGTGGATTATATATAGAAAAGCAGCCACAACCACACAGAGCAATGAAAAGTCTACGTGAGTCACAGGTGCATCTGGACTGTGCAAAGATGACAACGACTCAAGTGCCGAGTTGGAGGTAGGCACATGAGCAGGCAGTGCATACTGAACGAGAAATTCAGTCACGGACGATTGTGTGTTGGTTCGTTCCGTGCATTGTTACAATGTTGCTTTTCTTGCTGATTTATTACATTACCAATCTTTCAAATGTTAATTTTCTCCCTGTGCTTAAAAATCATTAAAAAACTGGCCTGATTATGCGGCGTATGATACGCCGTGGGTTGGCTAGTATAATATAATATAATATAATATAATATAATATAATATAATATAATATAAACTATCCCTTTTTTGAGTGTAAGTGTTGATGTGCATTTATTGACCAGGATTTGTTCCTTCCTTGCTCCTGATGCTTCTAATATAGTTTATAGAGTCCCACAACAATTTAATGAATTAAGGAAATATTATATAATAGTGCAAAGATGTGTGGTATGCTCATTGCTGTTCATAGATATTTCTTGCTTCACACTCAGTGCTGCCAGGATAGTCACCAGCCTTTGGCAACTGTGAATTGGATTATCATATCATATTATATGTAGAGTCTTCTAGAAGGTTTCTACTTTGGGCCCAATGCTGTTGGGATAGGCTGTACATTCTTGTATCCCCAAACAATGGGATTAAGTGGGTTAAGTAAAATGTAATAAATATACTGCTCAAAAAAATTAAAGGAACACTTTATCATCACAGTCTAACACCAAGCCAATTAAGCTTCAGGGATATCAGTTTGTTCAGTTAGAAAGTATAAGTGACTGTGAATCACCTGCAAATGAAAGTGACAACAGGTGCACTGGGGAGGCAACAGCAAGACAACCCCCAAAAAGGTCATCTCATCCGCCATCTCATCAGGAGCAAGCACAGACATTGTCAGGAGTGGGTATAGGCACGTGGGGGCCATACACACTACATTATGAGTTGCTGTGATTGTCATTTTTGACTTTGATTTTCAATGTGATGTGGAATACAGCCTTTGATGGGTTGGTGATTTTGGTTTCCATTGTTGATACGTCATTTTGTTAAAAAATGAATCACACAATATTACTCTATAAAGATTATCCACTGGGATATTTCATTCATTGAAATCCAACAGGTGATTTAAGTGTTCCTTTAATTTTTTGAGTAGTGTATATATGTAAATAAATATATATTTTAATAACAGGTTGGACAGGTGTAGCATATGCAGGTACTCCTGCCATAAGTGAGTTGCAGTCATCCAGATGCAACAAGACCAAAGCCTGGACCAGAAGTTATGCTGCATATTCCACCACATAAGGTCTGATCTTGTGAATGTTGTACAGAGTGAAAATGCATGAACAAGAAACAGTATGGTCAAAAAAATATAACTGCTCATCAATCACCACAGTAAAGGTTGCTTACTGACTTGGCAGGTGTTAGCGGCAGTGAGTCAAGCTGTACAGAGATGGGGAGTTGAACAGAATGGCTGGCCGGTATCACAAGAAGCTCGGTTCTTGCCAGGTTGAGCTGTAGATGGTGGTCCTTCATCCAGATTGAGATATTAGTAAGACATGCAGAGACTCTAGCTGATACTGTATTGTCCTCTGGAGGAAACAACAGGTACACCTGTGTATCATTCATATAGTATTTGTAAGAGAAACCATGGGAATGGATGATGGAGTCCAGCAAGGTGGTGTACAGAGAAAACAGTTGAGGACCCAACACCAATCCTTGGAGTACACCAGTACATGTCTGGTGTGCCTTTGACAACTCCCCTAGCCAGGACACACTGTAGGACCTGCCAGAGATGTAGGACTAAAACCATCTGAGAGCAGTCACAATGACGCCAAGGTCAGAGAGGATGGCAAGAAGGATGTCATGGTTGACTGTGTTGAGAGGAGAGATCTAACAGGATCAGGACCTATGAAATGGTAGTAGCTCTAGCAAGTCATAGCTGGTCTACCACATCTCAGTAAAGTGTTCCTGTTGATGCCGGACTGGTTGGTATCGAGAAATCCATTTTCTATGCTGTGGTTGAAAAATCACTTCAAAAGAAGCCCACTGAATCAACAAGCTAATTAAGATGGCAAGCTCAGTTATAGGACACACTCTGTACCCCCTGGAGGAAGTAGAGAAGTAGAGAACTAAAACCAAACTGAGTGCCATTATGAACAATGGTACACATCCTCTCTCTGACACACTCACACTGAGGACTTTTAGCAAACAAAGCATTCACCAGGGGTGTGCCAAGAAACGCTACTGGTGTTCTTTTATACCCACAGCAATATGCCTGCATAATGCCTCACTGGGACCAGGACAACAAAGTCAGGTCTTTTCTTTCTTTTTAATGTTCTTGCTTTATAGTCATTCTGGTGTGTGTTCAGACCAAAGTGTATGTGTGTATGTATTTACTTACTTATCTACCTATTAATGTATTTATTTATTTATTTAAAGAGCTTCTGTAAAAAGCCAAATTTCTCCCAGAGGATAAATCAAGTTCTATCATATCATATCATATCATATCATATCATATCATATCATATCTTATCTTATCTTATCTTATCTTCCCTACATTTAAATATATATAATACAATACTTCACTGAAGACAGCATCAGTGTTGCTCTGTTTGTTTGGTAACCATGGTGTACTGTGATATGTGAGAGATGAGAGCCTACTGGCTGCGAGCCAAAAACCATTTTCCGTCTAAAAACGTGAACTACTGTGTATGGTTTCTGACAGGTGTAACAGAAACTTGACTGCCTGTATCCTCAATGAAAACGGCAACCCAGTAGCATTTCAAAGAAACTGGGCGGTCTTGTTATAGCAAAGGTTGATGCAGATCAGTTTTCAGATATTTAGCTTGCAGACCTGAGCAGCAACGGGCAGTTTACCAGAGGTATGGCAGAGAGAAGCGGCAGAATTTTTTGTGAAGTACAATTCTAGTCAAACAGAGTCTTGCAGTGATTTTAACTGTCAGATCTTTAAACATTACATTACAGAGATCCAGCAGAGTACTCTTTCCTGTCAACTTCTATCCCTTTCTGTGGACACCATGTCACCATTGTGCCTGGGTCACTGTCACTGGCGCTCTGACATCCTATTGTTCCTGCTGTAATTGTGCTGTCACACTGTGCCAGTCTCTCTTTCTCTAATGTCCTGCGGGTTGCATAGTTGTTCATGGACGGCTCTGAAAGGGGATGCCGACTCACTCACACACACACACACACACACACAACATGCTTTGGCTAAGTATACAGTCCAGAGAAGGGCAAGGGCTGTCTCTTGGTCAAGTCAGTCATTTGTAAGAAGCACACGAAAATTTGTAATGCTCCTTAATTTACATATTTGAAACTGCAGAAAACATTAAATACTTGTAAAAGGAACAGGAGAAGTGCACTTATAAACTAAAATGTATAAAAAGGAGTGTAAAAAACTAAGACTAAATGGAAAACCATGCAAAGGTACAACACTCAGTAATCTGTCTGATAATGGAATGTATCAGTAAATGATTTTGGGGTGAAATGATTTTTCCAGTCATATGCACTGACCCTCTTCCTGAATCAACTTACCGGTAATCCAGTTCAGCATTGTGAGGCTGTAGTCTATCCCAGCATCATCAGGGCAAGGCAGATATTAATTCCTGGTCAGGGTCCACACATGCTGAGCTATTCATTTGTGCATATTTACAGAATCTTCACAACTTTAGGATGTGAAAGAAACCCACAAACTGGGAGAACAACCAGACTTCACATAGTCAGTGACTGGGCTGCACTTTACACCCTGGACTCTGCTTCTATAAACTGTATCATTTGTCTCCCCTGTTTACATGCAATGTCCACTCTGTCCATGGCTCCAAAATGAGCACAGCTTTCATTCTCAGCGTACAGTTAAATTTAATATGTGTGAACTGAGGTCCTTCTACCAGGCTTTCTGCAAATCAGGTAGCTTTTAGGTGGACAAAATGCAGTTAGGAGGCAAAAGGAGATGGAACAATGCTGAATATACAATGATTTTGTACCATTACCCACACTGCACTTCAAATGGCCAGCATCCAACTTTCACTTTATGAGCCCCACTCCCTCACAAATGCTGCTACTGACTTCAAAGCTACTGTATCTAGGCCCAACAACTGCTACCCTGAGATAAAAGAAGGTGGATGGACTTAGAGTCAAATTCTTAGCTCATGGTTTAAGTGTTCATAATCTGAAGAAAGACAGATAAAAAAGTGAGATACATCACAAGAGCAACCTATTCAAAATGAGTTACACAGTGCCGTGGACAAGAAAAAACAGTAAAACGTGAATATGAATTAAGACCATGCTAATGTGCATTTTTATGTCGGTCTTGATGAACAGCTTGGTGGTGAAAGGGTTAGTGCAGCTAACTTGTAGCTCAACAGCACCAGCTTCAGATTACATCCTGGTAATCATTTATAATCATCCTGGTGACATTTGCATGTTCTCCCTGTGCCTTTGTAAGTTTTACACTCAGTAATTCTGATTTCCTTCCAGAGACATACATGTTAGGTGAACTAGGGTCTCTAAACTACCCTGGGGTGAGCATGTCTTGGTCGCTCTTCGACTGCTGTTCCCTGTCTTGCTAGGATGGACACCTTCAATCCTGTAAACCTTCATTTGGTTTTAGACAATTTACAGGTTCCAGCTGCCCTGGATAAATGGATTAGGAAAATGGATGGATGGATAGATGGATGGGAACTGCTGTTCTTTAAAGACTGAATGCCATTGGCTCTGCTTTTATCCTTCTCAATCTCTCATCAGATTGTAATCATTTTAAAGATTCTCTCTTTATTTCTCACAACGCAACACAGTGCCCTGGGATCTACCCTTGAATAGTTTAAGTCCCTCCTTTCTGTACTTGTGTGTGCCTCAAAAAGCAGGCTGGGCCAACCCCATCCATTTCCCTGGCAATCATTTATTTTGTCTCTATTGCTCTCATGTCGATGATTCAAAGGTGTTCATTTCACTTTGTTTCAGCCCATTTCACTTTACTATTTCCTTGTGGACTAATAGATATTTAAATCTCAGTCCCACTAGGCCCAATGTTGTGCACTCACCATGAGTTTTTCCTTCCTTCCCTTCTATAACTATACCCTTTCACCTTCACTGAGACATTTCCCTTACTCAGATATTCTGGCACAATCCTATTGAACCCTTCATCCACAGAACTCAGTATTTCTTTTTTGCCCATCTTTTTCTGGCTTTTGCTCTGTCTACGTTTGGATTCCAGCAACCTTTTCAGGTCTCCCAGGATGCTGCTGCTGCTCAGCTATTCCCACTCAACTCACACCACTGCTCTGTTTTGTTCTCTTTGTGGACTTCTTATTGCTACTGGAGTTCACCTCTAAGCTCTTGACATGGCTCTGCTCCATTCCTTGTCTCCCCATGTGTCCCTCTGATTTGTTTGAACATTCTGCCTCACATGTACCATTGCACATTCTTTTTCTTCTTCTTCTTCTTCAAACTGTGCAATGAGCATCCCTTGAACACCCATACTGGCCATGGTCAGCTGACCATTAAAGGCCTTCTCAGAACACAATTTGCCACCCCACTGCTTAAGCTTTCTTTAGCCGACTCAGGAAAGCTCTGTTGATACCAGCTGATTTCTCTTACTGACACTTGCTTATTTAACCCTGGGGTAACTTTGCAACATTAAATTCTCTGTATTATACCCTAAATTGTGATTCCCAAAGGATTCTGAGTGTGTGAATCTTGATATCTGGAGGCTGTCTTGAGTAAGAAACGGTAACCTGCCCTACTTGTGATTTTATTACAAGATATTATGAGAAGCATGCTGACAATCTTCAACAGTCCCAAGGACAGGGCAGTGGGGGTACCATTGCAATGCATGCTGGGGTAAACAAAGTGTGGTACCAACAGTCTGAGGTTTTTAAGGCAGATTTCGCAGCACTTATTAATACCATGAAGGAGCGGACCCCAGCTGCGAGAATCTTCATTTCGGGTCCCTTACCTCTAGTGAAAAGATCAAATGAATACTACATTTGTCTGCTGGAATTAAACAACTGGTTGAAAGGCTTCTGCAAGGGACAAAACATTGGGATCATGAACAACTGGGATCTCTTCTGGGAGAGGCTATGTTTTTTCAGGCGTGATAGTCTGCATCCTAATAGATTTGGTCCTCAGGTCCTCTCCAAAAACATCTGTAAGGTAATTTGTCTCTCCTGATTATGCAGTTCTAATACAAATCCTTCCCATAATGCCTTGCTAGACTATAACTCTCTAGCAAACCCTTCCTCAAATGTGCACTGCATCAACACTACAACCAACCTCAGGCTAAGTAAATAGTCCAGACAATGCAGCATAAATGCGAATAAGTTATTTACTGTTTGACCTCTAGATGTTCATTGCATTAAAATTATAACAACAGATTATTGATTAAATAAAAAATCCACACAAAGTGGCATTAATACGAATAACTTAATTACCATTTCGAGAAGCCATAACACTCAGCTCTGCTCTTCCGAGACCTTAAATATGACCTTATTAAATGTTAGAGCGCTAACCAACAAGACATTTTACATGAACGATCATTAGTGATAGGAATATCGAATTTCTTCCAGAAAGGGAAAGTTGGCTTAGCTCTGGTGGTGCCCTTGTTTAATTTAATCTGCACCTCCAAATTACAGTTTTAATCATACACTGTAAAAAAAAAAATGTTAAATTTACGGTAAAAAACTGGCAACTGGGGTCACCAGGATTTTACCGTAAAAAAGAAGGTAACAATGTTTTTTGGTCTACGGTACACTTTAAAAAATAATGTTAAATTTACGGTAAAATCCTGGCAGCTGGGGTCGCCAGGATTTTACCGTAAAAAAGAAGGTAACAATATTTTTTGGTCTACGGTACACTTTAAAAAATAATGTTAAATTTACGGTAACATACTGGTAGCTGGGTTGCCAAAATTTTACTGTAATAAATAAGGTGACAATAATTTTAGGTCTACAGTATAATTTTGTAGTAAAAACTATTTGGTCTTTGCAACAAACTCCAACAGAAGGGAATCTTTAACCATAACCAGAAATTCATGTTGTGTAATAAATATGACAATCAATAAACAATCTGTATTGGCAGGGTCAAACCCCAGTACATAGCTTGCATCAGTTAGTTAACAACAACCAATAGCAAGCATGTGCAATTTAATTATACACATTGAAAACAATTCAATGTTTAAGGAAGTTATGGCACTTGCCTGGTAGGGAAGTAAAGTTTTCTTTTGTGGTGTATGGTGTCCTACTTATCGAATACAACCCACCATAAATCAGCTTCCATAACCTCAAAAAACCTTCAGCACGTGGGGAAAAATAAGTCTGCTAACTTAGGTTAAGTTTTTTTCCCTACTATTCAAAGGTATGCGGTTCACCAGGAACAATATTGTAAAAAGGGGCGTGTCCTTATGCAAATATCGTAACCGGTTTTACTGAAACAGTGATTTACCGTTTTACATTTTATGGTTGTTTACCTTCGTTATTTAACTGTTTTACACTGTAAAATTAACATATTTTTTTCAGTATAACTGTAATGCATCAATAAACGGTATTTAGCATATTTTGAAGGTAGAAAAATATTGATTTTACAGAACTTGGCTGTAAAAAATAATGAAATTTATTGTTTAAGATATGCAGGTAATTTTCAGTGGAACATAAGGTAACTTTCCTTTTTTTCAGAAAAGGTCTTTTACCTTCACCATTTACAGTATTTGTACCGTTAAATTTACTGACAGTTTTTACAGTGTACAGTTCACCAAGGCAAGAAAGGCGACAGTTTAACAAATATGTATTCGAGTTGGTTAAAGAGTAAAGATGTTGGCTTTGGTACATTCGCGTCTTTTGAGTATCTTGCCATTATTATTCAGGGAGTTTCTTAGGCTCTAGTATTGTCCGTGTATAGACCTCCTAAATATAATGCGCCTTTCATTGAGGAATTCTCAGACTTAGTGTCAATTATAAAGACTAACTATGACAGGTTCCTAATTGTTAGTGACTTTAATTTTCATATCGATAACCAGTGTGACCCATAAGCAAAAGAATTCATCGATCTCCTGCACTCTTTTGATCTGAGCAAGCACTTTAGCCAGCCCACGCAATAGGTGGGGGCACACATTGGATTTGGTGATTACTAAAGGATTGAAAGCTGATGTGAAGCAGATCATAGGTATCGGTTTATCAGACCATTTTTTCTTATTATTTAATGTAGAAATACTGATAGCTACAACTAGTAAGAAGCATATTGTTAAAAAACGCTATTTTGATACATCTGCAGCTTCAACATTCGAAACAACCAGTTAGTTTGTAGTGGTTACTACAATAGTGATAATAATGTAAATAGCAAGGTGGAATGTTTTAATGCTAAAGTGAGAGCTGCTGCTGACATAGTCGCTCCTCAAAAGACAGTTAAATAATCCTCCAGCACTCTTATACCATGGAAGACCCAAAGAGTGTCTGATTTAAAGAAAACATGTAGAAGAGACAAGGGTAACACTTTACATTAAGTGTCCATAGTTACACTGTAACTACTGTGTACTGTAATTACCTGTATAAGTACAGTATAACTACGAGTTATTACTCCGTTATTACTCCTGCAATTCTCCATTACAATTGCCCAGACCATGGAACATCTGTTACATAGTTGTAGTTACATACCCTGATGTTTTTATTACATTTTGAAAGTACAGATACAATGTAACTATGTAAGTACACTTGTTTTTGGATCAGTGATAAATTGTTACATTGTAATTATATAAACTGTGGAATAACAATGACAACTGAGTAATTAACTATAACGTTACATTGTATTACACAGTAAGTACGGAGTAATAACTCATAGTTATACTGTACTTATATAGGTAATTACATAGTAGTTACAGTATAATTATGGACACTTAATGTAAAAATGGAGAAAAACTAAATGAAAATTATCAAATATTGAAGGCTAAAATAACAAAACACTACAACATAGTCCGTCTTGAGAGGCAGTGCTACTTCTCTAAAATTATTAATAATAATGCTGGTAATCTGAGAGTTTTATTCTCTACTATTGATCATTTGCAAAACCCAGGTCACTCAATGGAATGCCTCCAAAAAACCTTCCAGTAAAATTTGTGAGGCTTTTGCTATATTATTTAAACACATATGTTTTATTTCAACTGTGGAATGGCCAAATGGGGGAGGCAGCTTGATGGAAGAGGTCTCCAGGACTCTAAACAAATCCAAATCATATTATGTGATATCATCTACTGTTAAATTCTGCTCCATACTTCTAAAATGTTTATTTTTATATTGTATTGAGGATTTGTTCTGTTCTGTGTATTGTATTGTATTGACCCCCTTCTTTTTGACACCCACTTTATGCCCAACCTACCTGGAATCCTACCTCTTTGAACTGCCTTTCCCAAGGTTTCTTCCATTTTTTCCCTACAAGGGTTTTTTTTGGGAGTTTTTTCTTAGAGAGTCAAGGCTGGGGGGCTGTCAAGAGGCATAGCCTGTTAAAGTCCATTGCGGCACTTCTTGTGTGATTTTGGGCTATACAAAAATAAATTGTATTGTATTGTATTGTAATAACATTACAAATAATATAGTACATGCCCCCAAAGCTGATCCTATTAAATCCTGGCATTCCATTCTTAAGACTGCTTTTGTTAAACCCCTGCTCATGAAAAGTAATCTCGACTCGTCTGTTTTTGATCATTTTAGACCTATTTCTAACCTGCCTTTCTTAAGTAAAATTCTACAAAAGGCAGTCATTACACAGCTAAATGATCACTTGAATAAACATGCTGCTCTTGATAAGTTTCAATTAGATTTTAGAAAAAATCATAGTACAGAAACTGCACTAGTTAAAGTAGTAAATGACTTACAGGTAAATGCAGACAGAGGCCATTTATCTGTTCTCATCCTCTTAGATCTGAGTGCCGCATTTGATACTATTGATCACAATATTCTTATAAATCACCTTAGTCAGTGGGTGGGCCTCTCTAGTAATGTATTGAATTGGTTTGAGTCTTACTTATCAGGTAGAAAATACTTTGTTAGTTGTGGTAATTATATTTCAAAGACAAATGATATTCTATATGTTGTTCCACAAGGATCTATCCTGGGTCCGCTGCTTTTTTCGATCTCCATGCTTCCATTAGGTCAGATTATTTCAAAGCATAACATGAGCTACCACAGCTATGCTGATGTCAGACAAATGCATTTATCAATAGCGCCTGATGACCCTGACTCTCTTGGTTCACAGACACAATGTCTTACTTGTGTTTCTAAATGTATGAGTAGTAATTTTCTCAAACTAAATAAGGAGAAAACAGAAATCTTAGTTGTTGGCAAAAATGGATACAATGAGGGTATTAGAAATAAACTTGATCCATTGGGTATAAAATTCAAGAAGGAGCTATGGCTTTCACATAGCCACAAATTTAGTGTATCCCTGATGAACTATATATGCATTATTATTTTCTTCATGGCTCTGCAATCCATAGTAATCCCTACTTTCTCTGCTTTTCTTTTTCAGGTCTTTCTGTGGTGGCGATCTGTGCCACCACCACCTGATCAAAGCACCGTGCAGTCCTTACGTTGATGGACTGAAGGCAGTACCCCAGAGGTCCACATGACCATCCTCATCAAATTCTTTCACGTGAAACCTGTAAACCACAAGGACTGATTTAGATCATTTATGTTAGGTAGAATGGCCAGTGGGGACTGGGTGGTCTCATGGCCTCGGAACTCTTGCAGATTTTGTTTATTCCTCCAGTCTGTCTGGAGGTTTTTTTGTCATCCCAGCCATCGGTCCTTACTTTATTCTTTGTTACCTAGTACTGCCTAAACTTATTTTTGCTTTTTTAATAAACTTTTCTTTCTTCATCTTGTAAAGCACTTTGAGGTACCCCATTTGTATGAAAATATGCTATTTAAATAAATGTTGTTGCTGCTGTTGTTGTTATTAAGTCTAGAGGTTCCCTTCTTAAGAAACAGTAACCTACCCTCCTGGTCATTTTATTAAGTTGCTTATGCCAGTTTCAGTGTCACAGGGACGGAACTTGTCCGGGCAATACTGGGTGCAAATTAGGAACAATTCTTGTTAAATACCCCCACAGTCCTCTAGTACACACCCACACTAACTCACATCAGGCTTAACAAAGAAATCTGAAAGTCTGAGAGTGACACTGACACAGACACAGTGAGAGAAAGCTTTAGACTTGGTAGTAGCACAGACTGAAGAAAAAAGAAGAGAAAATGACAAGAGTAAGTTACTTCCCGCATGGAATACAGTCCACCACCTTAGGCACTAGAACACACGGGCTGACCACTCAGGATACAGTGCATCCAGAAAGTATTCACAGCACATCACTTTTTCCACATTTTGTTATGTTACAGCCTTATTCCAAAATGGATTAAATTCACTTTTTTCCTCAAAATTCTACACACAACACCTCATAATGACAACGTGAAAAAAGTTTACTTGAGGTTTTTGCAAATTTATTAAAAATAAAAAAAAACTGAGAAATCACACGTACATAAGTATTCACAGCCTTTGCTCAATACTTTGTCGATGCACCTTTGGCAGCAATTACAGCCTCAAGTCTTTTTGAATATGATGCCACAAGCTTGGCACACCTATCCTTGGCCAGTTTCGCCCATTCCTCTTTGCAGCACCTCTCAAGCTCCATTAGGTTGGATGGGAAGCGTCGGTGCAGAGATTTTAAGATCTCTCCAGAGATGTTCAATCGGATTCAAGTCTGGGCTCTGGCTGGGCTACTCAAGGACATTCACAGAGTTGTCCTGAAGCCACTCCTTTGATATCTTGGCTGTGTGCTTAGGGTCGTTGCCCTGCTGAAAGATGAACCGTCGCCCCAGTCTGAGGTCAAGAGCGCTCTGGAGCAGGTTTTCATCCAGGATGTCTCTGTACATTGCTGCAGTCATCTTTCCCTTTATCCTGACTAGTCTCCCAGTTCCTGCCGCTGAAAAACATCCCCACAGCATGATGCTGCCACCACCATGCTTCACTGTAGGGATGGTATTGGCCTGGTGATGAGCGGTGCCTGGTTTCCTCCAAACATGACGCCTGGCTTTCATACCAAAGAGTTCAATCTTTGTCTCATCAGACCAGATAATTTTGTTTCTCATGGTCTGAGAGTCCTTCAGGTGCCTTTTGGCAAACTCCAGGCGGGCTGCCATGTGCATTTTACTAAGGAGTGACTTCCGTCTGGCCACTCTACCATACAGGCCTGATTGGTGGATTGCTGCAAAGATGGTTGTCCTTCTGGAAAGTTCTCCTTTCTCCACAGAGGACCTCTGGAGCTCTGACAGAGTGACCATTGGGTTCTTGGTCACCTCCCTGACTAAGGCCCTTCTCCCCCGATCGCTCAGTTTAGATGGCCGGCCAGCTCTAGGAAGAGTCCTGGTGGTTTCAAACTTCTTCCACTTACGGATGATGGAGGCCATTGTGCTCATTGGGACCTTCAAAGCAGCAGAATTTTTTCTGTAACCTTCCCCAGATTTGTGCCGCGAGACAATCCTGTCTCGGAGGTCTACAGACAATTCCTTTGACTTCATGCTTGGTTTGTGCTCTGACATGAACTGTCAACTGTGGGACCTTATATAGACAGGTGTGTGCCTTTCCAAATCATGTCCAATCAACTGAATTTACCACAGGTGGACCCCAATTAAGCTGCAGAAACATCTCAAGGATGATCGGGGAAACAGGATGCACCTGAGCTCAATTTTGAGCTTCATGGCAAAGGCTGTGAATACTTATGTATGTGTGCTTTCTCGGTTTTTTTATTTTTAATAAATTTGCAAAAATCTCAAGTAAACTTTTTTCACGTTGTCTTTTCTTCCATCATTGCCATTTTTCTGAAGTGTTAAAAATTGGGACAGTGGATGATGTGAGGACAAAGTGAGGAAGAGGCATGTTGCTTAAAGATGTGAGGTTGCAGATTCCTTCTAAGTCAGCAGTACACATCTAAAGGCTTGCTAAGATGATGAGCATGAGGTAGACAGGATATGGAGAATTGGAGAGAAGTATTAGCAGGAGAAGACTGTGGAGAACAGACTTTGGAGTCAGGAGGACAGTTCAGGGCAAATGCTCGCTGAAGGGAGGAAGAGGAAAAAGGTTAAGTGCAGGAGATAAGATGGAGAACACTTTGGTATGATACTGGGCAGGTGGACAAGCAAGCAAGTCAGCCTAATGGGCAGACAGTGACATTCTGCCATAGAAATTCCTCACTTGTAGCATAATTTGGTTTCTTTGTCCTCACAGTCCTTCCTCCTGTGTATTTTATTATTTATAAAAAAAATTATTATCTATAAAAAAAACTCCATGTGATACATGCAGCTCCACTGGCATTATTCTGGGGGTAAAGACGCACAAGATGGCAGTCTCTCTTTTATATTCTAAAGCTACTCTTTTCATCGTGGGGTGCGTAAAGAGCCAGACTTTTTCCCAAAACATTAGGTGGAAAGCAGCCCTGAGCAGGATGTCATTTCACTGAAAGTCACGCTCATAGCGGCCAGTTTAGAGCCACAAGTTAACCTGGCCCACATATCATTGAGATATAGAAGGAAAAGGAGAATTCCTGGAGAAAATTTCACTGAAACAGTTAGCAAGCAGGAATTTTGAACCAAAGTCCCTGGATGTGTGAAGCAGAAGCACTGACCACTGGGGACAGTAACAGAAGTTGCTTTAAAGAAAAACATTACTGTATATAAACATAGATGACCTTCTTAAACCTGCTTAATCCAATTCAGGGTCACAGGGGACCGGAGCATATTCTTTAAAACATGTTCAAACTGCACCAGCAGCTCTTTGTTTCCGATGCCATCACAAGGTGTGAGACACACAGTTCTGCCTACTGCCACACTGTTTCTTCTGTTGAAAGGCCAAGCAGCAGCAAAGCAATGGCCTCATATTTATGCCCAAGCTGCTGAAATGAATACTCTGAAGATACGCAACACACCGCTTGACATCTTTTTGGTGCTCGGCCATCACCTGTTTGTAATCCTGCCAGCTTCTGTTTGCCTCTGTAGCCCACTTCAGTCAGAATAAAGCACAAACAATGACTGAATTCTTTTTGCTAAGCCAGAAGCAGAATTTTTCCTCGGCTCCAAAGTGGCAACAAGCAGTCACAACAGAAGCTGGCTTCAGCGGGGTCAAGCAGCCTTTGAAGGCATGCAGCGCTGGAAGAAAAGTAAACGAAAAAGGGAAATGCTGTGTGTAGACAAGACAAAGAAGGCTCCACGCCTTGGATTTGAAGGCCAGCAAGGCAGGCCACAGCATGTTGGCTATTCTCAGTTTTATTGATCATTCAATATGAACACATCAGAAACTTAAACAAATCTAAATGGCAAAATAAGAACATAGGAAAGTGAAAAGAAAAATAAACAGCCAGCCATTCATCTTCTATACCTGCTGTATCCAGCTCAAGGTCATCAAGTTAATGGAAAGGTGAGCAGAAGGGGTGACAAGTCAGTCCATAATGGGCCACTCACACACACACACACACACATACAGTGTCTCACTCTGGACCAGTTTGGAATCTGCAGAATCTCCAGACTACTTAACATTAGTGTCTTTGGACTGTGGGAGAAAATTAATAAGGAGACGGGGAGAACATGTACATTGTACATAGAACACACATCAGGCAAGAATCAAGCTTGGCTAAAGACAGTAAGTTAAGTGGGAAGGCAACACTCTGCTCCCCCGTGAACTCAATTCAGTACCACCTAGCAAAATATGCCCTTATTGATCACACAACAATACCAAGGACAGTAGGCCAAGGACTGATCTCGCTCCTCTAGTTATAAAAATGGTCATTTAGGACATTCACTCACAGTCTGTATTATAATAACAATGATAAGCATTATCATAATAAATATAATAACGATACATTTTATTTATAGAGCACCTTTTCAATGCCATAGACAGCTTTCAGTAGAGAACAGACAAGGCATAGCGTGAGATTGTTGAAAAATGGTGTGATATTATTAAAAAAGATGTGATAATGTCATTGCCTGTGTTGAGATATCTAATACAGTCTGACCTAGTTAGTATCTATCTATCTATCTATCTATCTATCTATCTATCTATCTATCATATTGTGCATTGCTATCTATCTATCTATCATATTGTGCATTGCTATCTATCTATCTATCTATCTATCTATCTATCTATCTATCTATCTATCTATC
>JANRMT010062856.1:45049916-45066725 GCA_026402145.1 Polypterus bichir lapradei
AGGGACCCTGGGCATCTTTCTTTGGGTGTTTTTCACAGTCGGTAGACAAGTCTCTTTAGTGTCCTGCGTTTTTAGAACTGTGACCTTAAATGCCTACTTTCTGTAAGCTGATAAGGTCTTAACGACCATTCCACAGGTGCATGTTAGTTAATTGATTATGGTTAATTGAAAATGCATGGAAAACATTGTTTAAACAATTTACAATGAAGATCTGTAAAGTTATTTGGATTTTTAAAACATTATTGTTGAAATACACAGTCCTGAAAAAGGGGCGTTTCTTTTTTTGCTGAGTATATAAATAGAATCAATTATGATTTGCAAAAGCAAAACAAGGGTTTGGAAGTATGCTAAAGATGCATTAATTCATTCATTCCTTTTCCAAATCCATCCATCTGTTACGCAGTCACCTGCACACATTAATAGGGTGCCAGTGTAGAGTCCCACGTTAACCTAACCTGTGCTTCTTTGGGATTTGAAAGGTAAACCAGAGTATTACATGAAAAACACACACAAGCAGTTTGAAGAACATACAAACTTCACACTGACAGCAACAGACCAGTATTTGAACCCAAGACTCTGGAGCTTTGAGGCTGCAGCTCTAACATGCCTATTCTGAAACAAGGTAGTGGGCTAAAGTATTTATATATTAAACCACTTGGTACAAAGCACAAAATATCCCCAGACAAGATGCCAATTCAGCAAAAGTCTACCAATACACACAACCAACATTCTTTTACAATGGGCCAATATAGAGTAGCCAATTAACCAACCCTGCATGTCTTTGGGAAGGAAAACCCCCACAAACACAAGGAGAACTTGCAAAAACACATGGCAAGTAACTGGGCAAGGGATACAGACCTAGGATGCTGGATCCATGCAGCAGCAGCATCTCCATCCCCTTCAAGATGCCTGTCCATCCCCTATGGTACTCACAATATATTAATATACAGTATACCGTATATACATTTAAACAAATAATATGCATTTGGATACGCTTGGTGGTTCATTCACTTCTTGCAAAACACAGCACCCCAGGATACTCTGGCGAGGGTGCTCTAATCAGATGGCCTATGAAATGTGCTTCACTGTCAGCAGATGTCGCTGCTGTTCTTATCTTGTCTCGCGTGGCCATGTCGACACTTACCTCGTGAAGGACCAAAGCCCTATTATATGGAGTAGGTGGTCCGCACCTCCAGTTCTTTGGTGATGTATGACCTTCCTTTGTGCTTAGAGTGTATGACTTGAGTGTGCAATGAAAACAATCAGTCAGCCTGAGCAATGTGATTCACTGTCAGTAGATGTCAGCTCAGTTTTTTTTTCTGGCCAGTAATGCCACGTGTCCACAGAACTGCTGTTTTCCTATCAGCAATGGCACGCGCCACCGCTTGTGTGAGAAGGACTTGAAGCCCAATTACGCAGCCGAGCTTAACCCATACATCGAATTCATGGATCATGTTCTGCATATCATGTTATATGCTGTTGAGCAAGACTAAGATCAAGGTAAAAGGCCTAGTGATTTGTGTATTTTTGTGCAACAGACTTACAGCCCCTTAGCATTTTATATATATAGATGGATTTTTGAGATTATTACATTTAATGATAGTATTATACGAATAAGTGATAGAAAAGCCCCCACAGTTTAATGTCTTTTCAGTCATTTTAGCCAGAGGAGTATTTTTGTAAAGCTGTTAGTAAACGGTAGGTGCCAGCCGCACAGAAAGCTCTTGTCTGTGTGCCTACGAACTCCAGGAAGCGTCCAAAGGTAGGTAAATTTGGAGTATTGTTTAGTTTGCTTACTTTTCAGTGGAGTGTCTGAACACTCCGCTCACTCAGCCTGAACAAGGATGTCAGGCTACAGAGGATAATTGGCCACAGTACTCTGTGCTCAGGGGCACCAAATATGGAAAACCTCTGACAAAAAACCTCATTTTTAAATTTGTTTCAGATTTTTTAAGAAGTGAAATGCAAGTAAAATTAGATTGCAGACTGTTTCTGATGAGCTTGTTTAGAATGGGGAGGAAACGTGTAGCACCATAAAATCGTTCACCTTGAAAGTGGCTATATAACAAGTTTTAAAGCAGGAGGGGGCTTATATACTATTTGAAATTGGAAAAAATCAAATTCTCACTTAGAGGATCTGTGCAAAACTTTCAAAACCTGGCAAGATCTAATCAATAACATTTTAGAATAAGCATTTAAAGCACTGAGGAAGCACATTTTCTCCCCTCTTTCTTCTTTTTTTTACTCTATTTATCGTTATTCATTTATTAATTTATCTATTTACTTATTTTTACTAGCTTAAAGTTTTACTCTGCTGGCCTAGCTCTCTTTCTCATGGGTGGGGGTTGATTTGTTTCAAACCTATGTTTGTAAAACCTGACTTATTTGTATGGAATGTCATTTGATTTTAATAAAATCAATAAAGTCCAAAAAAAAGCAGGAGTGGACTTCATATATTGGGATTATCCATGCAGCTATATCCTAACATAGGGTCACGGGAGTCTGCTGGAGCCAATCCCAGCCAGCACAGGGCGCAAGGCAGGAACTGGGGCGGAGTGGTGGCTCTGAGGCTAAGGATCTGCGCTGGTATCCCGAAGGTTGCCAAAAGAGATCCTACTCTGCTGGGCCCTTGAGCAAGGCCCTTAACCTTCAATTGCTCCAGGGGCGCTGTACAATGGCTGACCCTGCGCTCTGACCCCAAGGGGTATGCGAAAACTAACAAATTCCTATAAGGCGAAATAAAGAACAAAAAAAAAAAAAAACAAAACAAATCCAGAGCCAGCACACACTAGGGACAATTTAGGATCGCCACCTAACCTGCATGTCTTTGGTCTGTGGGAGGAAACCAGAGCACCCGGAGGAAACCCAAGCAGACACAAGAAGATCATGCAAACTCCTTACTGCTTCCCTATATTGGGATTATCTGAATGGAAATAATGCAGGGGTGAATTCAATTAAACTGATTTACAGTAAAATAACTTAGCATACCTGACAGAGTGGAACTTGCCTGCTCTCCCTTTGTCCTTCTGAATTTTTTCCTTCCACGTCTCAAAGCTAAGCAGTTTGGATTACTTGTCATACACTCACCACGAGTGTGGCTTGGCCTGGGCTGGCTTAGCAGTCAGGGTTTGGGATACCTCCACAGTTTTGAACTTGACTAAGAAGGCTTCACAATAGAAGGATCAGACAGCAAGAAACCAGAGCAGCCAGCCAATGAACTACAGCAGGAGGTAAAGAGCATGAGGCTGTCCTTATCTGCAACAGTCAAACGGCGGTCACACACAGTGCCACATATCTGCGCTGGGATGGACGTTTGCACACTGAGATAAGTAAACTTAAGCCAGGAATGTGGCAGGTTCAAAAATCCTGTTACAAAAAAAAAAAAAAACAATAAAAGTAAATAGCAGGTTTCAAATTTATGATCATCCACTTAACGTTAAGCAGATAGGAGAGAGAATGGAATCCCGCGAAGCCAGAAAGGCCCGGGGAGTCGCCATGGCAACGCGCGGCCTCAACTTTCGCATCTCCCGCATTGAGCGTCAGGTGGGCGCGCTGCAGTGGGGTGTGGGAGGGGGAGAGTAACACAGCATGAAAGGTCACAACGTCTGCAGGGCATTAAAGGCAACCGACAGGTCGCAGTGTCCCAAGATGATCTCACGCCGAAGAATGAAAGAGAGTAAATAAAATTACGTGACAGCTTTTGGAGACGGACGGAAAATGTGAACATATCGAGGAGGAAACAGAAAAATGACAGGGAAGAGGGGCTTCATCCGGGCACAAGAGCGAGAAGAACGCGGCCAGCTTGAGAACTCGTGCCGCGAGGTGCCGGCGAGCGGGACTTCAGTTCAGCCTGGCACGTGCACAAGCGCATGCGCGCCTTCACACTGGACTTCAGGGCCAATAAATGCTGTCGACAACCGAGCAGTGCGGGCATTTCGAGTTTGGTGGTCTAATTTTAAATCACATATAAGGGTAGCGGAGGACTATCTAAATCACACCTCTTCCCCTTCACAACGGACCACTTTTCAGTCTCAGCAAGTCAAGGTTTTTATTATTAAACCAGCCCAGTGTAGACTTTCATCACGGGAAGAAAGGAAAATCTGCTCAGCTTACACTTTACTACATTTGCAGAAGCTATGAAGTAAAAGGGCTGAATGGCGGCATCAGTGCCCCTTTACAGTACTTGGCTTGACTCACACCTTGCTCCGGATCTTCTCCTCTTCCATCCTTGGAGTCGCTTGTAATGAGCACAAATACTTAGTCATAGTGATGGATTAAGCACATGGCTAAAACAAGCTGTCTAGAACTAAAAGCCTTGATATTGCACTTTTGCAGTTCCCAGTTCATAAGTTTCATAAATAAAGTGTATCTGATTAGTCTAATATTGTATATTTTGAACAGAATTGATATGATTGGTGATGTTTAATGTATTGAAGGATGTTTGCTCCAAAATGCTCTTTCTAAAATGACTTACATATTGTTTTGTACAATAACTGAGAAACAAGTCATATTTAAAATATGGGACAAATGAAGACTTTAAAAAATTAATCAGGACACCAAAACTGACTGCTCTGATAAATACAGGACATCTGATAACCCTTGCCATGAGGTTCATTGGCAGCTATACAGTGAGACTGTAAGCGAGGTCTCTGATGAAGCACAATGGGACATTCAGGGGTCATTCTTATCTGCTCTGCCTTGTGTGTGGAGTCTGCATGTTCTCCCATTGTCCTGGTCCCCTCCCATAGCCAGCTTCATACCCAGCTCAAGACCAAGTCTGAGTAAGTGAGTGTGAGTGGGTCCTGCGGTCAGAAAATAGATGGCTTCATCTCCTTTTTGACAAACAAGTGCAGATTTATTAGCACAGCCTTATGTGCACACACACGCACTAAGTATACATTGACACAGTCGCTCATAAGTACACACAATACCATGAGCTCCTGCACTTACTGTACATTGTTAGGCTCACAACAAGTACAAGCGCAGTTTTCATCTGTAAGAGGAGACTGTGTCTCTCCACACAACCAGAATATTGTAAAGGGAACTGCAAGTACCATCAGGGAAGAAGATAACAGAACTCCAGTATGCTGTCCTACCAGGCCTTACCTCTGTTTAACAGGGGGTGGCTCTCTGATTTACCCCATAGGAGCACCATTCTCACCTCTCCACCTCCCACCAATGAGGTTTAGCCTCAAACTCTCCCACTGACTGCAGACTTAGTGGAACCTCTGTCAGCGGAGAGTGATAAAGCCTCAACTGTGGTCACTTCTAAGGCCAGGGCAGTGCTTCTGGGGCTATAATAACACCAAGGGAGAGCACCACCTCAGGGTCTCCCATGTCCCTGTAATCTTGAAACCTTGGGTGTCTTTAAAGGATCTAGTCAACAGAGAGCTACTCCCAGTTAGGGTCTGCGTGCTACTTCCTGACAGGCTGGAGAATAATAACTGGCCATCTACCTTAAAAATATGCCATATGTCTTCCCTACTGAGTAGGAGGTGGTCATTTCTGTTGCCATTTCTCACTTCATTCTTTCCATGATGCCCACAGATTAATGAGTTCTGGGGCATTTCCTACAGTTACAGTACTTTATTGATTCATTCATTCATTCATTTATTCAGCAATTTATTTTCCAAACCCTTAGGTTGGGAGAATGCACTGATACAGTGCCTAGGTGTCGCCCTTTTTCCCAAACTGGCATATAGAATTTCACCTCTGATCTTCTCCAATGTGACCTTTCCTGTCTCAATTAGGGACACACGTGGGTGCTATTTTTGATCTTTGCAGCCCCTTACTAGGGAGGTATCCCTTCATAATGCATCCTCTGTATAATCACACGTACTTAGTCATGAGAGCGGTGTAGTGTGCACAGGATGCTGTAGCTAACACTGATTTGGAAAGCTATCACATTGACCCACTATAATGAAATTCAGTGTCAGTCACTTGAATGACATCAAGTGGCATGGGCCTCTGTTTCTATACCGAGGAATGAAGAAAGGCAAAAATTCTAAAATACGATGATCATCCTCATAAATAATGTTCATAACAAAAAAAGGGGGCAGGTGGGCTGTAGGAAAGGCACCATCATATATACAGTTCCCCTTGGCTAAACTCACCTGAGGACCACAGGCCACTCCGTACCTAGGGAGCTCATCTGCTCTTATGATGTCTTGGTGTTAACGCATGGAGCCATTATTGTGACACATTGGTCCACAGGGGCGTTTCCACCGACTCTCTAGCTGTCTCATTAGTATTTTGCCATGAAAGCAAGCAGGTGAGCTCAGAGTATAAAGGCAATCTGGCAGCAACACTGGGAGAAGCAGCCATGTTAAAAGAATAACATCAATATTTAGGACCCACGGGGTGTAAAGTAAATTGGAATCTTGATGGAACTATTACATTTTTCAATGTGAAAAATTCATTTACTAGTGAAAACAGTAAATATGATTTTCTCAGCATTATTTCACAAAGTTAAAGTAAGAAATGTGCCTCCATAGAAAAAAGGAATAAAACGACTCTTCCATTACTAATCCAGGTCGTCCAACTCAGGTTTAGCAGGCAGCGCCCACTGCAGGCCTTAGTCAAAGCCCCACTCAACATAGACATCTTAAGGAGTATCAAGTGAAAAACCAGCAAACAACACAGGAAGAACGTGCAAACTCCACACAGAGAATGACCAGGCAGGGATTTGAACCCTGGGCTCTACAGCTATGAGCCATGAGAGATGACTGTCGTGCCATATTCTTTTGCATACTGTAAGTGCTCTTTACATATCTCTCTATTATATAAAAAAATCTTGGGACGAGACAAGACATTTTCAGAGAGACAAGACAAGACATTTTTAGAGAGATAATTTTGAATCCCGCGAGATGAGACTTTGTGCCAAGAGATGAACTGAAAATCTAACAGGTCCAAGCAGGGTAGGAAATAAAAGACAAACAGTAGAAGAAGACAAAGCAGAACGTTGTAAAGAGGTTCAAAAACGTTGGCAGTGATACACATGCAGAGCAGGTTAGAGATTATGAAAGTACTAAATTTTAAAAGTCTCAAAAAACTGATAGTAACGATCACATTAGCGCTAACAAACGGAAATTATTACTCGGTGAAATAACAGAACAGCGAAAAGAGATCGAATATATGGACATAGGTGATATGACAGAGCTACTACAAGTTTAATTTTAAAGAAACCACATTTCAGTCAGGTGTATATTTATGATCATGGAGAAGCGATGCAACATTGAATCTAAAGAGTTAAATAATCGAATGTATTAGAAATTCTACTGCCAATAATGGATACAAATCCATATGTCCAAAAGTATCGCACTTTACACAAAATTTATCTGAAAAACAAGGCCAAAAAAGTGTTCTTGGATTTCTATAGGAATCTGAAATATCGCGCTGAAATATATAATAAACCAACATGTGATGAATTGTCAGTGATAATAGTTTAGAAAGACGTAGATATCAAAGATAGAGTTGATATTCGTGTTTATCCAAAAGCATGGCACGATTTGTTGTAATTGGCAGATCCGGGAAATGACTAGTGCGTAGGGTCCGTACGGGGGTTGGCGAGCGAAGTGAGCAGGGGGCAGAGCCCCCTAGTAAATATTAATTTTATACAGGTAGATGCTTTTTGCATGCTGTTCTTTCAGCACTGATGGTGTCCTAATAAAGGAGTGTAGTCAGCAGGATAACGCCTGTCAGACTGGAAGACACTTAAATTCCAAAGTTGAATGAAACATTAATATTACTTCAAAGGCGGCCTCCTGCTTTGCACTCTCTGGCTGTACTGACCCAGAAAGAGACAGGGAGAATATTTGAATGAATCAGATCAGGAGATGAAGTGTCACCTGATGTCATCACCTAAACTAACTAACTAACTAACTAACCCATTGCCAATTTCAAAACATTAAGCAAAAATCAAAAACCTAAATACCCAAAGGAAATTTGTTTTTGTCACAAGAATGACGCAGTTATTATCCCACAGAAATGTATGCAACAACCTTAATACCATTCCTCTGATGATGTCACACATAGCACATTCCTGGAGCATTCTGGGAAGATTGCTTTACCAACCAATAATGCTAATGTCTCAAAATGGCAGTACTTGTAGTTTAACAAAGTGACACTGAGGCATTATTGTACAATCACTCAACTTTTTCAGGAATGCTTCAAGATGAAAACTAATGCCAGGAGAGGATTCTTCATCTAATACAACCCCAAAATAGATGCATAATTTGTTAAAAATCTCATTACAATTTAATGACAAACACCAATCACAACACTGACTCACTGGGACCCTACGATCTCCTACTGCAAAACGTTGATCCAGCGGTGGGAAGTTAAATGCCACACACAAACGTGATGTCAGAGGCCTCACTGGCACGCATACTTGAAGCCTGGTTTGTTAAAGCCTTCCACTGACTTTATCATTATCTTTACTATCTGACTCAAATAAGATTCTAATAAAACATGAAATTTGCCAAAAAAATAAAAGTATCGTGACACCTTAATGCCACTTCAATGAACATTTCTTTCTTACAAACCATTGAACAACCCAGCCATGTTCTCCCTATTTGTTTTCCTATTTTCTGATTCTTTTCTTGTCCAGTGAGGGATGCCAGAGTGGGAGAGACCAGCCCAGATCTGGATGCCATGCCACCGCAGAACACAATCAGGCGAGCGCCTACCTGAGGCACACATATCCTTGAGCATCAACGGAACAGCAGGGTGCAACCCCGTGTGTCCCAGCTGATCATGCGGGTTCCTCCGTCTGATATTCTAACACCATGAGGCTAAAAATAGGACTAGCAGGGAGGTGTGCTTGTCAGGCTCTCAGGAGTGTTTACAGCACTCAGCCCTCTGTGAGCCATCTTGTCCTTATCTCACAGACACACACTCTCTTGCCCACACCAGTCATTACTGCTGGCTCACTCCTGTGCAGCTCACCGAGTTTCCTCTCATGGAGTTTTTACTCCATGTGACACGTGTGTTTGTGTGAGTGTGCAGGGGTAGACAGTGCCCTGCCTATCTCTGTCTTCTACCCACAATCCCACACCAACCCCAATGGGGGGCCAGGCCATTCTTGCAGGCTCTGCTGCTTTATGTGGATGCCACCCTTTGCAGTGCAGAGGTGGGCTTTGTTTATAGGACGAGCAGGGAGCTCTGTTTTGGCTTGGATGCTTCTTCTCCTGCCAAGTCATTCTTTGTTCATCTTGACTATCTAAAGGGCTGTGGCCACTCTCTACGCGATGTTTGTTTAACTGCTCCTCTCTCAGTGATCCTGTCGCTCCTGTTGCTTGTTCAGATGTGAATGTTAATTCTTGGCCTGGTCCAGTCAACCCCTCGGAGACTGGGATTGCCTCTACCCCCCAGTGATGCTTTACTTCAAAATGCGGAGGTGCTGTGAAGCTGTGTGTGCCTGAATCGATAGGACTCCAGATTTCATTGCCTTGAAAAATCAGTTCATTACTGTCGATGTGCCTAACTAATGGAGGGCTGTGTTTTGAAATTTGCCTTTAGAAAATACTAAACTTGTCATGGCACATACGTACCTAGCAAGTTACCAAAGTATACGATGGCCCATGTTGATCACAGTGTGTCACGATAGTAGCTGCTGTGACAGTCTCTACTCCAGACCACTCATTCTGCCACAGATATAATAAATGAAACTGTGGTCTGTTGGCAAGGGAGGCCTCTGCATGAAACTAAATATGCTACCACCTTCCAAGAACCATTCTGGAACATTCCTAGTCTTGTAGCATAGTGAATTAAACTGCCCTTGAGCAAACTGGTGCCAGGGTGGCAATCTTCTGATATCCTGTAGCATTCTTATGGTATGCTACTTCTATTGAGGGACCCCCATATGTATTATTAACTCTTTCAGGGCTGATGTCAACTTCTGTCAAAAGGAGGAGTTGACGATGGCAATCAACTGTAAACTGTGACAAAACCAACCGTTATCTTTTAGTTGGACTCTCATTGCTAGAAGGAAAGTTAGCTTCATTGGTTTGACCGAGATTTCCTGCACTCATGTGAGTATCATGGCGCAAACAATGGCAAAAATGGCACTGACATAATGGAGAGAGATCAAAGCGAATGCGTAAAGCAAAATACTGCATGGATGAAGTTTTACCTATTGCCTCTGCACTGGATGATGACTTGCTGGACTCCAATTTTGAATGAATGTGAGGTTCCAGCTTCAGCTGACTGGTTCCCAGCTAATCGTGGTGCTGAACAGGTTCATGTTGTTGACACGCCTACAGCAATGTTCGCCAGAAAGACTGCCACTTAACAATGGTAAGAGGTAGAAACCAGATTGCAATGCACTGCGACCGTGATTCCTGCTGTTGCTACTGCCCCATCCATGCAAAGACAACCTGGCAGCAAGCCTGCTGTACATTCATGGCAAACTGGCAGCCACAGCATGCAGCAACAGACATTTAATGTTGATTTCTGTGTTAAACCATTGCTTTTCAGAAACTGTGTTTTTGGAAAAAATATTCAGCCCTCGAAGAGTTAAAACAACAGCTGGGCTTAGGCTTTTCTAGTTTACACACTGGTCCATCCTGCTTTGTAGTTTAGCTTTTAATTTTTGTACAAGCAAACAATGTGCTTATACTACAGTATCCTTCTATATAAAAGCGGTCGGGATTGTCCTTCCGTCCCGTAAGTGTTACGCAGGCGCGGAGTTTCACACACGCCATGTCCATTTTGCAATGCACGATGGGATTTGTAGTTTCGTTTTTCCAGGTAAAAGATGATTTTCTACTCCAGACTGTGCGATATCTTCTTCTTCTTTCTTACTATATAAAAGTGGTCGGGATTGTCCTTCCGTCCCGTGAGTGGAAAGCGTAGCGGTATTCCGCTTATCACAGACTTACTACTTGCAGCTTGCGGTACGAAGCGACATGATGTGAGCAGAGTTCTGGTGCTCATCGTTCCCTTGCTTTTGTGCGCGATGCGCTGGAAAAATAGACAAAATGATGTCTCTGGAAATAATTAATGTTGATGGAGTACAAATGCCTCACCGCGTAGTAAATATCAGGGGGGTTCAAAAGGGCGACCTCAATATAGAAAAAAAGTTTAAATTTCATCACAAAAATGACAGAAACTACGAGTATTAAAGTAATACCGCTCAAATGCAATATAACCAAATTAATGAGTTTGTATAAAATATCAAATTGATCTACATATTGAATTGCCTTAAGAAGTGGTCAACTTAAAAGTCGGTCGCCTTAAAAGGCGGGTCAGCCTAGTATATACATACTCACTGAGCAAATTCTTAGGACCACTGTACTAATGGGACCTCCTTTTGCTCTCAAAACAGCCCAATTTTGTTCATGGCATGGATTCCAAAAGATGTTGGAAATATTCAGGTCAATGTTGACATAATTGGATCACAATGTTTGCAAATTTGTCAGCTACACATTCATGCTGCTTATCTCCCGTTCTCGCACATCCCAAAGGTGATCTACCGGATTCAGATCTGGTGACTGGGAAGGCCATTGAAGAACACGGAACTCATTGTGATGTTCGTAAAAACCAGTTTGAGAGGACTTTTGCTTTGTGACATGCTGGAATTAGCCAAATTAAAAAAAAGATAGATAAATTGTAGCAATAAAGGGATGCACATGATCAGCAAATATAATTAAACCAGTAACGGTGCACCGTATCATAACGTGCAGTGAATACACTTGACTTGAGCATTCCTAGTTTTTACTCTTTCTCTGTTTCTTCTCTTCTTTTGTTGACATCTTTTCACGTTAAAACTGTTTATTTCTCTATATGCAGATGATATGGTACTGTATATATCAGACCCACAAAATACTGTGCCTGCAGTCTTAACAGCACTTACAGAATTTTCAAAGATTTCTGGTCTCAGAATTAATTTGAATAAAAGTGTACTCTTTCCAGTGAATTCTCAAGCACACAATATCAGATTGGACACCTTTCCTTTTATCATTGCAGATCAGTTTAAATACATTGGGGTTAACATCACAAGTAAACACAAAGCTCTTTATCAACAAAAATTTGCCCTCTGTATGGAAAAATTAAGCAAGACTTGCATAGATGGTCAACCCTTCATCTCACTCTAGCTGGAAGAATCAACGTTGTTAAGATGAATATCTTTCCTGATCTTCTCTTTTTATTTCAAAACATTCCAATACACATCAAGAAATCATTTTTTAAGCAATTCGATTCAACCATAACCTCATTTATTTGGAACTTAAAACATCCACGTATCCAAAGAGCGACCCTACAAAGACCCAAGGCAGAAGGTGGCAGTACTTTCAGTAAAACTGGGCAGCAAACATACAAGATGTAAACCCCTGGACACAAATAGATGAACATACACAGGCTTGGTGCACAATAGAAGTAAAATCCTGCAGTACTTCTTTATATTCCCTGCTTTGTGCCCCAATAAATGCAAGTTATTGCCAATATACTAACAACCCAATTGTGCTTCACTCACTCAGAATATGGAACCAATGTAGAAAGCATTTTAAGATGGAGAATCTTTTATCTGTGGCACCTCTGCAAGAGAACCACCTCTTTCAACCCTCGCAAATATATGCAGTTTTCAATATCTGGAAAAACATTTGGGATTAAATTGCTTAGAGATCTTTATATAGACAACGTCTTTGCATCCTATGAACAATTACATTCCAAATTTAACTTTCCAGCTACACATTTCTTTCACTATCTTCAAATTAGAAACTTTGTCAAACAGAACCTGCCCGATTTTCCTCATCTTGCACCCTCCTCTATGCTGGAAAAAATATTGCTCAGTTTCGAGGACTCAGACAGCATTTCTGCAATATATAAAATTATTTTACAGTCCCTCCCTTTCAAAAATCCAAGAGGACACTGGGAAAAAGATCTTTTACTCAACATATCAGAAAAGTAGTGGAAGGTAGCAATGCAGAGAATTCACTCGAGCTCCATATGCGCAAAGCATACAATTATACAACTCAAAATTATATATCGAGCACATCTGTCTCGCTTAAAACTGTCCAAAATGTTTCCAGAGCAAGATCCAACCTGCGAACGCTGCAATCAAGTCCCAGCCTCACTGGGTCACATGTTCTGGGCCTGCACCAAATTAACATCATTCTGGACCAACATTTTTAAGTGCCTTTCTGACAGCCTTGGGGTCACAATCCCTCCTAACCCATTAACAGTTGTTTTTGGGGTTCTTCCAGATGGACTTAAAGCGGAGAAGGACAAACAAACTGATTGCCTTCACTACATTTTTGGCACACAAACTTATTTTGCTAAACTGGAAGAATCCTAACTCTCCTCTTTTAATTCAGTGGGAAACTGATGTTTTATACTATTTGAAATTGGAAAAAATCAAATTCTCAGTTAGAGGATCAGTACAGAACTTTTTCAAAACCTGGCAGGATCAAATCAATATTTTAGAATACGCTCTTAAAGCACTGAGGAGACAGATTCTATGCCCATTTCTTTTTCTTCTCCATTTATCTTTATCCACCTTTTAAACTCATCAATTTATTTATTTTTACTAGCTTTAAGTTTTATTCCATTGGCCATGCTCTCTCTCTCAGGGGTGGGGGTTGATTTGTTTTCAATCCTATTTTTTGCAAAAATTGATCTATCTGTATGGAATGATTCCAATAAAATCAATAAAATTTAAAATTGATTAAGTCAGTGTTTGTGTTGCAATTACTTAGTATGTTTTCCTTAATTTTTCACTTAAGCTGGCACTTAAGTCTTCAATTTGTCTTAAGAATGATGTAAGATATGAAGAGGTAGATGGCGAAGGTGGTAAGGATGTGAACGGCACCCATATGCATGCACCGCACTACCGCCTGCTGCCGAGAGTGGATCCTACAATAACATAGAAAAAAATAAAATCACCCTGAAAGCCACATAGTATATGTGTACCAAATGTCAGGTGACTAGGTCAATTGGTTTGCCAGCTACAGGTGATTTAAAATCCTGGGCAGACAAACGGACAGCCATGGTAGCGTATTATACATAAAGATAGGCCATGGTATTAAAGCAATGACTGATTGGTATTAACAGGCCCAAAGTGTGTCAAACAGCCTAGACTGTTGGCACAAGGCAGGTTGGGTGCATGGATTCATGTCATTGGTGCCAAATTCAGAGCCTACCATCTGTGTGCGCAGCAGAAGCTGAACTTCATCAGACCAGGCTACATTTTTCCAGATTTCATCTGTCCAGTTTTGGTGAGCTGGCGTCCACTGTAGCCTCGGCTTTCTATTCTATGCTGACTGTAGAGGTTCAGACATGGTCTTCTGCTGTTGTAGCCCATCCACCTCAAGGTCTAACATATTCAAAATTTGAGCTGTTTTTCTGCTCACCTTAGTTATGAGGAGTGGTTATCTGAGTTACTGTAGCCTATCTGTCAGATTGAACCAGTCTGACCTTCCTCCTCTGACCTTTCATCAACAAGGCATTTTCATTCACAGAACTGATCCTTCCTGGACGTTTTTTGTTTTTCACATCATTCTGTGTGAACTCTAGGGGCAGCAGTTTGTGTTAAACCCCCGGAGATAAGCAGTTACAGTACCAACAATCATGCTATGGTGGAAATCATTACAATGACATTTTTCTCCATTCGGGTGTTTAATGTGAAGGTTAACTAACCCTCCTGACTTGTATCTGCATGAATTTATAAATTGTGCTGGTGACACATGATTGGTCGATAAGATAACTGCATGGATAAGCAGGTGTACAAGTGTTTCAAATAATTAACTCAGTGAGTGTGTATATATGTATATATTCAGGTAAAATTCCGTTACAATGAATATCTTTACAATGAAATTGTTATTATAACGAAGTATTTTTATGGTCCCGACAGCTTCCCCATACAGTATGACGTGAGTCTATAGAAATCTCATTACTACGAAGTACTACCTTACCTTACAGATACTTTCTTTACAACGAAGTGCCCAAAAGACCTTGAAATGCCTGAATGAATCATCCACAGAGCAGTTAGTTCTGTGGCTGCAGCTCAGTTGTGTACAACGATCCCCAAACAGAAACATTGTCATTTTTTTTTCTTTCTTCGAACTTTCCTCATACTTTTTTTTATGCCTTTTTTGTTTCCTGCAGTTTTCAGTGATACCTTTTGCTTATTGCTCGTCAACATTTGAAAAACATCCAGTGGAATTTAACTCATTGTCACCCTCCTATAGAAACGGCAGACACGAAGAAACGATAAAAGTTCATATTAAAAAAAAAACTTACATTTTTTACAGCTCTTGATTGCGGCAAAAAGAAAAAAGACGTTGCCAGTGAATTTGGAATTTCGACATCGACACTGTCAACTTTCTTGAAAGACAAAAAGCAAAAAAAGAAGAAAAATCTCGGGTTGCAAACGTATAAGACACCGAAAAAGCCGTTTGTATGTGGTTCAGTGATGCTCGTCCAAGAAACATTCCTATTAATGCAGCACTCATTCAAGAAAATGTGAGGTTTGTAAACTCTCTTGGGACCTCCCCCAACCAGACAGCATGCCGAAGAGCATCCCGAAGTGCGATCTCCGCGTCTGTACGGGGCAACAGCTCATAGCTCATAGCTATGCTGCGTCTCTCCGCCAAAGTAAACAGAAAAGATCTCGATGGGTGATGCAAGGTTAAGAGCACGTACATTGTAAATGCAGATAACAGGATTACTTGGTCACTGACCTGGCCACGACCCTGCCTGACAGCTGTGTCTGTGTATAGCAGAGTGGCAGATCACGCTACAATAAATAACTGTGCCGTTCCTGTTTCAAGCTGAATAAAGCTGGTTTTGCTAAAGTACTGAGACTAAGCCTCGTGTTTTGGGGTGCAAGACAGGGACTTACAGCACGACTCCGATCTTTTATGATTTGCTTCTGTGGCGCTTCACTGCACCGATGTGATCCTCCTATTGACCTGCCTCAGCAACGGACAAACAATCTTCCACAGACGCTGCAATTGCACTTCGGGACGCACTTCAGCATGTCGTTCCCGTTGGGTGTGGAGTGGGAGGGATCCCAAAAGTGTTCAGAAATCTCACAATATGAAGAAGAAGAAAAGGATGATTTGGCTCCTGATTGATAACTGTGCTGCCCACAACATGCTTCCACATTTAGATAATGTTCGCATTGAATTCCTCCCACCGAATTGCATAGCAGTGTTTCAGCCATTGGATTTGGGCATCATTCGCACCCTGAAAGTGTATTATCAGAAGGAAATGCTGAGAATAATTCTTGTCAGCATAACTTGTAGGCAGGAAGAGATTAAAATTAATGTGAAAGAAGCTATTGAAATTATTGCAAATGCCTGGATACAATTTAAAGGAAGCACTATGGTAACAAATACAGAATCTCATTACAACAAAATTTTTGTTACAATGAAATATTTTTTAGGTCCCTGGAGTTCGTTGTAACAGAATTTCACCTGTATACGTATATTGTAAGAGCTAGCCTGGCCACTGACAGACACAACACTGCAATGTCCAAACACACACACATTTATTTACACTATTTACAAACTATTTACAATTTTGCACTCAGTCTTTGGTCCTTTGGGCCGCCTCCACTCCTGCCTCGCAAGCTCCATCCTCTTCCACCCAACTCCGGCTCCCAGAATGGAGTCAGGTGGCCCCTTTTATAATGCTCTGGATGTGCTCCAGTGTGGCAGAAGTGCTGCCCTTGCACCCGGAAGCATTCCAGGCATAGATCATCCCTGGTCTGTCAGTTCTTCCTGGTGTACCAGAAGTGCTGTCCACCAGGAATCAAGGACCATCCAGGTGCCCAGGGAAGAGAAGTGCCACTCTCCCGGTCTCTCCTTC
>JANRMT010062856.1:45067125-45098622 GCA_026402145.1 Polypterus bichir lapradei
ATATATCGTGGCAGTTGGGATCCCTGGGAGCTGCCAGGGGGTGCTCAGCAGCTGCTGAGCCCTTATGGGGAGCTCTTACGCCACTTGCTGCCGGAAATGAGTTAATGAGCACCTGGAGCCCTTCTGAGTGCCTTGTAAAAGGAGCCAGCAATCACTACTCTGGTAGCCAGAGTTGGGAGGAGGTAGACGAAGCTTGTCCAGTGGAGTGGAGGAGAAGAAAACAAAAGAGAAGAAGAAGAAATTTGTGTAGTGCTGTGCTTGGGGACTGTGCTAGACTTGTGGGAAACAGGGGAAGGCGTTTCCCACGAGGGAAAAGAAAAATAAAAATAACTTGTGTGCCTTGAATTTGTATCCCACGCCTGTCTGTGTCGGGTTTGGGTTGCGGTGCGCCCCCTGGTGGTCCACAATATATATTGTAAAACAAAAGACAGAAAGCAGAGAAAGAGTTGGTGATCCACCCCATATATTGTGTACAACAGCACCAGAAAATGAAATAGCTCCAGAGCAGTGTCTGAGTCAAAGTCCAAAATGGGACAGGGTGGTAAGGCAAGGTGCTTGGCTTTTAGGGGAGGAAGAGGCGGGTCCACGAGGGTTCAAGCCGGAAATGAGGTCAGAAGGAGGGCATGGCTAGGAAGGGAATGAAGGAACTGGTCAAGGATTAAGAGGGCTTCTTTTCTGTTGATCTGTAGAAGAGGGAGAAGAGAGGATTGTACAGTTCGTCATTCCTTGCCTGCATGCTTTGCCCTCAGTTAAGCTCTTATCCTGCCTCCCAAGCACAAATGTGTGACAATATGTATATATTTTAATATGCACTGCCCATAATTAAAACACTAATTAATTATAGATCTACAGTATGTCTGCTTAACAACTTTTGGAAAGTAAGATTGATTTTAAAATTTCCTGATTATCTGAAGTGAGTGGGAGCCTTGCAATTAGTAGTAGAAGTGACGCTGCTGGATTTACTAGCTATGCAGGTATGTCACATTCAAGAGAAATGTGAATGTAGGCCAGATAAAAAGTGAAAAAAGTCTTGGCAAACAACACTTGGATGTTTTATGAACAAAAGGAATTGAAAAGAAAAATTTCAACGATTCCCCAATGGCAAGTCCATCACTGACTGTACGAGTGAAGCTATCACTGAATGTGCTGAGAAATCCACTTGCATTCTGTAGCCAGACATCAAAGGATCAGACAAGATCACGGATTTCTGATACTAAAGAGCCACCAACTCAGGTGAATGAAGCTTTCAAAATCTGTGATAAGCTGGTAAGACGCACAGCTTTGCGGCCCACTGGTTCAACAGATACTGTACGTGGCATGGCTGCAATACTCTACATTAAAAGACACGGATTCTTGCAAAATATGCAGACGTTTTGGGGATAAATTAGTCAAGGAGAGATTCACACACAGACTCAAAGCACACATGAAGGTCACTGAAAAGCAGGCAGTTTATTTGTGTATTTGGATGTTTTTATGTAGTGGTCAGGCCTTAATGCAACCTTGTCTTTCTCCATCTCAACTGAATACACATGTCATTTGTTAGCTTCGGTCCAGTTGTTTTAATTTATATGACACTGCCACCGATGATGAGAGAAAAAAATGGGTAACAGGTAAGTGACTGCAGTGACCACTCAGTATATAGGCAAGCTGCATGCTCTAGTTTAGCATCCATTCATCCATCCATTATCTAACCCGCTATATCATAACTACAGGGTCACGGGGGTCCGCTGGAGCCAATCCCAGCCAGCACAGGGCGCAACACAGGAAACAAACCCTGGGCAGGGCACCAGCTCACTGCAGGGCACGCACGCACACACCCCTACAATTTAGAATCATCAATACACCTAACCTGCATTTCTTTGGATTGTGCGAGGAAACCAGAGCACCCGGAGGAAACCCATGCAGACACGGGGAGAACATGCAAACTCCACGCAGGGAGGTCTTCTATAATGATTACATGTTGCCTGAAGAAGGGGCCTGAGTTGCCTCAAAAGCTCGCATATTGTAATCTTTTTAGTTAGCCAATAAAAGGTGTCATTTTGCTTGGCTTTTCTCTACATTCATAATGGCTAACATGGTACAACACCCTTATTGTTTCCCTGTAATTGTTTTACATTTTCCAGTCTGCAATTCATTAAGTAGCATTTTTAAACATGGTTTCACCTCCTGTGCTCACAATGCCTGAAGCCATTGGTGTGACTCCATAAGGCCTTGCCACATTATGCAACTTTTCTTGGCGATTTTCAGTTGTAGCTTTCATCTTCATAACCTTAGAGAGTCTGCGGCAGTCGTCTAGTCTGACATAACCAGCGATGCAACTGCTCAGATAAAGTCAAACAGAATTGATTTTGTCTTTACTGGTAGGGACAGACTTTGTCTGCATGTGAGTTGACAACCAGTGAATGCTCACCCGTAAGCACAATTCATATAACGTAGGAAGAGGAATAAAGAATGTGAGTGTTTTGGACTGCAGAAACAAAGGAGAAGCTCGACCGTCTGTCTGATGTGTCACTTGTTATGTACCCGGACAAAATGGAAAAAAGTAAAAAAAGAAAAGAAATTGTGCCTGAACTTTCCATACCTGTCAACCCTTTATATAGTGCCAGCTGCATCATTTGGCATGCTATTGGAAGTCACAAACAGTAGTAGGCACAACTGCATTAGACGGTTGGCACTCATGAGTAAGTGTGACATGGTTTTCAGTCATTTAAATTGACGTGGCATTAAGCAGTTACTCAGTAGAAGCCACCGCCATTTTGGGGTCTCTACAAATGTAGTAGAGAACACCCCTCATGTCCACTGTAGATGGCAGCCTCTGCACATGTGACAGAGCTAGTGACATCCTTGCATTAATGACAGGTGTGCAAAAATTAAAGAATTACTTAAACATTAATTGCCTCACATATCATTAACATCTTTCTAGTAAACCCACTTTAGTCATTAGCATCCCATTTCTCCAGTTTTTCATGATAATTCTCAATGCAATTTTGTTATCTAGAAAAAGCATTCTTTTTGGAGTAGGTGAAATTTCCTTGGGCGGCACAGTGGCACAGTGGTATCGCTGCTGCCTCACAGGAAGGAGACCTGGGTTCGCTTCCCGGGTCCTCCCTGCATGGAGTTTCCATGTTCTCCCTGTGTCTGCATGGGTTTCCTTCCACAGTCCAAAGACATGCAGGTTAGGTGCATTGGCAATCCTAAATTGTCCCTGGGGTGTGTACCCTGCGGTGGGCTGGCACCCTGCCTGGGGTTTGTTTCCTGCCGTGCGCCCTGGGATTGGCTCCAGCAGACCCCCGTGACCCTGTGTTAGGATATATTGGGTTGGACAATGATTGACTGACTGACTGACATTTCCTTTGTGCCAGGCCCATCTGTCCTGATTCCAGGTGGCTTAGTCAGGCCCACTTGACCCTACTTTCTCTTCAAAGAACTTTTCCATGTGGACATGCAGTCTGAACATTTGAGCTCCACTTTTGGACCTGAAGGATTATAGGTGACCCATTGGCTAATTTTTTTGCGTCACAATGCCACATCTTGCTATTTTGGTGTAGTCGACAACGTTATCATGAATCAGCTTATCAAACGTATGTACAGTATGCATGTACAATATGATAAAGCACTTTACCCATTGAAGCAAAATTGGAAATTTATGAATAGTCATTTCAGTGTTGAGTATTTAAATTTTGAGATATGGTATCTTTAAATTCTGTCATTTGGTGGCTGTACTGTATGACAATAAGTATGTTCATAGATCTTCCTTTTGTGTTTTTCATAGCATTATTCACCTGACATTTTAACATCACATCCTAATACATTGTGAAACACCATGTCTATCCCTCACTCCTGGAGGCTGTCTCCTTCCTCGGCCACCGCTCAATGCCACTGCTCTCATCTTCCATGGCTTTTTGTTCTTCCACATTTCATGTCATCAGCTCTGCCTCACATAACTCACTTGTGTTCAGAGGCTAAATGCTATCTGTACCGACTTGCCCCAAATCCATCAGCCTATGCAAGCCAGGATGCTTCACAAGATTGCCGATGACCATGCACTGAAGTCTTGTAAGTGCTGCCCTTTAACTGTTTGATCATCTCTCCTTCACTGACATACACACACACACACACACACACACGTCTGCATAGCTCCAGCTGTCTACCTGATTTTTTGAGACCATGACAACCCCCCAACAGCACTGAGCGGCAAAACTCTGTTAACGCATACCGGGACTGGTCATTCATCGGTGGTGCAACTGCAAATTCGCAGGCTCACCACGTAACATGTCTTTCGCCTGATGGGAACCTTTAAAACCATCCACTGAGCTGGCCTTGTACTCACTTTCTTTCTCCTCGCTTGTGCATGAAGGCTGTCTGTTCTTTTGATTTGAGAAGAGAGCGAATGCAGGACGACGTTATCGTCACTGCTTGCATGCTGCGTTGTGTTTGAGTGATGGCTCTCATTTGAATAAAAGCTTTGAGGATGTTCCTGTCTGTGGGTTTTTGGGGGACCTGGACTCACTTCCCCTCTTGTGCCATTCTGTGACCCACACATCACAATCAAAATGAGGATTTAGTGCTGCTAATCTCACAGACTGCTAACAGGTCTGTGCCATCATTCAGAGGACTGGACTTGGCCCTACACTTGATGATGGGACAGGCTAGCTGGGCCGAAGTTGGAACGTGAGCATTTGTGGAAATGTCTGAAAAAAAGGAGCCTGCATGTTAAACTCAACTGCATCCATTGTAATGTGAAAAAAAACACAAGTAAATCTAAAGCCTCCTTCAGAGTACTTGCTTGTAATGGAAACCCCCTGGAGGCCTCATTCTGGTTCCTGCTGCAAGCCCACCTGTTTTGAATATAAAACCACCAGGGGACCCCAGCTGTGCTGCAAAGCACTGGATGAGGAGGTCCTAGTCGACTTGTCTCTTTTAACACCCCACTATTTTCACTGTAAAAGGAGCAGTTAGCCAAATGAGAAGCCTTTCTCATTTATAAAAGCCATCTGAGGTGAATCAAGGACTTGAAGATAATTAATATCGCATAACCATAAAGTAATGGGCGGCTTTACTGAGTCAAATTTCAATAGATGGATGTCAGAAATGCTTTGGCAAGAGAGGCCATGCATATGAGAGGGTCGCGCGTGACGCTCAAGGATGAAAAAAGTCAAACAAGATAGAGGCTGACGCCCAGGCGGCCGTGACGAGAGGCAGGAGTGCGCAGGGAAGATAAGAGGGCTGCCAGCTCTCTCGGATTCGTTTTTTAAATAGCCTTCCTTGTGTTTAAGAGACTCCATAATAATAACTGGCACCTCAAAGCTTCAGTGACCAGTGACCTGAGATGAAGACTGGACTCCTTTGGTACCGTGTCTCTCTGGAAAATCCTTGGGTACCGTTGGTTTGGCTTTGTGTCGAATGAGTGGTTGCTCAAGGAGTCCCGAATGTGGGCACATTACCTGTATTGTGAGGGAGCGTCAGTTACGGCACTACGGCCATGTGGCGGGTTTCCCAGAGGGTGATCTGGCTCGTAAGATCCTCATTGTTGGGGACATGAGTGGCTGGACCAGGCCAAGGGGTCACCCACATAACACCTGGCTGCGGCAGATAGAGGGTCAATTCCGGAGGGTGGGAGTGGATCGCGTGTCTGCTTGGTGGGTTGCCAACTGGGATCCCGAGTTATTTTGCCGTGTAGTGGGTGCGGCAAGGCACTGTACCAGTGCATGCTCCCCATCTTGACTTGACTCAAAGCTTCAAGGACTTGGAAGTTCAATCCCCAGCCCAGATTCTATGTCTGCATGTGGTTGTTCCCTCCATGTCTATCTGCCTGGGCTCCAGGCTCCTTAAAGGTGGATCTTGAATGCAAATGTTGAAGATTCTTCCCAGTTTGTGCCCAATGCCATATCATTTTTTGAAAACGCCTCACAGCGGTCTGCCCTTGAATCCACCAGAGTTGGGTCCAAGGCAGGAAACAAGACTGCGTGGGGCATCTGAACGCACAAAGTCATCCTCAACGTGTACATTTTTGGCATGTAGGAGGAAAAAGAGACACTACGAAAAGATGCAAACTACACACAGGTCAGGATTCAAACCCTTGACTTTAGACCGGTGAGGCAGCAGTGAAGGAGTGGCAGGAGTTCTTTATTGTCTCTTCTCTAATATGGCATTAGCACTTTCCTAAATAAGCTCAACTCAAGTGAGTCGGAGTGCACTGTGCAAAGAATACGACAGGATTACACGCCTCCCTCGGCAGAATTTGAAAGCCCCCTGGGTGCCACCTTATTAGGCATGACTCACCCGCGCTCTCACAAAGACTTTAATTTTTATTTCAAATTAAGAGACACACAGCCTCTCATCTGATGGCTCAACCTGACTGCACCACACAAGTTCTTCCGACTCACACCATACTTACTGTAAATGTCTGCTAAAAAAGGTCACAGTGCTGGCGTCCAAATTTCCAGCTCCAAGTGGTAAAACAGGAATGTTTCTTCTGACCCTCCATTAAATTCTAACTCACTTGCTCCAGTTTGGGATTACAGGGGAATAGAGCGTATATTAGCAGCACCAGGTTCACACAAAACACATTCATAGGGTCCCTTTCCAGTTTCAAAATGACCTTTTTGAATGGGAGGAAAATTGGAAGGCCAGGAGATAAAAACACAACTGGCCAAAGGTACGATGAGATGGTTCTTTTAACAGCACCTCACCTTGCGCTTACTTTTCCTTGTTCTTCTTGTTTAATCAGTGGTACCTTTCAGCTCCAGCCCTTACAACATTCCCTGGTCTGAAGCTGTCATTTACCCATACCCTTTAGTGCCATCATTTCAGGTTGTTTTTCCCACAAAAGAGTAGCTTACGCTCTGCTTATAACTTGGGAGTGGCTTACAACACTTAAGCAGCATCTTTCATCGGACCAGAATACTCAATGGCCACCCGAACAGGTAATGACGGTTTTCGTTGCTTCATTCCCGCCTGCCAGGGCCAGAATACGACATTGTTCTAAAGCCCTTACCAAAGGCAGGATATTATTTCACTCAGTCAACCAATGATGTTACATAATGTCATCACAAGGAGCTTCGCAAAGGGAACTGGAATACAATGGAAGGGGAACACAACGTGGTGGGGCTGAGCACAAAATGACTCGGACATGACAGGGACAGGAGCCTGCAGGCAGAAAACCGTAAGCTCAGTCAGTAAAAGAAGAGCTTAATATTAATATGGCACGTGGTTACAGCTGCTGCTTCGCAGGGTTCAAATCTGTCCATGTGGACTTTACTTGTTCTCTTTCCCCAGTTTCCCTGGATATCCCCGCAAAGGCACGCAGGTTAATTTGACTGAATATTTTATATTTCTCCTGGATGACTGAATGGGTCCTTCCAATCTGGGGTTGTTAGATCGTGCTGGTGGCATGTGGCCATATAATGCAGTGGCATGCTGTCCAGACAGTGGCCTCCCTTCCTGGATTGGTCGCTGCTATAAATGGCAGTTGCACTCCTTCTAGTGTTGGCCCAGACTCCCAACATGTACCACTTAATGCCCTTCTAATGCTGATTCCTCTCTTGCAGCATGTGCAATATGATGGGGTGGCATTTCTGTCAGATTACAGCATGTGCCATTGCATGTATTGGCTTCCCTTCCAGGGAATGTATATGCTGAATTATTGAGTAGCATCCCAGCATGCATTGATCCAGCCTCGCAGCATGTGTCATATGAAGGGTTGTCATCCCTCCTAAGTTTGGTTCCCACCTTGCAAGATGTACAATATGATGTATCAGCCTCCCATCCAAGTTTAGTTCCTGCTTTTCAGCACGCGCCATATAATGGACTGCCATTATTTAGTATCACTTGCTCTAGTCTTGCCATGTGTGCCATACCATGAGCTGGCATCTATTTTACACTTGGTTCCTGGCTTCTAGAATATGCTATATAATGGAATGTCCTCCCATCCAAGTCTAGTTCTGCTTTTCAGCATGTGCTGTATTATAAAGTTGCATTCCATCCAGTGATGGTCCAGCCTTGCAGCGTTTGTCACCTGATGGGTTGGCATCCCATTAATGTTGGTTGCTGGTTTGAAGCATGTGCCATTTAATGGATTGGCATCCCTTCCAAGTTTGGTTTCTGCTTTCCAGTAGGTGCTATATAATGGACTGGCATTACCTAGGATCATACCCAGCAATGCCCTCTCCACACAGTGCGTGCTATATGATGCATTGGCATCCTTTCTATGGTTAGTTTCAGGCTTGAAGTAAGCATGCCTTGTATAAAGTCCTGGCATCTCTTTCAAATTTGGTTCCTGCTTCTCAGCATATGCTTTATTATGGAGTTGTATCCCATCCAGTGTTGGTGTAGCTTTTCAGCCTGTGCCATATGACGTGTTGGCATCCCACCAGTGTTCATTCCTAGTTTGCTGCCTGTGCCGTATAATGGACAGGCATCCCTTCCAAGTATGGTTCTTGTTTTTCAGCATGCACTATATAAAGGCTTGGCATCTTATTTAGGGGTCGTCCGCAATGTGTGCTGGATAAAGAGCTGGCTTAGTTCCTGACCTGTAGCCAATGTTTTAGAACAGAAAATGGATAGGTGGCTAAATACAAGGATCAGCATTAATAAAGTGACAGTGAAAAGATGAACTTCAAAGGCTGTGACTGATGGAGATAGAATTGGTGACATAAGAGACAAATGAGCGTTTGCAAAGGTTTACAGTTTACAAAGAGCAGCTTGAAGACAGCAGGTGGGCCTGCATCAGATGATCTCCGGTTTCTGATGGGCTAAGTAACTTAGAAGCGTGGGGTTGAAGAAAGAGACGCTGAACGGGCTGAGTTACTGGACTGAGGCAAGCGGCGTGAAGATATTTATCAGGTAAACAATAAGAGAAAGTGGAAATGACTGCTCTTGTTTAAGACACGACATAAAGGCAAGTGTGGTTGAATTGTAACAGAAAAGAACGCCATACTGTAACATTCACCCATCTACTTACTGAGCCCCCTCAGTCCATGACAGTCCAACGCTGGATATGGCTGCTCACACTGGGCCAGTTAAAAGCTGGAATACAGCAACAGCACTGGGCCCCCATACTTTGAAATGTGAAGCACACGCCAGTCTGTGTGACCAGGTTTGGTGCCCCCCTCACCCATCCCATTACCGTGTGGGATGCCTTCCCCAGCCACACGTTTCTTTGCAATGGCAGTAGTCTCACGCGCCGAGCTGTAACTTGTGAAGCCCCACCAACTGCATGTGCGACGTTGACAAGAGTCTACTTTTTGCTCAAGCCTGCGCCTTCTCCCTGTGGCTGGTCAGCTGTGCGGATTCCCCACTGCCATGAAAGGTGAGCAATGCAGATCTGTTCAACCAACTTGAGCGTATGGGTACTGGACCCCTAATGCCGTCATGTATCACATCATGTACCTTAACTGTGTTCTATGCATTTGGTTTCCAATTCCCTTACTACTGCTGATGTTGTACTGGGTTGAATGTCCTGCATGGTCAACCCTGGATTTTCTTTGGGTATTCTACATAATCCCACAATCCAGGGGTGTGGAGGTCAGGACAATTAAACTACTAGGGGTGTGACTGAGCAGTTCACATCTGGAGTTGTGCTTTCCTTAAAATGCTAATAGGACAGATTTCAGCTCTCAAAGAACACATGTTGAACAGAGACTATAAAGAAAATGGATGAATGAGCCGTCTACTTCCTGGATACATGCCGCTTGGCAGACACCTGATGAGGACAACAAGTCAGACATCAAACATCAACAAAACAGAAAACCCCAACAGCATCCCGCCTTCACCCACCCACACTAAATAAAATGCAAGTCTTGTAAAGCAGCTCCTGCGTGTGTGGCAGGCACCAAACAGTTAGCTCTGTGGCAACAGCTGCACTTCCCAGGCAGCCAGGCAAATGTGAGATAACAGCCCTGCCAGCACTGATAAGAGAGGCATTTACAAGCAGGAGGCGAGGCGAGGTGTGGCATGGCCAGGGCAACCCCCCACCGCTTGGCTTGAGGAGTGCTAGAGCTGAAAATTTGATACGACACTTGGGGCAAAGGCCTAGTCCTCCAGTGGACAGTCACCTCCGACTGCTCCAGAGTACTTGATCTCAACTCCCAGTGCAGTCACAGCTAGTGTGGTGGTAGTGGGGTCACATGCCTCAGTATACTTCACCCTGTGACAGACCGACTTGGACGAACCTGAAATGCACAACGCAGATGCGTTAATCTGCGGTTTCAGTGGCTTCCTCTTCACCTTTACAGTTATCCATTCCTTACACACTTTAAAACGGCTCAGCTTCTGCAGTGAGTACGCATTATTAAGGAAGCAGAACTAACAAGCCTGAAGCTGTAGACATTCCAAAAAGTGCTCAAGCCTGGAAATTGAGTGAACAGTGCAAATGTTTGCCCACAGGGCACAACAGACTGAAACCTTCTTCGTCCAGAAAGGAAAGAGAGACAGATGGCTGCAGGGAGACATGGAACTGCCAAACGTCAAGAAGTTTAAGCAACTCGAGGCCTTGCTCCCAAATGGAAGTAATAAGATGACTGGTCAATCAGCTCCACTGGACTTTGACCAGTCTGTCCAGAAGTTGCACTCTCCAATGTACTCTCCTCACTTTCTCAGTGGTCGGAGCTTTGGGTAAAGGCGATCACACAAACGTGACTGGCTGAAATGAGCCGTGTGTGTCGGCCACAAGACGTCAGGTCAGCTGTAGCATTCACATATTGAGGGGCACCAGCCGAGGCAGTCAACACAAACACAAATAATATTTAAGTGAACATTTTATTTACTTTGAACAATGTGTCCATTACGCTGGTTCAGAGATATCATAAATAAAAAAAATGAATCCAGTCCTGGACACTTATAAACTTTTGTTTCTTGTCCTGGGATTTTAAAGTTCCATTTTTCAAGTTTTTGATCTTGGTTCTTTACCCCAAGACATAGCAAACTAAGGGAAAAAATATAAATAAAAAGCAGAAATACAAAAGGAAAAAAAAAAAAAAAAAAAATACCCACAACCCTGGGCAACAGCCTGTATCATTAACTTTTAAATAGTCCTACATAAATACTGCAGATTTTGTTTTGCAAAGTCACAGTAATATACAAAAAGATACATATGGTGTTCCTCAAAGTTTACAATTTTTTTGTTTAATTTTTAAAATTTTTTTTTTTTTTTAAAAGAATTCTTTAATATTTATATCCATCCTTACAGTGTACTTCTTAAGTCACTTTCCTCGTTTTTCGCTCCAGAACTTATACACCAAGATACTTTTGAAAACCTACTTTGATCTAATAATAATTTACCTGAAGAGAGACATGAAAGGAAAACAAAAAAGTGAACAAGTTTTTTCTACAAATACATTTTGAAATTGTCCTGTGATACTCACACAGTCTCTGTGAATAATGCCTGCAATAAATACACAAGTCACAAGATACTGTTTTGTAAGGCCTCTTCAAAAATAAAGAATTAAAAAAAATCCCTGATGGTTAGTTTGGCTTTCTCGGTCCCCCTGCATTCCGTAATCGCCTCAGACATGCAGCAACGGGCTTTATTTGCCAGATCCACCAACCTTCTGCGAGTCTTTTTGCCTCCTTGAAGTGAAGGCAGCAGCTTTTGAATCAGACTAATCTTACCTTTACCATGCATCTTATTCTCCATAATCCCCCCCCCCCCCCCACCCCACGCCTTCAAGCCCAGGCTCAGATGAAGCTGCTTACCTGTCCAATGCCCCTTTACCCTGCCTAGACCAACGCTTGCAACCATTCAACATGTCAGCCATTTCATCTAGCGAGTCTGCTGTTTCAGTTCTCCTGAGTTTAGAAAACCTGGCTCAAACTGGAGGATTGCAATTCATTTATTTATACATATGAATAAATATGCACAAACACACACACATATATATAAATAAATAAGCAGCCAACGTTCAACGCAATCCCTCTGTTACCACCTCTCTTCAGCAAAAAAATGTCCTTTATTATTTTTACTAGTGCAATCAAGCAAATTATCCTCGTAAATAAAGCCCACCCCTCCCCTCAGGGTCTTGCTCCATGACCTGCAGTTGTTCTACTGCATGCGATCAGATGGCACCTGCTGGGCCGGGTACTGGACAAAAGCCTGTGTGGAGGTTGCTGCAGTCGAGAGTGGCTGTTGCAAAGCCGAGGTAGGGTAACTGTATCCCACAAAGCCTGGCGAGGCTGCATAAGGGTACTGCTCATAAGCACTAGAGGCATACTGGGAGTAAGCAGTACTGTAGTCCATGTAGGGAGAAGTGACCGAGGATAGCTGGGTGGGAATGAGGACACTGGGCTGAACAATGGCTTGAGGATAGATGAACGGCTGAGTAAGCCTGAAAAAGAAAAACAAAAAACGTTACTTGCAATTAAAGGGCACAATGAGCCCCATGTTGCCCTAAAAGAGACAGCAAAATAGGATCAGTTGGTGCACCTAAAAGGCTCATGCTGGTAACACCAGATTACGCATCAATGCTCAACCGGGGGAGTCCGTAGTAGCCTGCATTTGTTAAAGATTTCAATAGGACAGTCCTTCTTGGCGTGCCAGCAATAGTCACAGAAAGACCTCTGGCCTCAAACCCCTCACATACACTATTTCAGATTCAAACATTATTGGTGAGGAAGAGGGATTGGAATACATCTTTTGGACAGGAAGCACACGTTTGCAGCCATACTTCAAACAATACAACTATACTGGCAAAGGTATGTGCTATGTGTCAGTTTACGCTGACAAAACAAAATACTGGGGCAGATTGTCTCCACCTCACGACAAACAACTTAAGACAGTGCATTAGTTTCAGTGTTACTGGGGCATGAGCAGTAACTGGCTTCATTTAACATGACAAGGTTATACTCTGGCTGACCGAGAAGACTCAGGTTTCATCAGTATTAAGACGATACTAAATGGCCGTGTTAGCCATGTTTCCCAAAAGCAAGCTACATTCCATTGTGCAGCGACAGCAAATGACAATGACATTTCCTGAAACTGCAGGGCTGATAACCAACAGATCAGTTATAGCAAGCAGCACACAAACTCACTGGTGGAATATTACAGATCAGGTAAATATCTAAAAAGAGATCTGTTTGGCTGAGACGTTTAAAAGAAAGTTAAACTAATGAAAAAGAAGAGGGAATTGCATTTAAGCACTTGATTCCCAGGATGTGAACACATGGACAACTCAAATTACCAGCTGGGTTTATTTAGCAAGGCTGAATTAGGCTAGAAATACAAGGAAAATACAAACTGAACTTTCAGTTGATTAGGCAGGGAAAAAATAATATTATTAATAATAATAATCCCCACCAAACAAGTCTTAATACCTACCTGCTGTTGAAAGCATCTTACTGAGATGTATTGGTGCTGTTAAACAGTAGAATAGAGACTGGAACATTATTGGCATTAGGAGTGATGCCAAAAAAACTACCACAGAAAAGGAGAGGCCAGAGAGGTGGCAACATGTCGTGGCTGTAAGAAGGCAACACTCCTGGGACCATGCAATCCATAAAGCAGCCTTGGAAACATGGCCATTTAAGAGCAGCTCTTGGAGAGTTCAAGTGTAATGTCAGTGGAGCAAACACGGGGTCGGCTGTGACCCTGGATATCACTGTGGGGTTAGTCTGGAGATTAAACCTGCTCTGCAGATTTTTCAAAAAGTGGTCTAAACAGTTTTAACCCAGGAGGGAGTATAAAGAGAGTGAGAGGGGAGCAGCGCACACTAATTTAAAAAGAAAACTTTCAAATTGCATGGAAGTCAAGTGGGCAAGATATGTGCTAGGTATGGAAATACAAATCCTTGCAGACTTCTATTTGTTACTGCAGGTTGAGAGAAAAGTTCCAACATTCAAAACCTCTGAATGCTGACATGACACCAGAAGAGGAAAATTCTCTGCTTAGATTCAAGTGTGAAAATGTCTCAAAATGGCTTTATTCTTCTGGAGTACATAGGCTTGGGCAAACCACAGGCAGTTCAGAAGCTAAGCATGCTCAGGCCTGGCCAATACTTGGATGGGAGACCATCCAGGAAAGGCTTGGGTTGCTGCTGCAAATCCTGTTGTCTGAACGTGGATCCCACAGACCCAGTTCAGCGACAGACACCGTGCCGTTTTAATGGTGCGGTCCTTCAGATGAGATATATAACAGACATCCCGACTCTTGGTGCTTATAAAACTTCCCTTGGCATCTGATATCCTGCATAAATATCCTACCATGCCCTAGTCATTCAGGCTCCCTAATCATCCCCGGTCTCTAATTGGCTCTTTCTCTGACCACTTCACCATCTAATGTCTGGTGAGCGTACTTGTGCAAAATGGCTGCCATCACATCATCTGGGTGGATGCTGCACATTAGTAGTTGCTGAAGTGCTTCCCCACACTTTGTCTAAAGTGCTTTGGCAACACATGATCAATGCTCCACAGGGGAATGGGAACAAGGTCCCACAAAGCTTCAAGTACTGGAAGGAAATGACACAGGATTGACGACTGGGACAGGGCTATTTTGTGAAGTGCTCAAGATTACTGTAGAAAAACCAGATACTGCTACAAATCACCTTTTTGTTGGCAAAGACAGGTTGTTTCATGTATGTGCACCCCAATCATTTGAAAACTGCATGCAGCCACTGGGTTGGTCAATTAAGGACTTCCTGCACAGCAGGTATTATGGGAATGAACGCTGGCAGAGATATTCCTGACCAGTTTCCTGAGAACAATGGAGAGCCTACTGTATATAAACTGATGAAGACAGACAGACCTTCAGTGCAAACATGCAGCATTTTCACTCTTAAAAGGGAACTAACATACAGTCCATACATCATATTAATCACTTTTTGAGGTTTAATATATCTCACGTCAAATAAAATTATTCTGCATCTGAGGCATCAACTTGCTAGTTTGGCTACATTTCCCTACGTCATCAAGGGTATTTTCAAAATTTCTCATTATGTACATGCAAAAATTCCAAAATATGACAAGTCTAAAATTCTTCTGGTCCCAGGCATTTTGGATTAGGGATACTTAACCTGAATTCAGTTTTTCACTTTCTTTATTCCTCCCTTAATTTACTTACAAGATTCCACCCATTTTGATAGCATTATCTTTACTCGACCACTTATCATAAACCTATTAATAAAAAAAATAAAAAAAAAAAAAAACAAAACAAACAATAGCAATAGTGTAGACAGATGGTCTATGTATAGTAGGCTCCACATTGCGGTTGGCACTAAGGGCAAGGAATTATACCACCTCACATTGCTGGGGCAGGGACAGCCAGGTTTGCCACCTTCCAGTATTTACATGCCCAACCTCCTGTTGCTTTTCAATATTATATTATTTAATAACATGCTTTAGTGAAAAGTAGATCACAATATAATAATTTCTTTGATCAAATTAGATTAACTAGTTCTTATTTTTCTGAAGGAAAGGGTTTATAGCCACAATCTATATTTCCTATAGAACTGTTGCACACACAAAACTCCACATGAGCATTATGACTTGTTACCCAATTAAGAGTAAAAATCAGGGCAGAGTCTCCGAGGCTCACTAGTAAGTCATGAAAACTTACTCAGTTAGATAATATGTATTCATACCTGTTAGTGAAATACACCATTGTCATGATCTAAAGAGAAAGTTCAGGAAGCATGATGCCCATTAGTTTAAAGAGTATTAAACAAAATATTTTGACATTTAAAGGAATCCATGTACAAACCAACTGTTAGACAATGGTGACAGCCTTAATTACCCTACATAGACATCCAGTAAGATGTTTATTTCTATGAAGAATACCTGGACCACATCTCCTAAACACTCCTAGTGAGGCAGATAATCATGTTTCTACTTCAACAGAAGACCAACAAAGAATGAAACTAATAATGCTGCTTATATTTGTGTAAAAAAAAAAAAAAAAAAAAAAAAAATTGCTTGAAGAATGATCTCTGCACAAGCAAGTTTACAAACAAATGCTATATATTCTTTGCCTACCTCAGAATTACACTCCCATGACCAAAAATGGCATGAAAGCTTGGGTTATATGGGGGGTTTAAGGGTGCTACCTTTTTGTGCCAAAACCTGAACAACAAAACACACACACAGACTTGAGTTTGAAGCCATACATATACACTAAAGCAGAGCATCGGTCAGATACCAAAATATACCAAATATCCAGCAAATCTGTCAAAGCATGGATTAAAAGAGTAACATTTTCATATTTTTGAATATTCAAGTCAAAAGGCAAATCCTAACTCAATACAAATGTTATCGCAAACCATAAAGGAAACTAACACATGCAAAACACCAGACAAATAGTCAGGTTCATAAGCATTTGGACAGTGACACAATTATCATTTTGGTTCTGTACACCACCATAATGATTTGAAACAAAGCAATCAAGATGTTTAACAAATATTCTAGGAGCTGTTTAGAAAAGACAGACATTTTTAAACACGGTCCCCCTATTTCCAGGGGCTCAAAAGTACTTGGGCAAACTAAAATAAATACAAGGATAATTTTTAATACTTGTTTGAAAACCCTTTACACTCAATGTCTGCCTGAAGTTTGGAACCCATGGCCATCTCCAAGTGCTAGGTTTCCATCCTACTGATGCATCCGACAGTCCTTTACTGCAGCCATCTTCAGGTGCCGATTGTTTGTTGGACTTTCTGCCATCAGTTTTGTCTTCAGCAAGTTAAATGCATGTTCAATTGGGTTGAGGTCAGTTGATTGACTTGGCCATTCAAGAATATTCCACTCCTTTGCTTTTAAGAGTATTTGGTTTGCTCTCAGTATGTTTTGGCTCATTGCACATCCGTATTGTGAAGCGTCATCCTATCAGTTTTGCAGCATTTGTCTCAATCTAAGCAGACTATAAAACCTTGTACACTTCAGAATTCATCCTGTTACTTCTGTCAGCAGTCTCATCATCAATAAACACCAGTGACCCACTTCCATTGGCAGTCACGGTTGCCCATGTTGTAACACTGCCTCCACCATTTTTCACAGAATACAGATAAAGTGATATTCATCGGATCATGAGCCAGTTCTTCTCTTCTACATATTCTGCTCTTTCCAACATCCTGGTATCTGAAGGAAAATGATCTAGAACTGGACAGGCTTTTAAAAAAAAAAAAAATAATAATAATAATAATAATGTTTTCAGGCAAAAGCTAATCTGCCCTTCCTATGCTTGATGTTCACCAGTGGTTTGCACCTTGTGCTAAACCCTCCAATCTTTACTTTCTGCAGTACTTTGGTGACGACAGGCCCATCTTCCAGAGTGTTCTTGGTTTGGCCAAATTTTGTGAAGGGGATCATCTACCCAAAGGACAGAATACTGTGATCATCCACCACAGCTGATCAGGTTTTGCTGAGCTCACCAGTGCATTCCTTCTTTTTAAGAATGTACCAAATGGTTGATTTGACCACTCCTGGCATTTCTGCGCTCTCTCTCTCTAATGGGTTTGTTATGTTTTCTCTGTTAATGGATTGTTTTTATTTGCATGAACAGCTATTTGGACTTCATATTGACAGATCACAGCCACAGCTTCCAAATGCAAATTCCACACTTGGAATCAATTCCAGGCCTTTTACCACCTGGCTATGGAACAGCTTGTCCGTCAAATGTCTATATACTTTTAAGCCAATGGAAACAGTGGGGCTATGCAGAAAAAAATAGCTGTCATTCCTAAAAGATTCATACAATAATTTTGGTAAACCCCTTAAATTAAAGCTGAAATTCTACACTTCAATCACATAATGATTGCTTAATCGATTGTGGTGGTGTACAGAGCTAAAATGAAAATGTCACTGTACAAATATTTTTGGACCCGATTGTATGTAGTACTTGTACAAAATGCTTTTTTTTTTTATAATTTATAAACAGACAAACACACCGACTTGATCTCTCTATATATATCTCTATCTATCTATATATATATATTATATATATATAAAAAAGAGTTGTGTATGAGCCCATGCTTACTGGAGTAGGCAATGTGATTTAGTGTTAATGTAGAAGGACTAAAACTCAGGACTGTCTCCACCTGAAGATCCAACCCTACTCTACTTTGGGACATTGGGTAGATCAGTTAACCTACCGTGTTCCTCCTAAACTAATATATAAATGAAATAAATTAAAAAAAAAAAAAAAAAAAATCACCTCAACCTAACGCCATATTTGAATGGAGCACTGGGTTGGTTACTATTGTAGAAAGACTACTGTACAAATAATAAATAAATGCATTCTTGACTATTTGGTTTCTTTTACTACTGTCTGCATTAGTCTGTATTCAATACACAGATAAGCTCTTTGCAGAATAAAACAATGACTAATTAATAACTGGAAAATAAATACATTTCACACACCACAGGATTCTTTTAGCTCACCCTTTTGCCACTGTCAAAAACATTAATATTTATGACTTTTGAACAAGAAAAGTCAACTGCCTACTCAAGACAAGAAATGTGAATATTTCAAAATTTAATCAAGCTGTATACCAAGGTATAACTAGATTTCCTTGAACTGATGCAGGAGGTCTCACTTGACTGGGTCCCTTAAAATGCCAAAGGACGTACAGAGTTATGTCTGCTTTTAATTGCAGCAGCAAGTGCTCAAAGCCTACTACAACGTATAACTTACATAATGAACAATAAAAAAGTTTATTGGGGGTTATTGAAATTACGTGCCAATATCAATTTAAGCATAATTTTCATTTGAATGTAAATTAGAAACATCTTATGTACTTTCTTAAAACATGAACTTTCCATTAAACAATAGAATTTACCTTCCCGTATTGTTGAAGGTTATGATGCTCGGCTCACATCATAACATTTTTAGGAGTACAGTTCAAAGGTTGGCATGAAGAACCATTAAAGAATACATTTAATTTTTTTAGGGTACTTGCTGCTGCCTGGGAACTACAGTATACCATAAGTCATTAAGTTAATATTTTTATGTGACTTTGAAATAACAGTCAAGTAGAAAGCTACTATATTTATTTGTTACACCTAGAAAACAATTGATGCTGCTTTAAATAACTGTTAAATTGACCAAAATTCACACACCCCACCCAACCATTAAGTGAAAGCAGTACACAAATCCCAAAACTGGTCCCCAAGAAAGGATTTAAAAAAAAAAAAAAAAAAAAAAAAGACGAGAATCCACCCCACACCACACACGTGATTTAAATTGCACTTCAAGCTCAAATCATTTGTCACCACAAGCAGAAGCCATGCCACACTAGAACGAGGGTGGGAATGAGTTACATGAGAAAAAGACAGTTGAACAGCACCATAGCACAGCACTCCACAGCACGCACACTGCAAAGCCGGTGACTGGACCTAGCCTGGAGGAATGGCATCGTTGCATCTTAGGGAAAGCTTCCGCCCTTTGAGACACAGGGTTTATCCTAACCGCCATCAGTTGTTCTCAACCTGTCCATGTGACCAAGAGTGCCAAAGAGAAAGATGTTAGAAACATACAGACACCAGTGCAGATTTTCCTCAGTGACCAAGTCATAGAAGATTATATCCTTGCTGATGTACTTTTTTCAATTATTTGCTTTAGAGTCAATTTTCAGGGCTTTGCGCAAAAAAAAAAAAAAAGGTGGCACACTAAAGTTGGGCTACACAGTTGCCACATAAGCCAATCAATCAGCTCAGCAATGGAGTTCAGACACAACAGTATTTGTAAAGTTTCAGTTGTTAAAGTGCAGAAAACCATTCATATGCCCTTGACTATATGCCCACATACTCACAGGAAATACCTTGACTGGGGGAAAAAGTACACAACATAAGATCCTTGTGAGAATCAGCCATTAATTTCCTTGCTGAACCAAAGTGTCCTAGAAATTGGAAAATTCTAGTAGTGAGTAATCCCACCAAAGTATTCATTTTTTAAATAAAATGACTGGTCAGACCAGGCCCCACCCAGTCCAGCAGCAGTTGTCAGAGCATATGCAAACAATAACCCAAGAGACAACTAAAAAACAGAACAAATGAAATGTGCCAGACTCCAAGAAACCCGTTTCCTCTTCCCTATCTGTATACCGAGGTGGCCCTGCTCAGCATTCTATTAACCCATGTTGCTGCAACCACCAACACATTTTGTGACAGCGAATTTAAAATTTCCTATGCTGCAAATGTAAGGCTCATTTGAGAAGTCTCCATTTTCCTTAAGCAGCTGTGTTCTACCCTTGAGTCAAGGTTAACAATAAAAACTAGTGCATTTATTTATACGCACACACACACACACACAAGGTACATGCATCTCTGGTCTACACATTTGTCTACTCCCTTATCTCCTAGTCTTTCCAAAACAGAAAACACTTAACCTAGTTATTAACACTTCCTCCAGTCACCCAAAACACAGAACATGAAAAACTTGAACTGTTTTGCAATTCCTCACTAGCTACCAACTACCAACAGTACTACTTCCTAAGGGTGCAGAGCTGGAAAAGCATGTGCAAGCCAGACCCACAAGCTTTCACACAAGTGCAAATAGAGCAGCATTATATCCAAATTCATGGAAAAAGTATCATACAATAACAAAAACACACCCTACACAGGATCACTTGTGCACCTTGACCAAAGAATTTCATTAACAAAAATGATACAGCTGCACTTCCATCAATCTAGCAAATTATAGCCATTTTTGCCATTTGTAAGCAGATTTCTAATTCAACAGTTATGAACTAGAAATTTCAGCTGGGGCTGTTACTCTGAAGTACCCAGATGATATATCCCAGTTGTTACCTTCATCTATGTAACTTGTGCCTGACTTTATATCCCTGCTTAAGAGGTAACATCTGCTCACTAAAAGGAAAGGCTAGGAAATGCAAATGTACTGCAGATTATGCCACCATAAGACATGCTGCATTGCTTTATAAAAATCATTTTGTAATATCCTGCAGTTTATCAAGTATTATATTTGTTAAAATCAAACACTTTCCAAATTATTAAAATAACAATGTTTAATACTATGAAAAGTTGTCTCTTAAATTTAAAGTTCTGCTTTTCTAAATGGAGACTTGTAATATACTAATCAAATTCTACTCACCAGATATGCATTTACTCTCCCCTAATCTTAAGGTATTAAGATTTTAGCAGTCTGCACCACATTTAGGCCCTCTGGAATTTTAATTTATCTATCATAGTTCCTCCATGATTCAAGTGGGGTACTGATATTTTTACTTTTAAACAAAAAACCGAAAATAAGGATTTGGCCAAGAACAGCACAGAAATGTCTCAAATTCCTACACTCGTAAGGAGACTTCTCATATTATACCTTATTATATTATCACACATATATATATATATTTTTATCTCTATATATAATCTTCATTTGGATCTTGATCTTTGTCCGTGAATGAATTAGAAGAAGAAACACTAGATGGCAGTAGAGAGACAGCTAAAACATAGGCATTGCATTAAGAATCTCCTCCAGGCTTATACTACTGAAGACTGTAGTACTCCAGTCATACCTCAAAACACAGACATTCAAACTAAACAAATTGTTGTGCTTTAAATTAACTAAAGAGATCTTCATTTAGATCTTGATCTTTCTTTGTCCGCGAACTCCACGCATGCGTAGACTACCTTCCAGTTTAGTACGTTGCTGTTACTCACGGATGTCAACAATGTGCCGGAATAACGAAAGGGGTGGTGGACAGTGTTACGCTGGCTAGCTCCTGAGGCCTGGTTAGAGAATGAGATTGCCAAAAGATAAAAGGTACGTGCCTATGTAACATATGAATGAAAGAAAGACAGTGGGTAAAATGAATGACAAAGTAACAGCACGTTCCGGAAATTATTGTTACGTTGTAGCCGGCGAGTGCTGCGCGTCTCACAGTTGTACCGTGGCTTGCTCACATGTCAGTGAAGTGATCCCTATTTATGCTTTAAAGAGCCTGGATACCTAGGTGTCTCCCTTTTTATAACCATTGCTCCGTGTAGATTGCCTTACTCTTTGGATTGCCACAAAGCAACCTGCGAGATTAGAGAAAGGTTGAGAAGAGATCGTGAGAGGAAACGACAGCGTCGTGAAAACGAGACGGACTGTGAACGGACAGAAGCAGAAATGCTCCTACACCACCACATAATTACGATTCGGACAGTGATTCCGAGTAGGCCGTTCCTATCGAATCAATATCCAAGGGTTTTCTTTTGTAATTTTGTTTCCCTTATAAAAAAATCATAATGCTGTGCGACGAAGGGCCCAGTTCACGACTGGAAGCCGCATTTAAACAGGGAGCCCTTCACAGACAACTTTAACACGCGCAATGTAGTTGGGCACACATGGCTAGTTATATATAATTGGTTCTGTGAATTTCCCCTTGGGATTAATAAAGTATTTATCTATCTATCTATCTATCAAACTGCACTGAAATGTTTTAAAATCCAGCCCTAAATGAAGCAAACCCTTTAGACTCTGCTCAGGGTAGCCCAGGGAAATGCAAGGTGACATCAGGTGGTTTAAGGCAGCTAGGAAAGCGAGGTCTGAAATACTACACAGCCACTCGGTCAACTCCAAATGCATTTCTAAAAAGGGGTAACAGCAATTCACAAAAATATTACTTCTGAAAACCAAACTAAACATAATCCGAAGGTTAATCTGCTCTACAACAGTGACATCACACACACACAAATACCTTCTCTGGGGAAAAAAACATTTACCCATAAGAGTAGAAAAGCCAATGGGAATTTCTCTCTAGAGTCTTTGTGAGGAGCTCCTCTGAGGAAATGCAAGTCTAGGATGGTTTACCACCACAATATTCCCACATTAGCTCATTACTTAAGTAGGGGAGAAAAAGTATAAGAGAGGTGGGGGTCTTCGATCACAAGTTTGAATCCGACTGACAACAGTTTGTAGAAATACAGCACACAAGTATTACTGTAACTTTGCCTATATTTACCAGTGATAAAAGTGTGAAACCTTCTCAGATGAATTTTACTATGACGGCTCAAAACAGGAAACCAGAAATGGGAACCCTTAGCAAATTAAACTAGCACTGTAGCTCACAATTTCACAAGATTAACAACCAGAAAAAAAAAAAAAAAAAAAAAAAAAAAAAAAAAAAAAAAACTGTGTAAGAATTCATAGGAAGTAATCTATATAATTGATGAAAACCCAATTATACTTCTTTCAAGCACATTCTCAAATTAAACTCTAAGTCTCCATTTTAGATGGTATACCTGAAGTTTAATCCATTGTGTAGTAGAACTGGACCAGTCACATACCTCAATTTGGACAAGAGCATCAAGTAAAAAGACAGAAAGAACCAAAAATGAACAAGACTGGCACTTGATAAAAGCCAAGGAAATTGAGAATACTTTACAGAAAATATAAATTAACAAATACCTACTCAAGTGCCGAGGTATGTGGGGATGGGATTATTTAAATTTCATAATCCCTATCTAGGCACTTTTAACTGAGACCAGTTTTATTTAAATTGTTTTATATAAAGCATTGTACTGTACTATTACTTTTGTGTGACAAGCCAATTAAAAAGTCAATCTCACACACACACACATCCTGTTCCAAAGGTCTGCATTTGAATGCGAGCCAATATACAGTAAGCATATTCTCATGTCTGCATGGGTTTCACACTAGGTGCCCTACAGTTAGTCCCTTGATATCAAAGACAACAGAAGACAGACATGTGAGGTTAAGTGGCGACTACACTAACCCTGCATGGCGTGAGCGTCTTGTCCAATGTTAGGCTCTTGAAGTTTGGTACAGAATAGGATTATAACAGTTGTGTGGCCCTACCACTGCTCACCCAATCTATGAATATTTGCATTCCTTAATTACGTAGGCTGCCCTACCTATGCTTTATCATAATGTCACACTAAAATAATCAAAATCTCAGGAATATTAATGTCCACAGTGTATAGATCAGTATTTGAACCCAGGTCCTTGAAGCCATAAGAGAGTGGCCAACCAACTACAGTGTACCAGTAACAGTAAAGCTGGCTGGAAAACATTAATGGTTTTTAAAACCACATTATAAAGTGAATTAAATTTCAATTATTTAACATCATATAAACAAATCGTTAAGACATTTATGACATGTTAAGACATTTTGTTTGAAAACAAAAGGTCCTGATCAACAGGGCATCTGCCTCAAGATTAAAGAATGTTTTTGAGCTGCTCACAAGAGTGCCATCTAGAAAACTGCATAACCAGAACATCTAATGGAACAATAAGTTGATACCTTCAAGAGAAAAACTATGGATGATTAATAAACACTGAATTCCTGTTTTAAATTTGATTTGCAGTGAATATAAACTTAAACTTGTTTACTGTCATTTCACAACTTCAATTAACGGTTATAAAATAAAAAAATAAATAAATATGAAAGATACTATCAAAAGACACCAACATTTTCAGCCATACCACTGTAAGTTTTCACACAGACATCCTTACAAGGCAACAATACGCATGCTTCACACTTACCCATACTGTCGATGTATCAGCGCAGGATGAAGCTGCTGAACACCAAGGGCAAAACCTACATGTGATGGGCGGCAGACAAAAAGGAGGGAAAAATAGTTAGGATATGAGAAGGCATTTATCAAAAAAAAAAAAAAAAAAAAAAAAGAAATACAAACCACAGTTCAAGAAGACTACACCACAAATATCACAAAAGGACATTGTAACCCCTCTCCTACTTCTTCCAGAAAACATAACTATTGAGGTTCATTATTGTAAATCTAGATTATAAAATGCATTGCTATCATCGACATAAAAAGATACAGGTGTTCAATGATCATTTTTAAAGAAAGACAAAGCAGCAACAACTGCAACGTGAATGTCAAGCAGAGCCTCACCCGTCTGCAGGCTCCTAGGCTTTGCACCCAGATAAGCCAGGTTCACATTGGCCTTTCGTCCATCAATGATAGGATTGGGATCTTTGCAAGCCCGTTCTGCAGCACTTCGATCAGTCATGGTCACCTGTGGGTAGTATTCAAAATTTACACAATTACTCCATTACCACTGTTGATGCATGTTAGCTCCACATGACCAGATCAATATACTTGTGAGAAAATTACTGAATGAAATTAGCCAACAATAATGGTTGTGGCCAAATGATTACATTAGCATGGTGCAGAAAATAAAGGTTTTGGACAACAGGAGGAAATGCAAAGCAACAGGCAAACATACTCTAGGTAGTGGCAATGACCTGCTCAAACATGTGGCAAGAGAGTGGAAAGATGTTTACCAGAACCGAGAATTCAGCAGGATTTAAAATAGCCTACACACAAAAGTTCAGCTAATGATAGCTGATCTGACTTTAAAAGGAGTTGTTTCTCAAGGAATACCCATTTTGTGTTTCCTGGGATTTCATGTAAAAAAAGCCATAAACAAAGCAGTGAGAAAAATATTTATCCAAAAAACACACCAGTTCTGAGTCAGTTGCACAGTGACATGAAGAATCACCCACAGGAACTCTCATTTCTTTCACATCCTAAAGGACAATAAAAAACAGGCCCATCCTGTCTGACAGCTTGCAAGTTCTGCTATGTGTTGCTGTTTATTTTTGACACCAGAGGGGTTGGGTCCTGGGGGTTTTGGGAGTCATGGTGGTTACCCTACTTAGCTTTGCTTGCTTTGTTTACACCAGGAAAGGGAAGAGTAATGTTGAAGTTATAAAGTCTCACCCAATAAAAGTGCAGCACTAAAGGTTTCATAATACATTTGTTCATATACAGTGTAGCATTTAAAAAAGTTCTGACATACAACTAACTGTTTTTGGAAATTGGCATATCCACTGCAATGCTGCTTCAAACATGTTATACTGCGTATTGAATAATAATCTAATAACTGGATCCCTGCACAAGATGGAACAAGGATGAAAAGGTTAAAATGTTCCTGGTGCTCTATTATTCATTTAATCGCTCACTGAATTGGAAATACTTCTTACAAATATCTAATTAAACTTAAAAATACATTCAAGAACAGGAAATTCTAACCTTTCACACTGGTGGGACACTGGTAATGAACCGTTAATTTGATATAGTGATTTAGGTTTTCTAAAAGCTTGCCCTTCATTAATCTGCACAGTTTTTGCTTTGCTATTCCTTGTGGACATTTTCAGCACTGAAATCTTTCAAGGTACAAACAGTACATACAACACTTCTCTTAATGGCTACAGAGGGCATGCATTTATTATGAACAATTGTGTACAAGTACAGGAGCAGACAGCCTGTAATTACTTCAACGGAGTTGCAGACTAGAAGACATGATCTAGAAAGTGAAGGGAACAGCTATTGTTCCAAAGTGATCAGGTTCAATGAATTTCAACTTCACTGACATAACCCTGCCTGGTCCCCAACACCTCAGCCTTGGTGAGAAAGGACAAGCCAATAGCACAATGTCTATTGGTAACCAGGAGGATCTGGGGTGAAGACAGTTTTAAAAGGAGGCAAAAATGTCTAAAGGTTTTTGTTTTTTGTTACCAACTAGAGGATGTGCAGCCAGACAATGGAAAAGGCAAAAGTAAAATGGAGAGGTGCACCTCACAATTAAGAAAGTGAAGGACTGATAAAAACGGGATCCCAATGTGGCTGCCAAAAGCAATTACTCTGTCATAGTAACATTATGTCAACACCGCCTCCACCCCTACTCTCATTCTCCCACTGTAGATCAAGTTGTTAATGTGCAACAAACAGTACTTCCTCAGGTGTTTTATATGTACTCCATGCCTAAAGCCACTTCTCCATTTTAAAAACAAATGTAATAAAAGTGTGGAATTATGCCAATAACCACAAGTAGCACAATCTAAGATACTTTTACAATTCACTTATCAATTACTCTCTCATTATTGTTCTTCCTAGTTTTATTTTCTTTCAGTACCTATAATACTTCCATGGTTCTGGCTTAGAAAGTAAGACAGAACTTGCTACAAGGTCACACATTTATTTTGAACACGACAAGTGTCAGTGCCAGATTTACCCAATGTGGATTATGGGATGCTAGAGGACGAACCTGCACGCTTCTCTCGCCAACCCCCCTTCCTGCAGCAACTTCGCATCTGTCACTCACTTTCAGCAAACAGCAAATATTAATTCTCACAGATAAGCCTCATTGGGAAGAAAAACTACTTATCCCCCCCGATGGCAACACGAATTAGACGAACTACAAGTTTTTGACTTAAAGTTTAAAGCCAAACAATATCTACATACTTCTGTTATATCACTTATGTCCATATATTCAATCTCTTCGCTTTTACCTTTTCGTCAATATTGCATTGAATTTTGATTCCATGTTTGTAATTACATTGTGACAATGCAACGTATAACTGCCCGTGAGTGAATATCGTTTCTTTCTCTCTACATGAACTGTGTCTGACAATAACATTCACACAAATGAGAAATGACTGAACGGTGTGCGTGGTTGTAAATGTTGTAGATGTGGGCAGGTCTTTTCTAAATTTCTTTGCATAAAGCCTCGTCTTGCTGGGCTTGAAATTTTCTCTTGCAGGATTTCACTTTCACCCAACAACAAATCTTAATTCTCGCAGATACGCCTCTTCGTTGGGAAGAAACGCAACTTTTCCCTGATGGCAACACGAATCAGACGATCTAAAAGTCTGCAGCTTAAAGTTTAAACAATATATTAGATCTCTTTTTGCTGTTCTGTTATTTCACTGAGTAATAATTCCATTTATTTGCACTAATGCCATCTTTACTAGCCATTTTTTGAGACTTTTCAATTTTCATATTTCCATTATCTCTAAAATGCGTTTTTGAATTCTTTACAACATTCTACTTTGTCATAAACTGTCTTATTTCCGGCCCCGGGTGTGGCTAAACCCCTTCACACAAAGTCTTGTCTCGCGGGATGTGAAAGTGTCTCTCTGAGAAAGTCACGTCTCGTCTCTCTTCCCAAGATTTTTTTTATTATAATAGAGAGATAAAGACAAGATAGCATAAGTTAGACACCATCCTTAACATCACTACGATACTTCAGGAGACACTTCGAGCCCAGAGTCACTGTCTTAGTCCTTCAAGGCTGCAGACACTTTTTACAAGTCTTTACATTAAAAGGTTTAACAAGTGATAGTAAGTAAACGGTAATGAACATTTAGCGAAGGCTAAGCTATGCCAGCTGTCTAGGAAGGAGAGTCAAATTCCAGATAAATTTTACAGCAGATAATACTTAGGCATACAAGATTTAAAAAAAAAAAAAAAAAAAAGTTTGCCTGAGCAAGGAAGCAACTGATCAAAGATATTCAAAACAAAAAGGTAGTAAATTGAACTTCCTAGTATGGATTTATCCGACGTTCAACTTTTTATGGCCAGTACAGTATAGGTTTTGGATTTTTTTTTTTTTTAATAAACACGTGCTTCATTGTTTTAAAAAGTAGCCATCATTATTACTAATGCACAACAATCCTCTAATGGAAAGCCACAATTAAACAAAACAGCCTTAAGGCAACTGAAATTTTCTTAAAAGAATGTCATTTAAACTATGCGAGCATATAAACAGTGTGCTGGCCAAATTGTTTTAAATGGAGAAACCAAATAAATCTAACAAAAAAAAAAAAAAAAAAAAAAAAAACCAAAAAAAGACTATCACCAGCCACAAAGCCCACTTTTTCTGAAAGGTCATGGATGGAAGTCCTTCCAGGGCTATAGCCCAGCAGTCAAGTGTGAAGAAAACTGGAGAATTAAGGCATCATTACCAGTCCCTACAAATGTTCAGATAAATGCCTCCAAACTGAAGCAAATCGAATATTCTAATCAGCAACTTCCTCTTTTGCACACAGCAGCCAAAATAAAAACTTCTCTTTTTGCTTTTAGCACAGAAAACTGTTAACCCTCTGCTTCGAGCACAGACACGGGGTGAAGCTATATCAAATCACCTTAAGTCTTCATACTGAAAGCAGGCCAAGTGTGAAAGTGTGCGGCTAAAAAGCTGTGTTAAGAAGAGGCTGTAGTGCTCAGCAGTATTTTGTGAAAATCGATATGGTGACAAAAGCAGCCTGCATTAATCAGCATTACATTTTTATACACAACCACAGCAGCATATTTTAAGAGTGGTCAACAACTACACAGAGATCCACATTTAAGGGTATTTACACTATAGAAATATAACCTCAGTTAATAAGATACCGGTCTCCATGTTCACTATATCACTTTTAACAACAATCGTCTTCATTGCCATTGCAGAATATGGAAATGCAAGCAGGGGCACTAATCAGTCTTATTTTTACACACACAACACAGGGTCATAACCATTTAAATAAAACTTAAATGTCTTGATGGTAGATAGTGTTTCAACTTTGTTCCAAAATTTTTCACCTAAAAGTTTCAAGGCAAGTTTGTTATACTCATGGCGCTAGATAGTGACAATGTGTTGCAAGTTTATTAGCAAATGCAGGTACGAATTTCACTGTACTCCATACATGGGCCAATAATGAAACTATAAAATAACCCTACATGTGCAATTGGAGTTACAAGTATTATAGGGCTAGAAATTTCCAGATTACAGTAAAATTCTTAGATTAGAACATTAATCTAGACGAGAACAGGCCATTCAGCCCAACAAATTTCACTGCTCCTATCCATTTAATTACTCTAAAATAACATCAAGTCTTGTTTTAAAAATACCTAAAGCGCTACCGTCTAACCACACTACTTGTCTTCTGTGTTACAATCAGACTATAAACAACCTTACCTCAAACCTCCTATTTTCTTGCCTGAAAAAAAAAAAATCTCACATGTTTCGCAATCTAGGCTTTAACAAGTATTCTTGAAGCCGAGCTTTATCCGATAGCTTGCTGAACTGTCTCTCCTGTGGACTAGCACAAGGAGTAGAGACTGCCTTAAAATATGTCCATGCACCAGTTTTCGGAGCAAAATAATGACTATTAAAACTTGCACATTAAAAACAAGCTGGTGTCACCATTTAGTGGGCACACTTAATTAGGCACCCAACAGGTCAGAATGCATGAACATTTCAGAATCCTTAAATTGTCCAAATTCTTTTGATTTTCAAAAGTGAATGTCAATGAGGAACACGTTATTGGTCGTCATCCATGCAAATTGCATATGGCAAGAAAAAAAAAAAAAAAAAAGCCTGCCAGTAGAAGGCAATTGATATAAATAGTTTTATCTTTTCATAAGTTAACAGATACACCACATGATGTGTGGAGTGCAAGTCAAGAAAGGTCACACTTAAATCATATTATGCGCTACTAAGGCCTAACCTTATTAATAAAAAAAAATAAATAAATAAAAAGAGTAGCAACTCGGCCGATTCAAAGAGTGAGAGGTAGGAATTATGAGGAGAGACTGAAGATGAACAGTTTCATTTAAAGCAAACTGCGATAAAGAAGTGACATGATCAAAACTACATATAGTGGATTCCACCTGTTACTTTAAAAACATTCAACAGGGATACAGTTGAAAACTAAGGAGCAGGTTTTGTACAAACCAAGCTTTACTTGATACAAAGATCCATAGAAACAAGCAATAAATAAGTAGTGTGGTAGAGTGTAAGGCTTAGTAACCTTCAGATCTCGACTTGATTTTATTGAAAACAATTTAGGTGGATAGGAAGGATATGCTTGTTTGGCTAAATGGCCTGTAACAATCACAACTGATTTTACATATAATTACACACACATGCATATATACGACATAATTGTCTATACTGTATATACACATATAGCATTTGCACAGCAGTCATTTTCTACCACTGTGAACTACAAAGACAGTTTATGGTCAAGTGACAGTAAAAGGTTGCACTTTTCATCCAACATCTTACTGTTGCCAACACTTTAATACACTCAAGTTCCATCTGGCTGTAGACTCATTACACAAATCCTATACTTTACTACTGCTGCTAGTTTATCCAGCAAGATTAGCATCTGTACCAACAACTGCAAGCAGTGTGGCGCAGTGGTGAAGGTTTTAGACTTGTAACCCTGAAGACATAGGTTCTAATGGCGCTATGGGCACTGAGTGACAATTAGCAAGTCACTTCACCTCCCTGTGCCGGGAAAAAAAAAAAAAAAAAAAGTAATTGTATCTCAAATGTTCTGAATTGCCTTGGATAAAGGTGTCCTTGAAATAAAAGTAAATGAACGACTTGTGTATTGTGGTGACAGAGACTGACAGTGTGTGTTGCATACTGGACAGACAAGCAAGTAAAAACTATACTGTACTCTTAACATGTTGCAACACTACTGCCACAAGGATGACGTTTCTTCCAAGGTAAAGGTGTTCTCCTCTACTATAGACTACTGCTAAGTTAATGCAGTAGATTCAATTATGCTTATTCTGAAAGACCAAATAAATTGCAGGCACAGAGACAAAGGTGAAGTATTCATTCACAGGAAGGCAAAACGCAAACAGTTCACACCCAAAACATATGACACAAAATTCAGTTAAGTTGCCTGACAATTCCAGTGCGAGTGTGGGTGGAAATCCAGTCCGAAACTGGTTTTTGAATTGCACACAATGCTGCCAGGATAGATCCCACCTCGATCCCGAAATTGAGCAGGTCAGAGAATG
>JANRMT010062856.1:45107027-45118683 GCA_026402145.1 Polypterus bichir lapradei
ATCTATCTATCTATCTATCTATCTATCTATCTATCTATCTATCTATCATATAGTGTCTTTCATGCTTATCTATCTAATGCATTTCATATCTATCTACTTTCCTTCCTGCCTGCCTTCATTTGTAGCTGATTTGTTTGATCATTTTTGTGTATGACGTTTTGCACAGGCAGTGTTCAGTGTCCTTATCCTCATGAATAACCTGCATGAGTTATTTTAAGTAATTTTATATAAAAAAAAACAACTTTTTTTTAGAATTTGACCAAATTTAAACATTGGAAAGCAATAAAATTTGTAAAATGCTTTGTTATGAAAATGCACCATTTTGTTCGATAGCTACTTATGTATATATCTGCTTACTGATTGCTTTTAAACATATTAAAATTCTGTACTTTGTATTGTAGTATTTTATTAAACCTTAAAGCCGCCCTATCCATTATGTGTAATTTTACCTTACTGCAACCCTTAACTGCTAAGCAGGCTAGAAAATGGATGGAACCATTATTTTATAGTTTGCTCTTTTATTAATTCCTCAATCCATTTTCAAAATCAGTTTTCTTGTGTTTTTTGAGGAGTTGGAGTTCACTGTGCATTTCATACAACTACTTGGCAGAAAGGTACCAAACAATAGTGTTTTTGGCATGTAAAGTCTGGTTTGACTACACCAGAATTTTCTTTTATGTATAAACACTTTTTTAATGTTAACATTAATTTACCTAACTAATAATATCTTCCCCTCTTTTCCTAATGACTACAAAGATGTTGAAGTTCACGGCACCATTTGTGTCACAAAAAATCAATGAAACATTGGGGTGCCTGGTCTGCCTTGACTGGCATCAGATCATTGTGTTGAAACAGCAGCGCCTCTAGTTAGGATTGAAAACTCATGTAACATGAAAACAAAAAGTCAAAATAAAACAGAAAGACCATTCAGACTACACACACTGCATGACTTAAACACACTGTTGAGTAGAAGTATTTACCACTGTGCGTCCATGTGTATTCTGGACAGCATGAAGCCATCAAACATTTTACTAAAGCAATTTTTTAAATACCTGTTCTTTCTGCACCAGTGCTCTCCACTTTCTTGAAACAGGGGCATCATACTGCTGGCTTATTTTCAGTGGACTGAAAGGAGTATGCACAGCTAGGGAGGAAATACAAAAATGGTAATCTTGATTTTAATGTTGAAATTAATGGGCTTTATTTAGCCTTCAAGCCCCACTGCTAAACTAAAGTTTCAGTTTGCACATGGGCACAGTCGCACACACACTCACACTCAAGGGTAAACTAAGAGCACTGCAGGGCCAATAGAGCTAGCAACATGAGAAGGAAATAGACTTGCAGCACCCAGCATGAAGCTGATTTTAGATTCTAGAAAAAGAAATATTTTTCTGGATAAGAAATTATTTTGAGCATACATAAGAAAATTGGAAAACCTCCTAAAGAAGACCAATTTGAGGGTTTTCATAGACATGTTAATAATAGATTAAAAGACTGAGGGATGCTTACTTACTTTCTTTGCGTAACATCCTTAGAAATCTAGATGAGAACAGGCCATTCAGCCCAACAAAGCTCGCCAGTCCTATCCACTTATTTCTTCTAAAAAACATCAAGTCGAGTTTTGAAAGTCCCTAAAGACTTACCGTCTACCACACTACTTGGTAAATTATTCCATGTGTCTATGGTTCTCTGGGTAAAGAAAAACTTCCAAATGTTTGTGCAAAACTTACCCTAAACAAGTTTCCAACTGTGTCCACATGTTCTCGGTGAACTCATTTTAAAATAACAGTCTCGATCCACTGTACTAATTCCCTTCATAATTTAAACACGTCAATCATGTCACCTCTTAATCTTCTTTTGCTTAAACTGTATAGGCTCAGCTCTTTTAATCTTTCCTCATAATTTAACCCCTGTAGCCCTGGAATCAGCCTAGTTGCTCTTCTCTGGACCTTTTCTAGTGCTGCTATGTCCTTTATGTAGCCTGGAGACCAAAACTGCACACAGTACTCCAGATGAGGCCTCACCAGTGCATTATAAAGGTTGAGCATAACCTCCTTGGACTTGTACTCCACACATCGTGCTATATATCCTAACATTCTGTTAGCCTTCTTAATGGCTTCTGAACACTGTCGGGAAGTCGACAGCTTAGAGTCCACTATGACTCCTAAATCCTTCTCATAAGGGTACTCTCGATTTTCCGACTGTCCATTGTGTATTCAAACCTAACATTTTTATTTCCTATGTGTAATACTTTACATTTACTGACATTAAATTTCATCTGCCACAAATCTGCCCAAGCTTGTATGCTGTACAAGTCCTTCTGTAATAATATAACAGATTACAAATTATCTACCAATCTATCTATCTTGGTATCATCTGCAAACTTAACCAGCTAATTACTTATATTCCTATCTAAATCATTTATATACAGTATATTAAAAATAGCAGCGGCCCTAGCACTGACCCCTGTGAAACACCACGCTTAACATCGGCCAGTTCTGAAGAGGTTCCTCGTACCATCAACCTCTGCTTACTGTGTCTGAGCCAATTCTGCACCCATCTAAAAACATCACCCTGAACTCCCACTTTGTTTAATTTGATGCCCAACCTCTCATGTGGCACCTTATCAAATGCTTTCTGAAAGTCCAGATGAATAATATCATAAGCTCCACTTTGATCGTATCCTTTTGTTGCTTCCTCATAGAATTCCAGCGTGTCAGTTAAACACGACCTCCCTCTTCTGAACCCATGCTGACTGTTCAGAATAACTCCTGTCCTTGCCATGTGTTTCTCACTCTTATCCTTAATAATTCCTTTCATTAATTTTCCTGTGATGCATGTTAAGCTTACTGGCCTATAGTTGCTTGGATCTGCCCTGTCACCATTTTTATATAATGAGATGATATTTGCCATTTTCCAGTCCTTTGGAATCTCTCCAGTGCACAGTGACCTCCTAAAAATATGTGTCAAGGGTTTATATATGTACTTGCTAGCCTCCTTAAGGACTTGAGGGTAAATATTATCTGGTTCTGGTGATTTGTTTGATTTCATCTTATTTAATCTGAGAAGCAGTTCTCCCTCTACAATTTCCAGATCCCTCAGTACCTCCTTAGTAGTCGCATTTATCTCTGGGAGGTTATCCACTTACAAAATGTAAGTTTAGGGCATACGCTATTTCACTGTCTGTATCTTTTAATTCCACTTGACTATTTCTGATGCACTTGGCCTCGTCCTTGACTGTTCTTTTACTACTCAAATACTGAAAGAATCTCTTAGGGTCTTCTTTCAGCTTATCTGCTATATTCCTCTCCAACTGTCTTTTAGCCTCCCTGCTATCCTTCTTAATTATTGCCCTCATGTTTTCATAAGCTCTATGGTTCACTTTAGAGTTATTAGTCTTATACGCCTTATAAATCTGTTTTTTCCTTTGCAGCTTCTTTTTAAACTCTTTATTAACCCACTGCAGAGTTTTTTAAAATGTCCTCTTAATTCCATATTTAGGTATGTATCTGTCCTGCATTACATGTAAAACATTTTCAAACCTGTACCACTGCTCCTCGACTGTGTCCACACATTAAAGCTTATCCCAGTCTATCCTCCTTAGACTTTGTCACAGCTGCTCAAAATTTTTGTCTTTGCATCAGCACTCTTACAAAACCCTGAAAATTGTATTATTTTATGATCACTTGACCCTAGTGGTTCAATCACCTCTACACCCTCAGTTCTATCTTGATTATTACGAAATACTAAATCTGGTGGGGCTGTGCCCTATGGGTCTTTAATGCAACCAGAACCATCACTGGTGCAAACACAAATAGAAGCACTGGTTCTTGCTTTCAATCCTGAATGGACTGCGAAAAAGAGAGTACTACAATTAAATTAAACATGTAATTGCATAGATTGTTTATGATGGTGTCTTCTCTACAACTGATGCTTGCTGTTTTTCCAGGTTCAAGCTTTCTTGTGTGATTGACCTTTTTACTTGAAGACTTTGTTAAACACAAGGGTTTGGAATGTCTTTTTTTAAAAGATATACAGTAAATATAGCACAGCCACTTACCCCTTTTCCTCCTTTCATAGCCAATAGAAAAATCTTGAAGTGTTGAAGTCCAGGGATCCCACCCTTGTCCACATCTCTTCTGATGCAACAGCATAGATTCTCCTCATCACTGGAAGTAGATGTCATTTTGTGACCAGATGTATCAAGGAACACCAACAAACTGTGTTTCTTTTCCTTATTTTTCTATGCAGCCTATTTTTGTAGCTTCTAAACTGGGTTGCCTTTGGTACCCTAGCACTTTCACATTTCTCTGTGTTTTATTGTTACAACTAATGCTCCATTACACATTAAAGTTCATATTTTGATGTTGTATAAAACTCCCCTGTGGGCAGAGGCGGCCTGTTACGTCAAACACTGTTAGCAGTATGTGTGGACTGTATAAACTTGTGTGCAAATTTAATAAAAATAATATTAACATACACCGGATTTTCTCATTACAGTATTCAGCTCAATTTTTGCAAGATAACATGCAGACTTTATCAAAATAATACGATATTCTTCTTCTTCCTTTGGCTGGTCCCTTTAGGGGTTGCCACAGCGGATCATCTTCTTCCATATCTTTCTGTCCTCTGCATCTTGTTCTGTCACACACGTCACCTGCATGTCCTCTCTCACCACATCCATAAACCCTTGCTCAGGCCTTCCTCTTTTCCTCTTCCCTGGCAGCTCTATCTTTAACATCCTTCTCCCAATATACTCAGCATCTCTCCTCTGCACATGTCCAAACCAACACAATCTCACCTCTCTGACTTTGTCTCCCAACCGTCCAACCTGAGGTGACCCTCTAATGCACTCATTTCTAATCCTATCCATCCTCGTCACACCCAATGCAAATCTCAGCATCTTTAACTCTGCTACCTCCAGCTCTGTCTTCTGCTTTCTGATCAGTGCCACCGTTATTTATCAAAATAAAATAATATAATCTATTAAAAAGTGCAATTCATAATTCATGACAATGCCACAACAGTGTGAAATGCGATGCAGGATTAGCAGGGCTTCTTCTAGAAAAGCACCCAAAATGCAAGTATACTCTGAGTCTCGATAAGTGATAAGGGTTCCTCTTAGAAGCATCTCAAATATATATATATACTGGAGAATATAACTTGACAAGTCCGCTCGAACGGGACACATGGACCTCAAAAGCGGAGCCCCCTTAAGTGCGGGGCCTGGAGCAGTCTCCCCACTTGCCACCCCTAAACGCCACTCTTGCCTGTAGGGCTTGGTTTTAAGAGCCTTATGAAACTGAAAGAAAATAGCTATTTTGTTCACTTTGGATATCTTGCTATTAGAAGCTTTTTCAGGTTCTGCATGATTCACTACAACTTTCATTGTGTTTTTAGCTGTTTCCTAGTTTTACATTATTATTGGATTTAGAACTGTATCATCACACCAAACTGAAAACATTCCTTCAAGCTAGAATTCATTGACATTAAGGTATAATGTTTTTTTTTATTTCAGTGCTTTATTGAATATTTTCTGAAACACACTAGGTACACATAAACAAACATCGGTGAAACTAATGGAAACAAAGAACATGATTATGTGTATAACAGCAAGCAGCAGCTTTGCAGGAGTGAACTAATTTTTAGTCTAAACCTGAACCTAATACTGTAGAGAAGAAGTTGTTAAAATCTTATGTATAAACTTCTATGCATGGAAGTGTGTGTGTCTGTCTGGCCCGGAAGTGAGAGGTAGAGTCGGGGTAAGGGCTCCAACTCCAAGGAAACAGAAAACTCACTTAGCCGGTAATAACACAAGCGAACCCAGCACGTCAGCAAAACGAAACCTCAGAAGAAAGACAAAGTCGCTTAGCTGCTAACATCAGCAATACTGTATCCCTTTTACTTTTCCTCCCGCCGCTAATACAGAAGAAAGGCAAGCACGTCTGCAAAGCGAAACTTCCTAGGAGAGAGATGCCCAGAGTACTTCCTTTCAATTACCTGACATCTCTACATTAATTTTTTTTTCCTGACGATTTCAATAGTTTCTAAGACCCCGGGCTTACACAGCTAGTATATAATAAGTAGACATCAGTATTCTCACCTGACAATAGATAGATAGATACATAGATAGATAGATAGATAGATCAAAAATAATATTATAGTCATAATCACCGACCTTGAAACAGTCTAAACGATATCCCACATACTTATGTTTGAAATTGGTCATTTTTAACATTCTGAGAATGGCTCTTACATGGCTAGGACTACCAGTAAAGAATTAAATATCAAAATTATTATCATATTTGTGATCAGCAACCTAAAAATAGCATAAAACAACACTCCACATGCCTGTATTGCCAGTTTTGTAAAGAAGGAGTAACTTTGACCCCTTGTTTTCCATTAGAGGGGTTGGCTGATGTGGCATGCACAACTTCAAGTCTTCCTGATGCTTTTTACTAAAGACACCTCTTAGTTTAACCATTTATCCTAAGGGTGCAATTTCCTGAACAAAATAATTGTCCAAAAATACCTGAAAAATGAGGGGCTTTTGTGTCTAGAGAGCCAAAAATTGGGGTCCTCCCAAAAGATATTGCTTCCCTAGATACCAAGACAAGTCAAATGGTATATCATATGTGGGGATTGTCTTTTATTGGTGAGTCAGGAGGTACCACACAAAAAACAAGAAGTGATTTCAATCATTCATAAGTAATTCTTGTTAGGATAATTTATAAATAACATTAAAAAAAATGTTGTATGGCATCTATGGGGATTGTGTATATCGATAGTGAGAAATGTAGAGATGATGAAAGAGATGGAAAGAGACAATCTGCTGTAAGAGAAAATATACATTCATTATTATAGCAGACTTGGTCAGATAGATTGGTGACCATATACAATGTGCTTCAAATCCTCTTTCAGCATCAGAATAGGATTCAAATCTGGCCATTTGTTTTGTCAATCCAAAATGCTCCATTTGTTCTTGTGATGCAGTTCTGCAGTCTTTTGAAAATATCCCTTTTTGTTTCAGCATCAGCTTTTACACAGGTATTGTGTGCTATCGTCTGTCCATTATATTCTATAGATGATCTTCCAGCTCAAAGGCAACAAACAGAGAATATCTGCCACAGCAGCATATCTCTGTTCATGGTGACCACTACAAATTTTATTGATACTGGGCATTCAGTGCTTTTACTCACCTGTATAGTGAAGGCCAGAGTGAAATGCTTGATTACAAGGTGCAAACTTTCAGTGTTGTTTGTTAGATTAGGTTGCGTTAATCAATTGATATCACTGGAATTGAGACGAGGCTTCATATGTTAGCTGAGATATTTGTGTCAAGAGGTGTACTTTACTTTCCTACTGTAACACTGTAGAGAGAACATGATGATTATGAGTCAAAGAAAATAAAAAACAATGAAAGATCGTTGTGAAAAAGTATTTGCCCACATCTGATTTTCTGATACGTTGCATTTTTTATATAGTATTTTTTTTTTGTTAACCTACTATCTGTGTTTCACAGAATGTCACCGTAATTTCACAGTAAATTTTATTTTACACTTGTCTGAGCAAGTTACATACAGTTGCCCAAGAGAGAAACAGTTTACTTGGTGATGTCCAGCTAAAATGTGACAGGACTGGAGTCATCTATGTTATAAATACAGATTCTCATTTACCACATCTTCTTAAGATTGTGGTCACTCATTGTGCCACCAAAGCTCGCCAGTCACACTGTTTTTCACTGTCAACCAGTCAGCTTTAAAGTTTGCCTCTGACATTATAAAGGAGGGCTTAATAGTGATCAAAAGAAATCCAACAATATCAGATTTCAATTGTCCTCCAATTTTCATTAAATTATGTGCGGCCATTTTTGAATGAAGCTGGAACAGCCAGACAATAATACAAAAATACGTTCAGATTGCAAATCAGCCACATTTCTCTGAAAGTAGCTTTGTTTCACAGTTATTCATGTATTGTTTCAAAACTTTCCTAGTAACTTTACTTTGTACTCTTTGCAGCCAGTATTGTACAGCTGCCCAATAGAGAAGCAGTTTGATGTTTGACTGCAAAATACAAATTCACAGAGAACTGCAACCATTTGAAATGGAATGGTTAAGTTGACAGGATAAGAGGAATCTGTGGTAGAAATACAGGTCAGGGCCACTTGTTATGCCTCTGAGACACCCCCTGTCATTACTAGCAGGCACAACTCCACTATCGAGAGGAGTCAAATACGACATAGAAAGAATGCCCAGAATTTGTGCATCCATTACGCTCCCTAACCAAAATTGCAATAAATGTGGTAACTCCAGGGACAATATGGCTCTGCTCATGGAAAAGACAAAAAACAGTAAAGAGATATTCTTGATTAAAAACATAAATAATGTACTAGATGGGAACTAAATCTGAATTTACCAGCTATTTTCTGTTTGAGAACCAAGGAGGCAGACCGTTACAGTACCGTTGCAACCAGTGTGGTGCTCTTCCTCTGTTGATAAATCAGAACATAACATTTCATGGCACTTACTGCATGCCTGAGCCGTTCATACTGCTATTCCCACTGGTTGAGGTTTAGGGAATGTGAAGCCTAAGGGCACGTCCAGCCACCTTAACCCGACACACACAGGCAGGGCACACGTTTTATCACACACAACACACAGTTTTTTTACATTTCAGTGCACAAATCACCAAGACAGAAGGCTCACTGATCCCAACACAGTCCCTTCTTTGCCACCAGGCCATCCACCTCCACTCCTCCTCAGGCTTTGTCCTCTTCCTCCCAACTTTGGCCTATGAGTGGTGGTGACTGGCTCCCTTTATGGGGCACCCAGAAGAATTCCAGGTGCCTAACGAGCTTCTTCCAGCAGCACCTCCGGGTGATGTGGAAGTACTGTCAAGTAAGGCCCCACAAATGTCCAGGCGCCCCCTGGTGGGGGCCATGGGCCCCAGTAGGGTTGAGCTTCCATGCTCATAACCCATGGCCCTGCTGGGAGTCAAGGGGACTGCTCTCTGTTGGTCCATGGGAGAAACGGTCTTGAAAATACACTCTCCCCAGTCCTTCCATGGTCGGAGCATCCCAGCCAGGTAAGGGCCCCGGCGCTACACCACAGGGGCAAGGCGGAAATTATATGTCAAAAAACTGCAATATGGAGAGAAGTATCTGTACCAAATTGTAAATCTGTGCCTTTAAAAAAAAATGTGTATAATGGAGAAATAAACAGCAATTGGGCTTTAAAGATACAGGCATTTGGATGTTACTAGCCATATTAGACCAGAACCAGAGAGAGAAAAATAAATCACTCCAACGTTTGGATGTTTTCTCATTTTTTGATGTTTAAACAAGTCATATACAGGATGTAGTCTTCAGTTGTGAAAAGTTAACGTCCTCTGGGAATACAACCCAATGAAAGTGATAATTATGGTCAGCTATTTGAACACAGGCCTGGCAGCACAGTGGGCAGCACAGCAAGATGCTGAGTACTGGGCTCAAACATTGGCCTGAGTGTGTCGTGTCGTGCTGTGCCGCGAACTAGCACCAGCCCTGGTTCCTGCCTTGAACCTGATACTGTAGACTCCACACTCCCCCTGACTGTTAAATGAGATTAAATCAATGGATGGACTTTTGAGTGAGACCTGATTTAGGCCTGCCATGTTCAATGTAAATCTCAGTAACACTAGCATCTGAGTAAAGTCCTCAAGGCTCAGGCTTTAGAGACACATCATGCCATGATCAATAAAAGTAATCATTTGTGTTTGTCTTAGATTTAATTTTATACTTTTATTTGATTGCTAATAAAAATCTGACTATAAAAAGGACATTTCAGAGGCTTTAGCTATCCACCAAGCCACAGTGACAGCCATGAAGACTTTAATGAGGTGCTTTCAGACAAGTGCTTCCCATGGATTGATCATCTCCTCAATTTAAAATCTCCCCAGTTGAAATATTCCATAGATTCACAAAGCATCCTAGTATAATATACAAGTACTGTCAGGCCTCTCCTTCCTCAGAGGAGGTCGGTATTCATTACTCAAACAAAACTAAACCAGTAAGAACAGACTTGCTTCATATGCACTAAAGTAACGTTGAATAATTGTCAAAAAGTCTTTATCCAGACAAATAAAAAATAAAACATATTGGCTTACATGGTCCGCATTGTCAATGGAGAAAAGTGAATAAGGCATTATTCACATAGACCCTCATACCAGCAGTGAAGCCTACTGGCAGCAGCAGCAACTTGAATAACATGTCGGCCATTTATAAAAGAACCTTGAATTGTGCTCCAAAATGAATGATTCTTTAGGAGAATATGAGGCCATCTGTCTGTGAGTTAAACCTGGGGAACAGCATGACAATGAGCCAAAATACACAAGCATGAAAATTTAAGAGATAATACATTTACATTCGAAGAATGGCTTACATGAGGTCCAGACCTAATTTTGTGGCAGAACCGGATATGGGTAGCCCTATAAGGGGGCGGTAGTACAGATGTTTTCCACTAAACAATAAGAAAAGAGTCAGTAACAACAACAGAGCAGTTAGTCCTGCTAAAAGTGGCATAACCAGTTACCTAAGCCATGTCAAGTTACTTTTCACTACAGGGCACTGGCTGCTGCGTACACTTCTATAATAACGATTACAATTCACTTCATTTCAATACAACTCATACTTATTTAATACACTTGCACTTATATGAGAAGGGCACTCCTTAATAATTATAAATATAATACATAAAAATACAGCACAGGCATGAAGGAAATGAAAGAGACAAAACATCATGAAATATGCATTTTACACACACACACACATATATATACATACTAGCTGTACCCCGTGGCTGCACCCACATAGTAATGAAACAGGACAAACTTTAAAAATCAATAGACATTGCCACTAAATCTGATCCTGTTCAGCTCTGACAGGAGAACATTCCCTGCGTGGGGAGAAAAGCACATGGCCGTGATATCTCTGGCAATCAGCAGCTAACCTCTAAAACACATGGAGCTCTGATTTCTCTCTCAGAAATGTCAAACGTTACTGCTTAACAATTTGTAGATGATAATGTCTGTTGAACAAACAGGTAAACTAGCTAAGCAGAGGCAAGGTGCACTCCAACATGTGGCAAGACGTACACCAACTCGAATAGAGGCTGGCAAGTGAATGAAGAAGGCCCCACCCCCTGCTCTCAGCCCACAGCCAGTCTCTTGGATTTGCATAAATACATTGGTACTGCAAGCGAACTATGGTACTTAGTGCGATGAGAGAAGTTGCAAAATCAACTGGAAAGTTCAAGCAAATTACAGAAAACAACCAGATCTAAATCCATTAAGTAATTCTCTCATGAAAAGCAGACAGACATACAGACAGAATGCGCTTTGACCACAACATTTTTAAAACATTTCTTAGTGATCACTTATGGGCCAAGGGTAACCTACATTCCAAATTTCAAATCCCAAATCCTCATGGTTTGGGAGATTCTGTGATGAGTGAGTCAGTGGTATTTGGCTTTTATATAGATATAGATATATATAACGGAACAACAAAAAGAGATCAAATATATTGTTCAGATTTAAACTTTCAGTCGGAGACTTGTTCATCATCTAATTCGTGTTGCCATCTGGGAAAAGTAGTGTTTCTTCCCAATGAAGAGGCGTAGCC
>JANRMT010062856.1:45123683-45196696 GCA_026402145.1 Polypterus bichir lapradei
TTGCACCGAAACACAGGAGGTCGTAGAAACAAGAAGGGTTTTTATTCAAACACTGCAAACACATGAGCTTAAACGTGCTCCATGACAAGTCAGAGATGACAGTTCCGCTAGGAGCAGAGAGAGAGAGCGATAAAAGCAAGCAAACAATCAATTTTCAACTGACAGGCGCTGCACAAGGCTTTTAAGTTAGCGGAGTATCGCGCGTATTTGCATTACGCGTTATGGCGCAAGTGAGAAACTAAGGAGCAATGTGAGGGTAGTCTGTGTTTCAGGGGTTGTGGTTTTCCCAGAGGCGTCTATCTTCTTGGGGTCCGATCAGCCCTCCAGCTCACACCCTCCCCCTCAGCTTTATTCACATTTCCGTGAATCAAGCGACTCTCTGTACCAGGTTCATTTAGTCTTGATAATACGTCTGCATTGACGTGTTCAGAACCTGGTCGATGTTTTACTGTGAAACGGTAATTTGTAAGCCCAGAAACCATCTCATTAGGCGAGAGTTTGTATCTTTCTGTCGGTGTGACCATTGAAGTGGAGCATGATCAGTTACCAAAGTGAAGTTTCATCACCACACGTAATAGCGAAGCCCTCCAGCTCACAATATAAAGTCATCGTTGGAATATACAAAGTCAGTGCTGCAATATCCATCCATTTCCCAACCCATTGAATCCGACCACAAGGTCACGGGGGTCTGCTGGAGCCAATCCCAGCCAACACTGGGTGCAAGGCAGGAACCAATCCTGGGCAGGGCAAATGCATCATTTTCAAAATATTAACCGAACAGTGTTTTTTTAATTTATTTTTCTGAATACGTTTTTGTTAACTTACTTCAGTTCAGAGTCATTTCAATCAATATATTTTGACTTTGACTTTATATAATCAGGAATGACTTTATAAATTCGGACGCTGACTTTATATAATCAGATTTTCACTTTATATATTCCAGCGTTGACTTTATATATTCTGATGCTGACTTTATATATTCAAGTTTTGAATTTATATATTCCAGCAATGACTTTATTTATTCAAGTTTTGACTTTATATATTTAGAAAAAAGTTTTGACTTTATATATACCGACGCTGACTTTATGTATTCGGGAATGACTTTATATATTCCGACAGTGACTTTATATATTCGGGAATGACTTTATATATTCAAGTTTTGACTTTATATATTCTGACGCCGACTTTATATATTCAGAAAATCAATGTATTTGCCTGTTTCGCACCCCATAGTATATGTGTGTGTGTATATATGTACACATGTATGTATGTATGTATATATATATATATATATATATATATAAATATGACAACAACACTCATATCAATGAGAAAACAATTACATTAACAATCATGTTACGTTATTTTTAAAATTTTTCCTTTTCTTTTTCATAACTTCTTTTATACACTACTTCTCCGCTGCGAAGCGTGGGTATTCTGCTAGTATATATATATATTGTCACAGACGACCGGGGACACTGCCCGGCCGGGACGCCTGGATAGTCCCCCAGTTGGACAATACTTTTCCTCGGCCACGAGAGGGCAGCCGCCCGGACTATTTGGGGGTCACAGGGACAGATGCATGAGAGGACGTGGCCACCGCCAGGGGGCACCCAGTCAGTGAGAGAAGCCTGGATGGCAGCACTTCCGCCACACCAGGAAGTGCTGCTGGAAGTAATTCTGAGGACACCCGGAGTGCTTCCAGGTGCTTTCCTGACACTTCCGCCACACCAGGAAGTGACGTCAAGGGGAGCACCTGGGGCTCATCCGGGTCATGATAAAAGGGGCCGCCTCCTTCCAGACAATGAGCCAGAGGTGGGAGGAAGGAGACGAAGCTTGTGAGGAGGAGGAAGGAGGTCAAGAAAGAGAGAGAGAGAAAGAAGGAAGAAGAAGAAAAGAAAGGAGAGGGTTGATCATTGAAGGCATTGTGGTGCAGTGAAAAAGAAAATAAAGAAGTGTGTTTTGGATATCCTGGTGTTGGTGTGTCTGTGTCTGGGGGTACGCTTTCCACAATGGTGCCCAACGTGGGGCCCACCTCCTGCTAAAAGAGGGGACCCTGTTTTCAAAAATATTTTTGTGGAGTCAACCAAGCACAGCAGACGAAGGCGCACTTCCATCGCGGCACGCAAGCCTGTGCCAACACTTCTGAAAACGCTTGCCTAGGACCGCGCCTGACGGACGACTATATTATGGGGAAGAAGAATGGCAAACGCGCCCTGAAGGTAGCGACGCCTCTACCCGGCGTCATCGCTGCGGATGCACGGGGCGGCGAAAGAGGCCGCCCAGCGACAGCGTATTCAAGAAGATGGGATTCGGGAGGTAAGTCTCGCATGTGATGCTGATACGCTTGGCGGGGCTTACCCTGCGGTCCCCTGTTCTTGTTTTTTAGTAGGGGACTGCCTGAATCCGCGTCTGTGGCCGAAGCACGCCGACCCGTGGAGTGACAACGAGACGGCGACGGGAGACGAAGAGGAGCCGCTGTTGACTGCAGAATGGCTGCGGGGCGGAAGCTGCCCGGAAGACTCTTCCCCGAATAAGTCCACGCATAGGGTGGAGTGAGCGTCAGAAGACCGGAAGTTCCTCCCAAAAACAAGCACAGGATTGGACGGAGTGTGTTGTGTACCCGCCGATGAGAACTTGAAGGCGGGACCTACGAACGTCAATCCTGGGACGCTCGAAGACCCAAAGGAGCATGCGCTGGAGTTCCATGGCTCCCAGCCGGCAGGTGAGTACGGAAAAAATATGAATTCACCGCCAGCTGGCTTAAGTGACTTGTTGTTGGCTGTACAGGAGTTAGAGAAAGTCTTTCGTCCTGTACAGCCTCTCTTACAGATACTCGGCGATTTGAAGGGTATAATCAAGACGCTGGAGAAGACTGCGGATGCGCCCCTGAGAGCCGTACTGGGGTGGTTAAGGTGGCTCGACGTGGGATTCTCCAGCCAGTCCGATGCTTCGGTACAGGTAAGTGATACCGGTACTGAACATGATAATGGAATCCCTAGTGAAAAGAACCCGGATGTAACGGAAGGGATCCAAGTAGCAGGGGTTCCGACAGTAGATCGGGGGATGAGTACAGAGCCCGCAACACAAGCGGAGACGGAGGGACGGTGCCAGCTTGTATGTGTCGGCACCCAGACCGCCCCGTGCCAGGAAACTGCGGCGCTCGTAACCCGGTCGAGAGGTGTGCAAACAGCACGGGGTCCCTCTTTAATGCATAAGGGGATCCAAGCTGTTACAGCGCTCCAGAGTAACGGGAGGCCCCGGAGAAAAACGGAGGGGTCTCCCGACAGATGGAATCGAGGACATGAGAGCTCACATGTAGTGAAAAAGCTCTCCCCGAGACAATGGAGAGCTGCCCCGAATCAAGCTGAGCAGATGCAGGCTGGGGCGTTCCCGTCCTGTTTTCAGGTCCGGAGAGCACCAGAAAGACAGAGGGTGCGCAGGTGTTACAGGTGCCATGGAGTTGGGCATCTGTGGAGGCGTTGTCCATATGCCTTGAGTAAAGATGCCATTAGGCGGCGTCGGAACGACGTCTCCGCAACCTGTTTCCTGTTTCGCAGGTCCGGAACATAGAAGATGGTATGCTGGGACCCCGCCGTGGGAGACTCCTACCCCTTGCGGGATGGGCCGCTTTGCCGGATGGGCTTCAGCTGGTGAGGGGGCAGTGTCACAGATGACCGGGGACACTGCCCGGCCGGGATGCCTGGATAGTCCCCCAGTTGGACAATACTTTTCCTCGGCCCCACCCAGGACTATTTGGGGGTCACAGGGACAGAGCTGGGACACCCTGCATGAGAGGACGTGGCCACCGCCAGGGGGCACCCGGTCAGTGAGAGAAGCCTGGATGGCAGCACTTCCGCCACACCAGGAAGTGCTGCCGGAAGTAATTCTGAGGACACCCGGAGTGCTTCCAGGTGCTTTCCTGACACTTCCGCCACACCAGGAAGTGACATCAAGGGGAGCACCTGGGGCTCATCCGGGTCATGATAAAAGGGGTCGCCTCCTTCCAGACAATGAGCCAGAGGTGGGAGGAAGGAGACGAAGCTTGTGAGGAGAAGGAGGGAGGTCAAGAAAGAGAGAAAGAGAGAAAGAAAGAGAGAAAGAAGGAAAAAGAAGAAAAGAAAGGAGTGGGTTGATCATTGAAGGCATTGTGGTGCAATGAAAAAGAAAATAAAGAAGTGTGCTTTGGATATCCTGGTGTCGGTCTGTCTGTGTCTGGGGGTACGCTTTCCACAATATATATAAGATAAAAAAATCTTGGGACAAGACGTGACTTTTTGGACTGAAGTCCCGCGAGACTGTGACTTTTGGCATTAGATTCTTTCAAGTCACGCCCTACTTACAACCATTTTCAAACAAGATCACGGTCATCTAACCTTTTAGTCGTGTGAATGCTTTTGGCAGACACACTTTCTGTGCTCTCAACTCAGTAATTTTATACGTTCTAGATGACACGTCAACAACTAAGCGAAGAAGAAAAAGCAGTGCGTCGAAAAGAGACCCAAAAGCTTTGCAGAGAAAAGAATGTAAAAAAGAACAATAATAATCTATGCGCAAATTCTGAAAATAAGGAAAGTAATAATCAGCCCGAACCAAGTGGAGTTGAAAACCTAGCAGGTCCAAGCGGGGTCAGAAAAAAAAGACAAAGAGTAGAAAACAAAGTAGGACGTCGTAAAGAGGTTCAAAAACATTGGTGCGAAATACATGCAGAGCAGGTTAGAGATTATGAAAGCAGTGTAATTCAAAAGGCTCAAAAAAAACGTTGGCACGATACTCATGCAGAGCAAGTTACAGATTATGAAAGTAGTAAAATTCGAAAGTATCAAAAAACTGATAGTAAAGATCACATTATTGGTAACAAACAGAAATTATTACTCGGTGAAATAACAGAACAGCAAAAAGAGATCAAATATGTGGACATAGGTGATATGTCAGAAGTATGTAGATATTGTAAGGCTTTAAAGTTTAAGTTGGAGACTAGTAAATTGTCTAATTTGTGTTGCCATCAGGGAAAAGTAGTGTTTCTTCCCAATGAAGAGGCGTATCTGTGAGAATTAAAAGATTTGTTGTTTGGTGAAAGTGAAATCCATAAACACTACAGGCAAAATATCCGAATCTACAATAATCTGTTCATGTACGCATTATTCAATGCTCAAAACATAGATTTACACAATAATGGATCATACACTATGAGAATCTGTGCTCCCGTAACAACTACGACAAGTTTAATTTCGAAGAAACCACAATTTGGTCAGGTGTATATTTATGATCACAGAGAAGCAATGCAACATAGAATCGAAAGACTTAAATGATCGGACATATTAGAAATTATACAGCCAATAATGGATACAAATCCATATGTCAAAAAGTATCGCACTTTACACAAAATTTATGTGCAAAACACGGACAAAGAAATTTTCTTGGATTTCTATATGAATTCGAAAGATCACGGTCGTATTTATAATAAACCAACATGTGAAAAATTGTCAGTGATAATAGTTTCAAAAGATATCAAAGACAGAGTTGATATTCGCGCATATCCAAAAGCAAAGCACGATTCAAAAGGAGAGCTTGATATGCCGTTCATATTAAAATGTTAACAGTTTTCGTGAGAATAGCTTTTGCTACGACAATTAACAAATCACAGTGACAAACATTCGAAAAAGTCAGTTTTTTTATTAGAGAGAAAGCAACGATATTCAGTCATGGGCAGTTATATATTGCGTTGCCACAATGTAAGTCCAAACACGGAATCAAAATTCATTGTGATCTTGAAGAAAAGTTAATTCCAAATATTGTTTTTACTGAAGTCTTAAAGTAAAAGTGAAAAAAATGTACATGTATCAATTCCCATGAATATAACAATCTCTTAAAATTGTATATCCGGTTAACCAAACCTGGGGGTTGGCAAGCGAAGTGAGCAGGGGGCGGAACCCACTAGTATACATATACAGTATATATATATATATACAGTATTTTATATTTATATATGTAATATTACATTTGCTATTAAAATAACCAATAATGTTAAGTATTAGACTGGGTCAAACAGTTTTCTAAAGTTCTAGAGAAAAATATATAAATATATAAATGAAAGATACAACATCCCCAACCCCTTTTAAAATGTTGAACTTTTGTTGCCCTGTCCAAAGAGAAAACAAACAAAATCAGACATTTTCATTTTTTATTTAGATACATAGATAGATAGATAGATAGATACTTTATTAATCCCAAGGGGAAATTCACAAAATCCAGCAGCAGTATACTGATACAAAGAAACAATATTAAATTAAATAGTAATAAAAATGAAAATAAAAATGAAAAAAAAAAAAAATGTTAGCATTTACTCCCCCGGGTGGAACTGAAGAGTCGCATAGTGTGGGGGAGGAACGATCTCCTCAGTCTGTCACTGAAGCTACTCCTCTGCCTGGAGATGACACTGTTCAGTGGATGCAGTGAATTATTCATGATTGGCAGGAGTTTGCTTAATGCCCGTCGCTCTGCCACAGATGTTAAACTATCCAACTTTACTCCTACAATAGAGCCTGCCTTCTTAACAAGTTTGTCCAGACGTGAGGCGTCTTTCATCTTTATGCTGCCACCCCAGCACACCACCGCGTAGAAGAGGGCACTCGCCACAACCGTCTGGTAGAACATCTGCAGCATCTTACTGCAGATGTTGAAGGATGCCAACCTTCTCAGAAAGTATAGTCTGCTCTGACCTTTCTTACATAGAGCATCAGTATTGGCAGTCCACTCCAATTTGTCATCCAGCTGCACTCCCAGATATTTATAGGTCTGCACCCTCTGCACACAGTCACCTCTGATGATCAGGGTCCATGAGGGGCCTGGGCCTCCTAAAATCCACCACCAGCTCCTTGGTTTTGCTGGTGTTAAGATGTAAGTGGTTTGAGTCGCACCATTTAACAAAGTCTTTGATTAGCTTCCTGTACTCCTCCTCCTGCCCACTCCTGATGCAGCCCACAATAGCAGTGTCATCAGCGAACTTTTGCACGTGACAGGACTCTGAGTCATATTGGAAGTCTGATGTATATAGATTGAACAGGACCGGAGAAAGTACAGTCCCCTGCGGCGCCCCTGTATTGCTGAACACAATGTCAGACCTGCAGTTCCCAAGACGCACATATTGAGGTCTGTCTGTAAGATAGTCCACAATCCATGCCACCAGGTGTGAGTCTACTCCCATCTCAGTCAGCTTGTCTCTAAGGAGCAGAGGTTGGATGGTGTTGAAGGCGCTAGAGAAGTCCAAAAACATAATTCTTACAGCACCACTGCCTCTGTCAAGGTGGGAGAGGGATCGGTGTAGCATATAGATGATGGCATCCTCCGCTCCCACCTTCTCCTGGTATGCGAACTGCAGAGGGTTGAGGGCATGGCGGACCTGTGGCCTCAGGTGGTGAAGCAGCAGCCGCTCCATGGTCTTCATCAGATGTGATGTCAGAGCAACAGGCCGGAAGTCATTCAGCTCACTAGGACGTGATACCTTTGGGACAGGGGTGATACAAGATGTTTTCCAAAGCCTTGGGACTCTCCCCTGTTCCAGGCTCAGGTTGAAGATGCGCTGTAGAGGACTCCCCAGTTCCAACGCACAGGCCTTCAGCAGTCGTGGCGATACACCATCTGGACCCGCTGCTTTGCTGGCACAAACTGCAGCTTAAAATACCCAAGTGAAACAAGAAAGTCAAATTTCTCAAAAAAGGTAGAGTAGCTGGGTGGATAATTTAATACATGATAACACTGTTGCTGAATTTGATCTACTGATGTCTACTGAATTTGTACTCATAGAGGGAGACATATTTGCTTAGTTCTCCCACCAGGATTGTCTGAGCTCAGTCAAACTGCCTCATGTCGGTTCAAGGATCTACCCTGTTCAAGTCATTCTAAAGATTTTCAATAGGATTTAGGTCAGAGGTCAGGCCTTTGACTATGCCACTCAAAGACATTCATCATATTGTCCTTCAGGCATTATAAGGGTGCTTTGACTGTGTGGTTTAGGACTTTGCTAAAAGGCCAATCTTCCTCTGATTTTCAACTTCCTGACTAAGGTCTTGCAGGTTTTCTTCAAGAATGTGCTGGTATTTTCTATCCTAACCTGGTCTTCAACCCAGCTAAAGTGTAAAACCCCCTACAACAGGAAGCTGCCACCACCATACTTCACTGTAGGATTTGTGTCCTTTGGAATTTATTGGGTTTCACAAGACCTATGGTTATGCAGTCTAGCCAGAAAGATGATTTGGTCTCACTTGACCACTGTATCTTTTGTTTTATAGTGTGCTTTAACAAAACATAAACTAGAATGATGTCTTAGTGTCTTTTTTTCTTGCCACCCTCCCATATTAACAAGATTTGTGGAGTGCTTGTGATATTATTGCCATGTGAACAGAATGATCAGTCTTTGCAGCTCATTCAAAATTACCAGTGACCTTTTGGTAGCCTTTCTGATCAGTTAGGAGGGACAGCCTGATGTAGACAAGGTCTGGGAGATGTCACAATCCTTCCACTTCATTTAGATACTTTTGACTGACCACCAACTTTTGTCCTTCCATAATCTGATTTCAAAATTTGAAATCCGCTATAAAAGACTGCATCCTTTGAAATGCACAACCAAGCAGTGAGTCAATTATTTTGCTTTGTGGTGTGCAAGGTTATTGGCTATGGCTCAGCAAGTTTGCAAATGCAATTGTAATGGAGGCGGGAGTATTCACTGATCCAATTAATTAAATATTTAAAGATTTACATTAGTTTATAAGGTACTTACTGTCAAGTGTACAGAGTACAGTTAAATTCTTACTTGCGTATGCTAATCAACATGTTCAACATTGCACTCTCGCACCCCGATTAGTGAGTAGAACTTCCTTATCACCAAAATGTCACTGGCCTGCATGGGTGAGAGGTGCTAAGGAAAAAACAAAAGATGGCTTAGAAAAACCTGAGAAAACGAAAAAGAAAGGAGAAGAAACTAGACAAAGAGAATTACAATGAACTATTGACGAATAAGACCAAAAAAAGTAGTGCAATGTTCATTAATATTTAGAATGCTTTAGAACTTTATTTTCAATTGGCTGGTGTGAGTTACTGTGTGTAAATAAAAATAGTACAGGTGCATATTAATTTTTTTATATTTTTGTATTCACATTTTGAATGGGGGTGTTGACTTTCTATATGGTGAATATGAATAGTCTCATCTTATCATCAAATGATCCAAATAAGGGTTGTGGGGTCCGGAGACTAATCTGGTAGCACTGGGCACAAAGCAAGAAACAGACAGACAGACAGACAGACAGATAGATAGATAGATAGATAGATAGATAGATAGATAGATAGATAGATAGATAGATAGATAGATCTAATGTCAAAAATATTTCAATAATTAGCTAATATGTACAGACTGTTTGCAACTCAGCCATATTTCTATAGAAGTTCTTATTTCCTTAATCTGATCATCTTAAGGAATTTGAAGAAATTCACAAATTATGTTCCCCATGTCTCTACAGCTTTTAATGTTCTATCTGTCTATCTATCTATCTATCTATCTATCTATCTATCTATCTCTGCAAGGCTCCACACATCCATAAAGTTCATGGACCCTGTTTAGCATATGTACAGTACATACTACTTAGACTTACTCTCACGTTACTGTGTTTCTTATGAGATCAACATTATTTCATATCTCCTGAAAGTATTCATCCTCCCTCGAGGATGTCTGCTAGAATTACATGCCTCATAACTGAAAATAAGACTGACTTATGTATTGAGATACCAACCACTTCAGAATTTGAGATTTTCAAGATTATCCTGGTAGATTGCCAAGGATTTTTTTCAAACTTTGCTTTAAGAACACAGGGATCTTCCACAATCTTAGTAATATTTATTTTAGATATACATTTTAATTTACCTGAAAATCTGTTTTCCAAAAGTGATACATATCCATTACTAATTACTTAGCAGCTTCTTGGCATCCTATACCTGGGATTTATACAGCTGGCTTCAAAAGAAGTGTTGCAAAACATGAGCAGAAAGCAACATGGAGGAGTTTACGGGTCAACCTGCTCCCTGGTGGAATGTGGCAAGCAGGTGCAAGTCCCTTCTGGGCACCACACATAAGCAAACTACCAAGATCAGAAATTCCTCGGCTATTACTGGCTACTAAATACAACAACACTTTTTATGGAACACTTAATGTTGTGCTGCAGTGTTTAAACATTTTCTATTATAGATGATTACCATTACAATATATAAAATGCTGTTAAAAAGCTCCAAATGCTTGTCAAAAATGCAATGGGGTGATGAAGTGTGAGGATAATGCTTGGGGCCTTTGGCTCATTGGCTTGCTAAAAGCTCTCTGGTCCCTGTATTGCTGTATTTAGAAGGCTGTAGGTATCTACCCCAAATACAGTATATGACAGGGCAGATGTTATTAAGAATGGTGATGGCATGCATTGGTTTCCCACCATTGTGCTTTCCCTTATGCTGGAGAAACTGGGCCTGCTAGAGTAGGCCATGCCCTTTACTTATGGGACACACCTGGACACATTCTAGTGTCGCTGTCAGTTTTTAAGCGTGGTGACCAGGACTGTAGACAATACATCAAAGGCACACTAACGGTACCGTTTTTAAGATACAGCCTATTTTTTCTGTGTTTTAGTTGAACCAGGCTCCTAATTTCCAAAACTGTGGTTTGTAGCACTAGGGGACCAGCTAAAGCCTTCTGGTTTTTATCTTACCAGGCCTTGATATTCAGATGTCATTTTCGGTATTTAATTGCTCTGATTTTAGATGAATATGTCATGTCATGTCATGAACTGAGCTCCAGTATCCCTCCAACATTCCAAACATGCATCTTTATAGGTTTAGAGGGGCACTACTGTCCCGTTTACAAAGTATGGGGAGATTCTTACTTGCACGTGTCAATCAACATATAACAGTTGTGTGCAAAATGATATTAGTTGTGCTCAGTACAAGAGTGCATGGGGTCTGCTACCACTCCATCTGATGTTCCTAGGACAAGCCATGGACATCCATAACATTGATTTGGAATCAGCAAGTGTGAAAATGGGTGCAAAGTCACAGAACAGGCAGGGACTGACCACTCATTAAAACTGATTAAAACAAAAGCAAAAATCTCCAAATGTGGGTATTACTGCTTATTGCTTATAATCCTGGTTTGGATTGCAGGAGCCTCATGAGAAGGTGCATCTCTGTGCTTATGTCTTCTACAGTTTGCCCTTCACAATACACTCATATGCTTAGTCGATGTGGACATGCATGTCTTAGAGGCCCCTCTTCAGCAGGCTCACTGAAATTATAAATGAGTAGAAGAACACATGGCATCTTCACTTATAAAACACCAGCGTGTCCAACTATGAGCTTAATTGTACCATATATGAAATGTTCCAGCCATTTCATCAATTAGAGAATGATCAGTTGATTTAATCCCATGATGGGTTCCAACACCTCAGCAGGTAAATAATTATTTAACAATCTATCTGATTGTATCTCCTGTATTGCACTTTCACAGCAAACTTGGGGGCTACACGTTCTTCTTATAGTGGTGACGTTTTCCTGCCACATCTCAGACGTGTCTGTGTTAAGCTAATTGCTGACCCTGACTCGGCCCTGTAGGAACAAGTGAGTATGTGTGTATGAGATCTGCACCATGTCCAGGGCTGGGTCCTGACTTGCATTCTGTTATAAGTTGTGATAGAAACACAGACCAGACATCGTGAAAAGGTTTGGGGCAGCCACCCATATAATATCCCTGGCTGCAAAAGGCTTTTAAAAAGATCAGAGTCATTCACAAGACTGAATCCAAAGCATAACTGATTCATTGGTGGTAAGAGGACGTCTTTAAAGGCCCATATAGGAAGTGACGTCATTGAAGGGCCCAGAACCGGAAGTGATGTCATCTAAGGGGCCGGAACAGGATGTGAGGTCGTCAGTGGCGCCGGAACCTGGCAGGGTTTCTCGGGAAAGGTCTGCAGGGAACTGAGAAAGACAGTCAGTGCACCCCGCTGCCCCCTGGTGGGATGAGGTATTACCATTACTTAAGCCCTTTAGCTGCCTCCTACTCATACGTGTGTGACAAAGTGTTATAAGTAAACAAAGAAAGAAGGAGAAAATCAGCACTTATATGTAGAAAGTCGGTGGAGAAACCTTCTTTTGAGACTGACTTCTGCAAAAAAGAGCTTCCCTTCTCCCTGCATATTGAATCAAACTGGAGGACACTTAAAGAATCAGCTGCTATTTGTTTTTTTTATTTATAATTAAGTTAACAACACTAGTAGAATTTTATTTTCATTTTTGCATTACAGCTTTTGTTGATTAAAACAAAAAATAGAAAATTCTATCGATTTCTTTCCAAACTGCTTAATCCAACCATAGGGTCAGGTCTCCATATCGTATACACCTGTATACTCAGCAAACACATTTATCTGAGGTTGGAGTCCATTACTATTGTTCATGCATTTTGTTTCCATCATAGGGGGACTCATTAACTTGCTCAGTTAGGGCTCATACAGCAAGCAGGGGCAACTTTCATCATACTCCTCTTGTTCAGGTAATTAAGAATGGATTTGCACTCTCCAAACACATCATGCATGCAGCCTCAATGTGTCTTGGGTATGACAGCAATACAAATTGGATGGCCTACACTTTGTTTTGTTTTTTCCTTCACTAAAAATGTGATACCTTGTTTATATCTGGCAGCTTTGGAGGACTCTGTTGAAGGTTCAAGTGTACTTCCAAGTGTCTTTGGACTAGGCCTAGTGGGCAGCAGCAAGTAAGGATGCTTCAACCTTTGATAGGACCCACTACATCTAATCTTCTAGCACAGGGATCTCCAGAGTCAGTCCTGGAGGGCTGTAGGTTTTGGTTTCAATCCCATTTCTTAATGATAAGTCAGTGTTTTCTTTTGTACCACTCATTGCTCAAGTAACATTTTTTATGCTTTGTTTAGTTGTCTCACCTGTTAAGACTCCAAATCCCAAAATGTTTATTTTCAACTTAAACAGATGCTTTCACCGTTTTTTGTTGCTCATCATTAGCAATAAGATGTAACCGGAAGATCTCTAACTAGCTCATTTCCATCATTAACTGTCTGGTTAAAGAAAATATTTGGAAGGAAACTGAAGACAAAAAAGTCAAGGACTAAGAATTATTCATCTGCTTCAGGTTTCAAATCTGTGGAAAGGAAAAGATCTAGGATATAAGAATGATCTAAACAAGACAGAATGAACACGCTACCAAGCCATCAAAGTTAACACAATCTATGACTGGCAAGATTTAGTTTTTAATTAAGCAATCAGGATGGAATAAAAACCACCAGAACCTGCTTCTAGGATGGTGAGCCAAAACAATAAGGAACTGCCTAGCACATATTCGTTTGTGGATGCTAAGTGGCCTTTTGGCCTTGGATCATGGAGGCTTATTTTCTTCAGTATTTCACCAGCTGGAGTTTTTATTTTCCTCTACTCCTTGGCCAACTAACCATAGCATCAAACTTGCTGTTATAACCAACAGAGACTTAAAAGTTCTGCTAATAGTATTTTAAATTCAGTCATTAAGGACAAGTTTGGTATTTTTCTAGTCAAAGTTATTTCTTCACAACATGGTATATATGCGTTTGCTACAAAATTGTGTTCTAAAGTTAAATGTTTTTTTATAAATTTTTAAAAATATTTTCACCCCTCAAGAACTTTAAAATGGAGTCTAATGGGGCATAGGGCATCACCAGGAAATACAAGTTTAAAAAATGTACCAAATACATCCAAGACAGTGTCCAAGTATTGATCTGCATCTTACAATTACATACACATTATAAAACACCTAAAAAAATCTCATATTATGAAATTCAGCCATTTGAAAAGAAGATCCAGCTGTTCATGCCATTTCAGCATTTGTCTTCTCCTGCTTTAATCTTCCACCCCCAATCAGGGCGTGATTTCCTTTTGAAAGTCCAAACCAAAATAAACTTTTCATGCCATGTGGTTGTTCTTGTTTTGATTCATTGCCATATTTATGTGAGAACTCACACAAGTGAACAGAAAACGTATTCTTACCACGAGAAAAATAGCACCAGGAATATGCAATAAAATGCGTATTTCCAGATCCCTTTTGTTGTCACAAACGTGCGTCAGAAACACGGAAGGCATGTTTCCTTGTATCAAAACGTTTGCTATTTCATTGGTAAGTTTTTAGGCTATTTTCTTGTGGCACCCTATAGGCAAGATATTTTTTAAATGTATAGAAAACGCTTGACTTTAGAACACAATTTTTTATGGTAAATACATGTACAGTATACCACATCTGTAAAGAAATAATATTGACTGGAAAAATATCAAGCTTATCATTTAAAAGCTCAGCTTTTTCGCTTGCCTGTCTATCTGTATTGTGTAAGTTTCTATTTAATTGTATTAGTTCTTTATTAAGTTCTTGTAAAGCACTTTGAACTGCCAATTTTGTATGAAAATGTGCGATATAACAAATTATTGACTCAGCAGTTTATCCTCAGAAGGTTGTAGCAACTACAGGAATACACTGAAGACACTCAAGGTGCTTGACGTTAACTTTTTATTTATCAGGTTTCTCATTTCCCTGCTTTATTAGTTCTGCATTTCAAAACAAGAGAATGAGGACTTGCTACACTTTTATGAATGTTCACATACAGACAGATTGGCCATCATTCTTCTGTGGATGGCTCATCTGGCCCAAATTTGGTAGACACATGACATGCACATATAATCACAAAGCCACTGACAGAATGCACTCTTTCACACAATTATGTTGTTCATCCAAAATCTGGATCTTTTTAGATATTGATATGTTTTTACATAAAGGACACATAGCAGTTATCCTAGTGTCAATAATGTATTGGATTTATAACTGCATCCTTCCATAAAATGCATCTGATGCTTCTAAGTTATACAGTAACACAAAAATTACACTTGCCTTTTAAGACACACTGAATGTCTCTAGTTGCTAGCAGAAAGGTGAGGAGTTCTCTTGGCAAAAGGTCAATGAAAAGAGCTGTTTCATTCCACTTAAGTAGTAAAGCAAATAATAGGGAACAGCCAACTGTTCTCGATAATCAAACAATTGGATGTTTCAACGAACAGATCATGTTTGCACAGTTAACTGCATCAAGAGACATTCTGACCCCAACACCAGCCTCGGTGAGCTCTGTTTATCTCTTCATTGACTGAAGTCTGAAACGCCTCACATTTGAAAAATCACTGCTCCCTCGCACACTCCGGCCTTGCTCTTTCTGTTGGTCTTAAACAAGGCTTCCCTTCCAGCCACACCCCGCAGCCCCCCCAACCCGACCTTTGTATTCCCTCCTGGGATAAAAAAAACCCAGCTAAGAAATTGCACAATGTATGTATGATGTGATCTGAAGTATGGTTCATGTCCTGACAAAGAGTTGAAATGATGCTAATTCATAACCACAACACCGACTTAGAGGGAACAGGGCAATCTTATAGGGCGGCACATTCTTTTCAGATGAATGGCACAGACAAATGTAATCTCTTCAGATTACTTCAGTAGAACCACGTGGCTTTTCCAAACAGTACGAACAAAATATTTTAGGCATAAACTATTTTGACTTTCTTTCTCCTTGTATTTTCTGGACATGTTTAAAGGAAGACATGGACTAACCTGGCACCAGCAGCACACAAATTACCTGACTGAATAAAATGTTCCTGCATATGAAACAAACAAATGAGGATATTTTTAACAAATAAATTTAACCCCAAGCCCAGTGCCAGCTTACAGAAAACAGCTTGAGTTTTGCAGGACCACTGCTCCTGTGTTCGGACCCTGCACGAATCGTGATGAAAGTAGCAAGGAACAAGGTTCGATTTATGTCCGAATGAAAACAATGTCAGTCTGGATAATTCTGTAAAATTCTTTCTAATCTTACATTTTTAATTCTTTAAAGCTTCAAATATTTCATTTCAATATGATCGTTTATTTTTATTATTGCAAAAACAACTGTGTAACGGTGGGTGATGGTTACCAATAGCAAAAGAAGCCTTTTGTAGTTTAACAAAGAATTTTTTGCATTCATTCATTATTAAAAGTCAAATACACCTACATTGTCAATCAGTCAGTCATCATCCAACCGGCTATATCCGAGCAGGGTCACGGGGGTCTGCCGGAGCCAATCCCAGCCAACACAGGGCGCAAGGCAGGAAACAAACCCTGGGCAGGGCGCCAGCCCACCGCAGAACCTACATTGTAGTTTTCCCTTATGCACACTACTGGTCAAAAGTTTGGGGTCACACAGAAATATTTTTTTTATATAGAAATTGATACCATTTTTTTTATCAAGAAACCATTAAATTGATTTTAAGACATTACTAGTGTGACTGATGGCTATTACTGCTTGAAATGACTGATTTTTAATTTATTATTCACCTATGACTGGAGTGGACAACCGGGGGGCGCTCCAGCTCCCAAAACACCCAACACAAGCAGACACGGTCACAAGTTAAAAGCACAAAGAGTCTTTTATTGTGGGAAACTCTTCCTTGTCTAGTGTTTCCCACCACCACAGCCACAAGCACAATAAAGCACAAGCACAACTCTTTGTCTTCTTCCTCTCTGTCACTGCCTCCTCCACTCCTCCACACAAGCTTTGTTCACCTTCCGCCTGATTCTGGCTCATCCATCTGAAGCAGGCAGCTCCTTTTATCTTCCACCAGTCAGTACTTCTGGTCTTCCATACACATGGTCTGGGTGAGTTGGAAACCCCATGACGTAGGCAACCCCAGTCTCTGCAGCACCCCTTGGAGGCACCCATGGAACCCAACAGGGCTGAGTCGCAGAACTCCATCACCCATGCTGGCCTGTGGGAATCTGAGGTTCCGCTTCAACCAGGAGGGCTGCCATGTAGTGCTCCGGGGAAGATAATGCCCTGTACACATTCTCCCAAGGGCCTTCCATCTCATGGGCATCCTGGAGCTTTTCCACTGGAAAGCTCCATTTTCAGCAGCCATTCCTTCCGTGTCCTATTGGTTAATTCTCTTTGTTTACCTCTTAATTAGTCCTCATTAAATGCTGATTTGTTATAAGAGAATCCTTTATAATTGCATTAACACCACTGAAACCTAATATTCTGTTCATCTGGATTGCCAGGTCCTGGCATTCCTAATGTTCAGTTCTGGGTTCAAAAATGGCCAAAATCAAACAGCATTGCAAAAAAACATGTCATTCATTTGGTTTTTTTTTACAAAATGAAGGATATTTAATGTAACAGATTTAAAAAGAAAATTAACAATTTCATACAAAGATATCTATTACTGTCTTGAGAGAAGAAGACCAACTGAATCTAGCCAGGATAGAAAAAGAAGTGGAAGGTCCAGATGAACAACAGCATAAGAGGAGAAGGACATCAGAGTGTGTAGTGTGAGAAACAAATACCATACAGGTCCTCAGTTGTCTCTTTCACTAAATACACACCAACTACCAGAAAAAACAACGAGATGCTTAGCATAATACACTTTTCCAATCATCTTCTGCCCAATGTGTGCGTCTTTTTGCCCATTGTAACCTTTTCCTTTTATTTGCCAGTTTCAGAATTGTCTTTTTCTTTGAGATTCTGCCTGTTAGGCCAGCATCCTAGAGTTGTGTTTTCTCTGTTGCAGATGACACTTGTGTTTGGCGTCCACACAGACTGTTGACCTGTAAGACATCTGTTTCTCACACTACGCAGTCCTTTTCCACTTATGCCATTGCCAATCTGGGCCTCCCCTTCTTTCTCTGTCCTGGTCAGATACAGTTGGTCCTCTTCTCTCAATAGAGTGACAGACACCTTTGTATGAAATCTTCCGTTTCGTAGCAGTCTGACCCATGGAATATCCTTCATTCTGCCAAAAACAGCAGGCTAACATGCTTTATGAGAAAGCTGTTTCATTTTGGCAATTTCTGGACCCAGAACTGAACTTTAGGAACTTCAGTACCCTAATGAAAAGAATATCAGGTTTCAGCTCTGTTAATGCAATTACAAAGGTTTCTCTAATAACCAATTGGCATTTAAAATGACTATATAAAGATAAGCTAAGGGAGTTGATCATTAAGACACTGCAGGAATGGCTGTTGAAAATGGAGCTTAGCAATTACTGTATACGGGAATATGAAATTAAAAATCAGTACTTTCAAGCAGAAATAGCCATTATACACACACGCAATGCCTTCCCTATATTTGTAAATCAATTTAATGGTATCTTGATTAAAAAAAAGTATCAGCTTCTATCAAAAACATGAAAATGTCTGAGTGACCCCAAGCTTTTGACCGGTAGCGTACATTATTTTGTGTTAATGGCTTGTTAAATCTAACCTTCATTAATTAATATTAAAGATGCACTTACCTAAAAAATTAATGGTCTCACAGTAGGCCACATACAAATGAGAGACTGGTCTGACTCTAAACTTATTAAAAATAAAGACCTAAACTCATTAAAATAAAGTCCTGATCCATGTTGCCCTGAGTTGAAGGCTTCGTTAGCTCATCTTCTGGCAAGTGGTACTGGTGCCACCTGGTGGACAGATTATGCAGCAGACAATATCTAAAAATTGCAACCACAGAAGTATTGCACAACAACAGAGACTCTATATAATACATTATTTTACATTAGGAAACAGATTTCTTATAACAGTACATCAGATAAGTACACTTTCATGTTCCACAGCTTCTTTCAACAATGGGAAAACACTCTCAATCTAATACTGCTGAAACAAAAACAAGAAGAGGAGACGTAATCCACAGTTTATAGCAGCATATAAGCATATAAGACTGATGATAAATCTTTTGGGATGGGCACTCGTTTATGTTGATAGAAAAATAAGTTAATAAGTCAGACCACTAAAATGTAAGTCTGATTCCACTGACCTGTGTTGCCTGAAATACAAATCATGGTGGCACTCCCAAACCTACTTAAACCAACGTCATGGGGAACTTCAGCCCACCTCAGCAACTCCGGGCACATTACAGTTGAAATCAGACGTTTACATACACTTAGGGTGAATTGTTTAAAACTCACTTTATAATGTCTGCCCAGATTTTATCCTGACTATAAATTTGGCATATCATTTAAGACGTCTACTTTGTGCAGGGCATAAGTATTTATTTCCAACAATGTTCACAGAGTATTTCACTTTTTATTGACCATATCACAGTTTCAGTGTCACAAGTTTGTATACATTTTGTTAACTGTGCCTTTAAACAGCTTGAAAAATTCCAGAAAATAATGTGAAACCTTTAGGCAATTATTGCAGTGGGCTGGCGCCCTGCCCGGGGTTTGTTTCCTGCCTTGCCACCTGTTGTTGCTGGGATTGGCTCCAGCAGACCCCCGTGACCCTGTAGTTGGGATATAGCGGGCTGCATAATGGATGGATGGATTTAGGCAATTAGACAATTAGCTTCTGCTAGCCACCTAGCCAAAATGAAGTCAACATGTGGATGTATGTTAAGGCCTACCATCAAACTTACTGCTTGTTTGTTTGATGTAATGGAGAAATCAAAAGAAATCAACCAAGACCTCAGAAAAGAAATTGTGTACCTCCATAAATCTGCTTCTCTCTTGGGAACAATTTCAAAATGCCTGAAGGTTCTACGTTCTTCTGTACAAACAATAATATGCAAGTATAAACACCATGGGACCACACAGCCGACATACCACTCAGGAAGGGGACACATTCTGCCTCCTAGAGAAGAATGTACTTTAACACAAAAAGTGCAAATCAATCCCAGAACAACAGCAAAAGACCTTGTGAAGATGCTGGAGGAAACCAGTAGACAAGTATCTATATGCAGAGCTAAACAAGTCCTTATATCGACATAACCTGAAAGACTGCTCAGCAAGGAAGAAGCCACTGCTCCAAAGCAGTCATAAAAAAGGCAGACTGCAGTTTGCATTGGCACATGGGGACAAAGATCTTAAGTTCTGGAGAAATGTCCTCTGGTCTGATGAATCCAAGATCGAACTGCTTAGGCCATAATGACCATCGTTATGTTTGAAGGAAAAAGGGTGATGCTTGCAAGCCAAAGAACACCATCCCAACCATCAAGCATTGGGGTGGGAGCATCAAGTTGAGTGGGTGCTTTGCTGCCGGAGGGACTGGTGCACTTCACAAAATTGATGGTATCATGAGGAAGGAAAATTATGCAGATATACTGCAGCAACATCTTAAGAGCTCAGCAAGAAGATGAAGCTCCATCACAAATGGGTCTTCTAAATGGACAATGACCTCAAGCATATGCTAAAAGTTGTGGCAAAATGACTTGAGGACAAAAGGCTCAAGGTATTGGAGTGGCCATCACAAAGCCCTGACCTCAATCCGACTGAAAATTTATGGAGAGAACTGAAAAAGCATGTGTGAGCAAGGAGGCCTGCAAACCTCTTCCAGTTACACCAGTTCTGTCTGGAGGAACAGGCTTAAATTCCAGCAACCTATTGTAAGAAGGCATGAGGAAGGCGACCCAAAACCTTTGGCTGAAGTTAAACAAACTAAAGGCAACGCGACCAACTTTTAACAGAGTGTATGTAAACTTGTGACCCACTGGAATTGTAATATAGTCAATGAAAAAGTGAAATACTCTGTGAGCATTGATGGAAAAAAAAGACTTTTGCCCTGCACAAAGCAGACATCCTAAACGATATGCCAAATTAATAGTTTGTTAGTATAAAATCTGTGAAGGGATTATAAAGTGAGTTCACCCGACCGCATGTCTTTGGGATGTGTCAGGAAGGCTGGGAGTCACCTGTGCAGAAAAGGTTTACACGCGTGCTTCTTCTATGACAGGTTCATGAGGGGTCGCAGTCCCCTCCTCTTCCTCTGTATATCCTCCTATACTTCTCCATTCCACCATCAGATTTCCTTTTCCTCCTTCCTCTGTCCAGATGCCACACCAAGCACCCTTCTTGCCTGTCACCCTTACTACTTCTGCTGTAGTTGCCCAACTGTCTGGAAACTCTTCACTGTCACCCAGTGCCTGTCTTACCTCCTCTTTAAACTCAATCTTGTAGTCATCCTTTTTCAAATTCCACCATTTGATCCTTTGCTCCCTCTCCTCTTCTTCTTCTTGATCTCCAACGTCATCCTACAGACCATCATCCCATGCTGCTTAACTACACTTTCCCCTGCCACCACTTTGCAGTCTTCAATCTCCTTCAGATTGACCCTCCTGCATAGGATATAATCTACCTGTGCGCATTTTCCTCCACTTTTGTACGTCACCCTATGTTCCTCCCTCTTCTTAAAAAATGTATTTACCACAGCCATGTCCATCCTTTTGGCAAAATCCACTATCCTCTGACCTTCTTCATTCCTCTCCTTGACACCATACCTACCCATCACCTCCTTGTCTCCTCTGTTCCCTTCACCACCATGCCCATTGAAATCTGCTCCAATCACCACTTTCTGTCCCTTGGGTACACTGTCCATCACCTCATCCAACTCACTCCTCCAGACACGTCTCCCCCCTCTTCTTCTTCGCCCAACAGTAGCCCAATTTCTGCCAGCACCCTGTTGGCTAACAGTACTGGTGGCGGCCGTTGTTATGGAAATTTGTATTGTTGTCCGCATGTTGATCTGGCAAAATTTTACACCGGATGCCCTTCCTGACGTAACCCTCCCCATTTATCCAGGCTTGGGAACAGCACAAAAAACACACTGGTTTGTACATCCCCTGTGGCTGGGTTATGTGCATCAGCTTCAATATTTAAAAAAAAATGACGTACAAGATATTGCTGACAGTGGCTTAAACTTTCAATTTTTCGGTAAATGAGAATCACCATGCTTCCATTAATTTGACCGTTGTCTGTACTCTGGAAGAGCGGCTGGTCTGACCATAAACTTATTAAAAATGAAGACATCATCCATGTTGTCCCTGGGTTGAAGATGTGATGTTAGCTCATTTTCAGGTGACTGGTATTGGTGCCACCTGGTGGACAGATTATGCAGCGGAAAATATCTCATTACAACCACAGAAGTACTTTACAACAACAGAGACTGTGTAAAATGCTTTTTTTACATCAATAGATTTCTTCTAAAGGTACACTAGGTATGTTCGCTTTTGGGTTGTGTTCGACAGCTCATTTGTAATAGTGATGTACACAATCCCCCCTTTAATTTCTCCCAATCCAAATACAGTAGCGCAGTATTCTCCTTGAAACAGTGAATGCACTGTGATTAGGATTCATATCATATGTATAGACTTTGTTCAGGTTTAGTTTTTCATGAACTAGAATGGACTCAATTGAGCCGTAGCTAAGTCTGTAGTATCTGGTATTTGAAACACGGTATCTTTGGTTCTACATTATGAATTGCTCTACAGAGGCACCATTATCATTTTCCGTCATGTTGAAGACTGCACCGCTTACAAAAATCAGCATCACTGAATATCCCATTCAAAGGTCTCCTCCAGAAAGAGTTATTAGATAATCTTAGACCTCAGAATAAATCCCAGTTTGCTTCAGTGCAATTTTACTCCACCGGAATATCTGGTGCCAGAATGCTGGATTTTAAATGGCTCACATGATCCCGGCTAGATTGATCCGAATTAACGCACAATCACGACAAAATTTACAAGCACTTAGAAATCGAGCACAAAACAGGTAATCAAACACAGAATACAAATCTGAGGAAATAAAGGGAGCAACCTTCAGTTGAGCTGAAAGACACTCAGATAAGAATCATACTCCATTTTTGCAATATTAACAATAGCAGAAAGACCAAGACCCATGATAATACGTGTTTAGCATACATGGAATAATCCTCGTCGTTATAGTGAGAAATGTCAAACGTTATCCTGCCTGCACCTAGTCTCATGGGGTCTGATGTGATTCTGAAACGTGAAAACACGTTTGGGGGCAAATCGTTCTAAACTTTGTAGCGACGGCAGACCTTCAGAGCTCCACCCTGTTGAGGAGGTTGTTGCCTTACCTTATACGTCAGTGATTTGCCTGATTACACAAGGGTTAAGATTAGGGTTGGGGGAGGGTTATCGGACTCAATTTGAGTAAACCAGGTGATAAAAACCAGCAGTGCAATTGGCTGTCCAGATGAGCCAATCAGGGACCTGGAGAGGTGTGTAGCTGGACTCATCTCAGTGAACAGTGGCAAAGTCCTGCACTGCAAAGGCTCCACCCACAGGGCTTCTTCCTAAAATACTTACCCCCTAATTTCTTCAGTCTGTGCATTTTAAACCACCGCTGGGTTTTCAGGAAGAAAGTAAAAAAAAAAAAGAAATACTGAAAAAAAGACCTGACGCCAAGAAAAAATAAAAAGCTAAAATTGCAGTTATTCATTCAGGAGCTCAGTAGCACAAGGTAACTGAATCTTACTAACCGATTTACAAGTTCTAATGAGCGCTGCAACAGTGGAGGCAGACAAGACAGCTACACGCAATAGAGAAGTGCTTCTGTCATTTTATCAATTGCATCACTATATGACATAACAACAGCAAATAAGAGTTTAGATAAGCATTGTGATCTACAGATATGCAATGTGTTAAAATGCAGCGACTATTTTGTCATGGAATTTCACATTTCTAATTTGATAGTAATGTTACATTTCTTCAGTTATTTATTTAGAACGTGGATGTTGTGAAGCCTCCTCTCTGCATCTGTTGGTGTTGTTAGGTTGTGTGGCCTGTAGGGGGCATCACTGAGCCCCAAAACTCCATTAAATAAAATACCTTCCCCCAATCACCACAATGCAACCTTTGTTTCCTCCTTTTTCTAACCCCTCTTTTTCACTTCCAATGGAAGTGCCCCTGAGTACTTCTGGTGTTTAATCAGTTGCCTCCAAGAAGCATGTCCGTGTCAAACAGGACTCCAGCGGTCCTTGTATCATCACCGTCTGACAGCTCACCCTGGTGGCCCCGTGACAGGGCAGGACCATAGGACCACAACTCCCTTGCTGCCCTGCAGGCGTCCATAATGGGAATTGCTAGATGGGATGCTGCCACCCACTTGTGGGTCCACAGCTCTCTCAGCAAAGGCCAGTTTTTTTTAAAATAAATAATCACCTTGGGGGGCTGTAGCGGATCTCAGGGCGATCTGCGGTGTGGACGTTTCTCACCTAGTGCACAGGTCAGGGACTTCCCACATCGGTGATTGTTCATGGGGTTGCTAATGTGCTGCAGCTGCCATTCCCTCTCGGTATATATAGAAGCGCGAGTCGGCTAGGAGGGTTTGAGAGAGAGAGGGCGGGCTTGGGCAGGCAAGGGCAGGCAAGGCGGCTCAAGTGCAGCAGGATGGTGAGCCCTAGCGAGGTGTTTAGCTAGCACCTAGGGCAGTGGATTGTAGTTGCTCCCGCTGAGCATTTGGAGAAGAGCGGGAGTGACTAGCAAGGAAGGTGACTCGCCGTTGAAAAAAACGGGAGTCGGGAGACTTGGCTGAAAAGTCATTGTTGTGAGCATCCTGGTTGGCAAGGACTCCAAGTCTCAGGCCTGGGATAAGTGCGTGACCAAAGCCAGGATCGGGCGGCCTACAGACCTGTGTGAGTGAGAGAAGGTCAGCTGCAGAGAGAGCGTGTCGCCTGCTGCAGGGCCCAAACGGGAGAAGCAGGTGAGACGCTAGAGTAAAATAAGCACCGGACTTGCCATTGTTTTAAGGACTGTTTCCAGCAACGTTTTAACCACATCGTCTTTTAATGGACTATTTATTGGTTGGACTGCACTATTTATTTGAACACTCCTTGTTTTGTTGGATTTTAAATAAAAGCACTTTTGCACTTTTATACACCATCCCCTTGCTCCGTTGTGTTGTTGCCTCACCATTTAGCTCATCGGTAGCATTACCGACGGTGTAGGGTTCAAGGGCTCCCGAACAGCAGATGGGAGCATGGAGTCGAACCCGCATTGTCACACCACTATACAGGGGGATGCTGTGCCCGTAGCCGGCAGTTGTCCACTGTGCTGTCCTTCCCGGTTCCCAAGACAATCCTGGGTGTCGCTCAGTGGCTGTTAGGGTTACAGCCCAGCTGTAGCCACTGTAACGTCCTTCCAGATCCGTGTCCTGGCATGGAAAGGAGATATCATTATTTCCTCCCTGCCCTTATGTTGTAAAGCCCTCCTGGCCAGGTAAGGAAATGGGTTTGCCCCTCACAGCAGATTTGGTGACTCAAGTTGTTTTTATGTACTGAAATCTGCATCCCCTGTGGCTCCTCATCATTAAGCTCTCTTAACGCCAGTCCTTTGGACGGAGTGTGAAACACCACTTCTAATGTGCATTTTGCAGTTCATATTTTCATGAGCATAGCAGCCAATTCTTTCTAAATCATGTCAACTCCAACACTGTTGCATTAACTATGAACCACAGAGAGCACACATAGCAATTTATGATTGGATTTTACATAAAGATTTTTCACTTATAATAGTTCATTTTTAACACATGCTATGTACTCTCTGCACACATGACACACACTTACTTCTATGTCCAAATGGGTTTTTTTTTTTTTGTAGACGGTTGGTCTTCAATAGAAACTTTCTTGATCAAAGCAGGTTAACAAGGCATCTCTGATCTTTCAAGTTCAAAATCATGGCCCCCTAAGTTTTAGCGCTGCTGTCGTGAGGTATTGGATTGGCTCTCTTTGAATTACCTTTCCCAAGATTTCTTCCGTTTTTTTCCCCCTACATGGTTTTCTTTTGTTTGGGAGTTTTGTTTTTTTTTTTTATCTTGCCTTACTAAGTAGTCAAGGCTGGGCGCTGTCACAAAACCAGGCCTGGTAAAGTCCATTGAAGCATTCCTTGTGTGAATTTGGACAACACAAGAAATACATTGTTGTTGTTGTTGTTTAGAAATATGACACTCAGTGAGCTGTCTAAACTGTTGCCACCCAGTTTTAAGTTAAATTGACGCATTGGTTGTCTCCAGACACATACATTATTCTTCTGGCTTTAGCAAGACTAGTCTGCAGTTGACCCTGTAATGTCCGGCAATTACATGACAAAAGAAAGCAAAGGTTATTACTTTCAAGCAAAAATCTGCAAAAGAAGACTCACAGTGCCGGCTCTTTGAACACTACTGTAGTTTACCCTGTTCAAACCTGAGACCCTGGATATTTGGCCTCAACGTTTGCATGGTAATTATGTGTGGCATTTCATATTATTGGACAAGAGCACACGTTGATATTTGTATGGAGTAGCTGACACACGTACCTGGCATTTCATTTGTAAAAGCCGTCAGCCAAGTGAACTACAATACAGTACAATACAGAAGTCATATCGTTGCCTTGCCTCACTTACAGAACCCTGAATCAAACCTGCATTAATAAGCGTATTAGGTACGGGTATCTGCTAAATAGGGGAGTCTTCAGAGGAACTTCTTTAAAGGGACTACACAGGGCAGCTGAAGGAAGGTAGCTTGTTAAAGCAGCCAGTCTGTTATCAGTTATTATTGCTCAAAAATGTTAGTTGTTCACATTTGATTACTCTACCTGAGACTCGGTGGAATTCCCCTTTGATGGTGATGTCTCGTGAAGACAGTCTGCGTTTGTGTGTGTGAGAGCAGACACCACTTTTGTGATCAGTTTGCCGATACACGTGGCATCTCCAGTGCTGTGAAGAAAACTGCCCTTCATGACAAAAAAAGATGCCAGCACAAAGCCGCAGTGTGTGGCACTGAATATGTAAGGTTTGGAAGGTTGTACAGTATTAAAGTCTTAGATGTAAAACTGTAATATTCATACAGACACCGATCTGAACACGCCAGAATGGCTGATTACATTTCTCTGGAAAGGACTTAGTGAAGGCGTTGTGCTGCTATGTTGACTGTTCATTCAGGAAAAGGCTCGACACTTTCAACATTTCATTGGCCTTTTCTGCATTTTTGACAGGACATTTACAGACTTTGATCTTATGACTGGGTGCTCTACTCCTTAATTATTGCAGTCTCAAAACGTTGATCCCTCACATTAAATCTGCTATTTGCAGGTTAGTTTCAGGGCATTGGTTGCTCCAGCAATTTAGCTGAATTTTGCAAAATCTTTCTTTCTGGAACAGGCAAATCCTGCCTGTTTCAAAATGCAGGATTAGCTAATTATCTTTGGTCTCACTAATCACACACTTCTGGCGTAATTTATTCTAGAAACACAGATTTGGCGAAATCCATGTTTTCTTGGATGGAATTTGACCGATTTCTGCAAATCCTGATTTAATTTTAACCAGATTTCACACTAATCCTGCTTTCTGGAACAGGCTCAAAATGTTAGGTTCATCCCTTGTAAATGTAGAAGGTTACAAGCAGTTTTTGAAAAGAAGCAGTAAGCAAATAATTTGCATTCAAACATGGCTTCGAGAGTTTTCTATTTTTTTTCAAATGCTAACTACTGTTCTTAATGAGAAAATTAGTTTATGCATATGAACTTATGTTGAAAGAAGTCCAAAATGCTTGTGATAGCAAAATTTAAATGCTTTCTAAACCTCTGAACAATGTAGATTATCGTATTTAAATAAAACGTGAAGATCTTTTAGCAGTTAAGCTGTAAACTGGTCAAACTCCATGTAAAATCAGTGAGCAAGTTGTGCATGTTTGCTTGCTTTATCATTTGCAGAAGAGATGTCAAGTTTGTAAAACCTCTGATAGCTGCTGCTTGAAAAGGTAAAATAATATCAAAGATGTCCTACTGCACTATTTATTCGTAGCACTCTGGGAGACAACAGTGGCAGAGACAAACCGCACAATGTTACAGAGTGAAAACCTGGGTCAGCATAGTTGCATTCACTTCTACTGAGGTGCCCACTTTAGCTAAATATAATGCAGTTTGTGAAAAGGAAAGAAAATGTGAAAAAAAAAACCCCACAAATCTACAATGGCATTTTAATAAAAAACATGCTGGGTGTAACAATTAAAATAAAATTTACAGCTCAATGTCTTGGCTAAAATTTGATTCTTATGTTAAGCAAAATGAATTTATTAAGAACCAAAGCCACCACCAGCCTGTTGGAGGGAAAAAGCAAGAATAAACTTTCAAAGAGAAAGAGCACAATCTACCTTAATAAAAGGACATGTGTTTCTGTCTGTGTGTCCGTCTTGTTGCTATGTCTCTGTTATTCCAACAGATGACAAATATGAATACTACTTTATGAAGCCTATACCAAATGGCACATAACAGAGAAATGTGCATTACACGGCGCACTGCAAACGTGAACGCCGAGGTCTACATTAATTACTTACATTTCCACCAGTCTTAGGACGGGTAGCACAGCTAATACAATAGTAATCGCACTTTGATATGATGAAATTGCACATTTTTGGTAGAGGTAGGGTGCAGGATGTCCAGAAGGCCTACAGAGCAGCATCAGATTGACACTACTCCTACTATTGGCTTGTTAGCTTAATAATCTAAGTAAAATGATACACATTTTTCAAAGATAGATTATTTACTAAAAGCACGACTAACCCAATCATGCATTGCACCAGGAAAACAGGAACATACTTGAAGCACGGAATAATATGAATTGTACTACTCTCAAAACTTACTAGTACATTAATGAGACATTTTGGCATCTATACTTTCAAAAACAAAAAATACTGATTAGGTGGAAGAACAAAAAAAAGGGAGAAAATTACCATGCAAGTCCAAGAGGATTACCTTACTTTGTTATTAAACATTACTTAAAAGAGAGAATTATAAATATGACAATATAATTAAGCATGTCTGACAACTGAAATGTTAATTTAAAGTGGAAGAGTGTGCTTTAATAACGTCACTGGCAAAAAGAGTATGAACTGACATATTAGGGTGTAATTTAAAGGCATTTTTATTAATATACATATATAATAAGAAAATAGCAAACATGACTGAAAAACAATACAAAACAAAAATAAAAATAAAATCAAACAAGCCCCATTTCCTCTAGTCTTAATAACCGAAGGACTCTGCTTATTGGTCCATGCAAGAGCACCACACTCCTTCTGTAACTTCCACTGGCAAAGAAGGGTTTTTCTTGCATTTAAATTGCAAGGGAATTTGAAGATATTCGTGTTGACCAAGTGATGTCCAATTGCAAAAATGGCAAATGCAGGCAGAATCTGATTAAAGAAAATACAAGGTTGAAAAATAATGCCAATTACAAACACATGGCCTGTACTAAAAATTGTATGAGCAACATAACTATGTCTATTCTGACAAAAGTGCTATGCAAAGAACACCAACAATTGATTGCTGTTTTTTTTCTTTTAAGCGAGAATATACAAACACGTAAAAACACAGACCACTTTTTACAGTTATTTGTTCAGGCTTTTAAATGTGATTAAAAAAAAAATGTATGGCACATTTTTGCAATATCCCTAAAGCCTAATTCCTTAAGATCTCTGAAGACACTTCTCACCATTTTTTGTTCCTAGGCTTCAATTCCTCAGCAGCATTGCGCAAAAAGATATAATTTTTCTTCTGAGGGTTGTAAAATTCATGTCCCTGTGTGTTAAAGCATTTAAGTAAGTTATCTAAAATACACTTTTATTAGGCAAACAAAACCAGTACAATTAAGTTAAAAAGCATTTGAGGCTGCCTTCGTCTGTATGAAATATTTCAAAGAAACAAGTTGTTGTGTTGCTGTTGTGTAACAAATCTACAACCTAAAAACTAGAGTCATCTACATCAAGATATTGTGCATCTATCTATACAGTAGCATTACTAGAGGTGCCCAATTCTTACAAACTCCTTATAAAGAGCCCGACTAAACAAAGTACTAACAATGTTCAACTACTCAAAAAAATTTACATATTCTGTATTTGTAAGAAAACAAACTTTGAAAAATAAGCCCTAAACTTATTAAAGAGTATCATGTCTTAAAAACTAAAATATCCTACCATCTTGTAAAAGTGATAAATTTGCATATCTCTTTACCTTAGACCAGTCGTAACTGGAGGAATACGCAAAGATGTTGCCATTGTGGTTAAAGCAGCAGGCTGTGATAGGCTGGTCCAGTTGCTCAGATGTCTTTAGTTTGGTACGAGCATCTTTATCCCAAAAGCTGAATCGTCCATCTGACCCCACAGTTGCAAGAGTACCATGGACTGGATGAAAGGCAATGGCGTTCACCTACACAAACATACATTAAGCTGTATTCACGTTGGTTGTTCTTATTATTGTAATGGCTCTTTCTAGAGTCTGAAACAGCTCCACCAGACTCATATGGAGCAATAATCCACATCATATTAACGTCTCTTACCAGAAACAGTTGTGTACACTTACAGCATAAATATCTTGTGGTGCAGAAGTGTTGGTTCCATTTGATCTGTGGCACTTAAATGTAAAATTATCCTTAGCCCTATATGGAAAAAATTCTAATTAATTTAAAATGATATTAGCATTGTTCAGAAAAAAAAACAAAAAACAATCAACCCATAGCAAACAGCTCTGTTCTGGAGAGGACTAAGTAAGCCTTTAAGACAGAGTAAACAATACAGGAAAACTATTTGTATTTATAATCCAAACATATGAAGTTCCTGAATTAATTTTGGTTAAAATCAATGATGGAATATTTTATTTAATTATATGTTTATTTAATTCTATCCTGGATTATGTCTGTGGATTCAAAATAAATAGTAAATATAAACTTGGTTTCATTAAAAATTACTAACATGCTAATTTCCCCGTTGGGATCAACAAAATATTATTTACGTAGTTTTTCCTAATCCTGACCTTCTTTCTTTCTGCTCGAGTTATGTGCAATGCTTCCATTGATTGAAAGACTTACCTAAAAAATTTTCATCTTTAAAGCGGATTCATAAAGTATTCAGAACCCTTCACTTTTTCACATTTGGCAGCCTTCTACTAAAATCATTTAAATTCTTTTTTGCTTTGTGCCCTCCCCCACCATAACCTATCATAAATGGGGGAGGAGTGAAAGCTTTAGGTTTGTCAAAATTTTGATCTCTGGTTTTCACCGGATCTTGACATTTTAGGGTCTCCCGATACTAAAACCTTTGATATCTGAATAATGGGTGTGTGTCTGTCTTCATAGTTTCTTGAGGACGGTCTAGAGCAAAAAAAAAAGTTGGATAGGAAAAATACCAAACTCAAAACTTAAGCCTGTTATGAGATGACCATGTGCGGATTAGTTTTTGAGCCAAATCGTGCAACAGAAAGAGGCACTCTAGAGGAACCCTCAAATACCATAATTCTGAAATTAATTATGCATTTTTCTCATCAATTGTTATTGTAGTGATCTATTTTATGATTAAAAAGATCAGCACCAGAGCAGTAATATAGTTCGGATAACGTGGTTCCTAGGGCACAAAGCCCACTGATGCTCACATCCAAAATTTTTTTTCCACATGATGCAAAGGTCAATACTCAGAATGACAAAATATCAGGATTTTACAATTTTTTTCAAATTTATTAAAAATACAAAACTGAACTATCACAGTCACTCCAGTAGTCAGACCCTTTGCTAAGACACATGAAATTTAGCTCACGTGCATTTCATTCCTTTGATCATCTGACTGGACATGATTAGGAAAGGCACACACCAGTTTAAAAGGCCCCCACAAATGACATTGTGTATCTGAGCAAAAACCAAGCCAGGAGGTTGAAGGAATTGCCTGCAGAGATTAAAGACAATATTGTGCCAAGGTTTAGAATTTGGGGAGGATACAAAAAAAAAATCCTGTGGGGCCGACGATCATAACAGCACAATGACCTACATTATTCTTAAATGGAATACGTTTGGTACAAACCATGACTCTTTCAAGCTGGCCACTCAGCCAAACTAAGGCAGCTGTAGGAGGAGTGTAATGGTAAGAGAGTAGACCAAGAACACGATGATCACTCTGTCTGAGCTCTAGAGAACCTATGTGGAAATGCAAGAAACTTCCAAAAGGACAACCATCACTGAAACATTCCACCAGTCTAGGATTTATGACAACAGTGGCCAAGCAAGTGCCCCTCCTCAATAAAATACACAATGAAGCCCACCTGAAATTTGCAAAAAGGCACCTAAAGGTTTCATAGACTTAGAAACAAGACTTTGTTCTGATGAAACCAAGAATATCATAATGTCTAGAGGAAACCATGCACTGCTAATCTCCTGTGCAATATCATTCCAGTGGTGAAGAAAGATTATGGCAACATTATGCTGAAGGGGTTGTTTTTCAGTGGCAGTGACTGGGAAACTAGACAGAGTTGAGAGTAGGCCAAACAGAGCCAGTACAGAGATATCCTTAATGAAAATTGCTGCTCCACAGCACTCTGAACCTCAGACTGGGCCAAATGTTCACCTTTCAACAGGACTGCTAGCACAAAACAAAGATAACATATGAGTGGCTTAGGGACAACTCCGGGAATGTCTCCGAGCTGCCGAGCCAGAGTTTGGACCTGAACCCAATCAAACTTCTCTGGAGAGACCTTAAAGTAGCTGTCCATCAACTGTCTCAATAAACCTGCCAGAGCTTGAGATTATCTGCAGAGAAAAATGGAAGAATATCCCCAAATTCTTGTGTTCAAAACTGGTTGTGTCAAACCCAAGACAACTCCTGGCTGTAATCGCTAACAAAGGTGCTTCTAAGCAAAGGTTCTGAATACATGTGTCAATGTAATATTTCAGTTTTTTATTTTTAAGAAATTTGCAGCCTTGTGATTGACTGGCACTGTGTCCAGGAATTGTTCCTGCCTTTCATTCGATGCTTGTTGGGACAGGTGGCAGGGTAAGCAGGTCAAGAAAATGGAAGGATGTATACATTTTTAAAAATTTCTAAAATCCTGTTTTTACTTTGCCATTTTGGGATATATTAAGTGTTGCTTGATGTAGTGCAAAATTAATTTAAATGATTTCAGCAAGATGCTGCAACAAAAAAAATCTGAAAAATTCAAAATAACCTGGCTAGTACTTTTTCCTGTTCAAAATTAAAACACAAGCCATAAGAAAGTAATTATTTTCAAGAGTTTGATTAATATGCCACTATTCACCAGTGTATGTACTAGCATATTTTAGTTATAGCTTTGAGGTAGTGATATGAAGTAGAAGCAAATTATTTTGACTAAGGATAAAAAGAAATTGAAATAATAATAAGAACTGGTAGGATTTTGTCTTCTTTTGCAAATGCACAGTCCTTTTAAAAAAAAAAAAGGACCTACACATCTATGTCATAAAGCTGAAGTGCTTCAGACTTAACCTCCTTAGTATTAGACCCAAATGTCACTCGTGCTGTAACAGTGCTAAAAGTGTTAGTCCTGAGCATCACGCGGGCAACTGCATAGACACATCTCATGTAAGCATTAGACCAAAGAATTACTTGGGCTATGAAAGTGCCAACACTGTTCATGCCGAGCATTGCTCAGGAAACAATAGACACATGTCTTGCATAAGTTAGAGGCCCAAGTGTTACTCAAGAAATGGTGCAGACACGTCTTCGCCTAGCCTCATAATGGCTTCTTGTAAGAAACTTTTTCAAAAGCCCAGTTGTTGGACGCTTTTGACAGTGATATGAGCAGTAATGACGAAGTAAATCTGTCTTCAGGCAGTGAAACTGAAACAGACAGTGAAATTAAAAGGGATTCTGATGAATCAATCACATACGTGGAGTGTGTTGTTCAAAAGCTGATCAGTCTGCAAAGAACATCCGCAAGGAATCACACTACTATTGTCCCGACTATTACGTTGGTTTGTGTGTTTCACCATGCTTCAAGATACTGTATTTCACAAAAATGACACATTTTGAAAGTAATTATGGTATTAGCATTATTTTATTATTACTTGTATCTTTATAGTTGCTACACTTCTGACTTTGAACTTTTAGTGTTTTGCATGTTTTACAGTAAATAGATCAGATTTAATATGTAAATGTTTTGCACGTTTTACAGTAAATAGATCAGATTTAATATGTAATTTTTCAAGCCAATACAAAGCTTTTTACATGATTCATTTAGAAAAAAACGTAACGCCAAAGAGATTAAAAGGACAGCTTTTCTGATGGACCTGCAAAATGCTACGATACGTTTTTTTTTTTTTTTTTTTTCCCCAGGGCATTAGATAGTGGCACATAATTCCAACTCACTTTTGCCATTCCGAAAAACCTGCGGTTAGATATCAAGTGCTGACAGTCCATGTAGAATTGAGATAAGAGACAGAAAATTAACTCTTAACAGTTAAATAAATGCTTACAAAAATAATTAAGGTAGCTCTGCTGGTAACGACCCAATGTAAAATAAAAGAATGTTAATCACAACAAACATTTTCATCTATAATTAAGAAAATATGCATATTAGCATTTTAAGAGAATACTACATAATTATGTATACTTTTATTAGCAAACAACACACTCACGGATTGGGTGGATTAATATAATGTATAGCAACTCTTCCTTCAATACTGCCCAGTGCAAAGCCAGTGGGCTTGTTTTGTTTGTCCTTAAAGATGGCAACACATCGGTGCTGAAAAAGATGAAACAGAAATTTTAACTTAACGTTAAAACAAAACAAAAAAATAGTTAAACACGGTTTTATTTATCTTACATAATTTATTTAAAGAGAGACAAATATATATAAACAAATTTTATAGGGTACTCCATTAGGGAATGGAACACTTGGTGTCCGTTTGATGTGGCATGCACAACTTGAGGTCGTTTTGATAATTTTTCTGAAGACACTTATTGATTTACTCTTTATCATAAGGGTGTAATTTCTTGCATAAAATCTGGTCAGAAAATGGTCTAAAAATGAGTTGTTTTTTTTCAGGTATAAACTGTGAGAAATAGGTGATACCCCAAAAAGCTTCACACCTTGATTAACTAGACATCAAGATGCATTAAATGATTTATCTTATGTGGGTATTTTCTCACATTGGTTAAGCCAGCAAGCAAAAAAAAAAAAAAAAAGAAACCCTGAAGTGATTTCAAAGCATTTGTTAAGTAATTCTTATGAACCCAATAATTAGCTTCACTGTGTGTAAACTCTTTTAATTACATATGCAGTTTTGCCACTTTGGGAACCTTGAAAAGCCTCTTGAATTTAAGAACTGGTGATGAAGACCCCAAAACTAATTTACATTTCCAGGTTATATTATTAAATTTTTCAGTGTCTAAATACTATGGAGTTAGGAAGATATCTGTGCATAAAGTAAATCTCTCAAATAAACAAAGTCTCTTGTGTTTCCATGTTTTGAAGCGCGAAAGAGAGAGAGAGAATGAATATCACCATAAATTATGCAGCTGATTTCTTAAAGTACAATTACAAATTCTAAAAATAAAGCATCTTGTAAATAAATCTTTAAAGTGTTTGTGCATACAGTGAAACCATCTGTTTATCTCAAGGAATTTTGTTTGCTTTGATGCAAAATTTTAATATGTACATTTGAAAACCCTTACATGTATGCATGGAAAAAGTGTTTAAAATATTTTACAGAACCTCAAACACAGACCATACACAACATTGATACAGGAGAAAGTAGGGTGAAATGACACCTTTTATTGGCTAACTAAATAGATTACAAATGCAAGCTTTCACATTTGTAATCTATTTAGTTAGCCAATAAAAGGTGTTATTTCACCCTAGTTTCTCCTGTATCAATCTATGGCTAACACGGTACACTCTACTGCCATACACAACATTAAAACCAACTACCTAATACTGTGTAAGCCCCCCACCCCATTTGGTGCTGCCACAACAGCTTCGACCCATTGAGGCATGGATGCCCCAAAACCTTGTGAATCCTCCATTTTATACAAAGACACTGTTGAATATTAAGGCAATGTAACTGAGCTTAGAAATAAAAAATATTTACTGAAAGGAAAATGGCCCATCAGTAACTTTCAAAGAGTTAATTTGAACACAAATGTTAACTTTTAAATTGTTTTTTAAATTTGTTTCAATACCACCGTGAAAAACTGTACCCAAAACAACCAAATATTCAACAGAACTGTCAAACACCTTATATTAATGTGCGATAGAACATCCAAAGGCTTGTAAGCATTATTTCTTGGCAGAAAAAGACTTGTAATTACCTGATGCTTCAGTGGAGATTCAATTCTACGAAATTCAGAGGGCTGGTTTTCCAACTGGTAGACAATGAGGCCCCTTTCAGCTGTTGCAACCACTGCCATGGGATAAACCTACAACATAGAACCTCAGAGGTTACTGAACATTGTTTGTGTATCAACAGACTTGTGTATTATGTCATCATTACTCTAAATTGACACTGGACAAAATTCCTCCATGTAGCATTTACTCTTTGCTTTATCAAACCCTTATAGACTACAGTGGGTCCGAGATGCTTTAGCAATTTAAAACAGTATAAAGATGACATGCAGAAAAAGTTTGGAACAAAAAAAAAAAAAAAAAAAAATTACATTGCTTAAATTTATACTTATTAAATGAGTAAACAAATAAATATGTGGGTATGCCCTGCAATGCCCGTCACCTCCATGGCTTGTTCTTGTTTTGCAACTTTGAAAAAAGTGTGTAAGAAACTGGATGAATAACTTACACTTACCAGTCAGTCAGTCAGTCATCCTCCAACCCGCTATATCCTAACACAGGGTCATAGCGGTCTGCTGGAGCTAATCCCAGCCAACACAGGGCGCAAGGCAGGAACAAATCCCTGGGCAGGGCGCGCACACACACACACACACACACACACAATCACATACCAAGAACACTACGGACAATTTAGGTTCGCCAATGCACCTAACCTGCATGTCTTTGGACCGTGGGAGGAAACCCGTGCAGACGCGGGGAGAACATGCAAACTCCATGCAGGGAGGAACCCGGGAAGTGAACCCTGGTCTCCTCACTGTGAGGCAGCAGTGCTACCACTGCGTCACCATGCTGCCTACACCTAACAGAATGTCTGATATTTGAATATATAACAGTTAAATTATTTTCACAAATTTGCAAAAGAAATGTTTAGTCTAAATTAGGTACTTTTTGCAGGCATGCGGAATGCTACTGCTTTTAATCAATGGTTAAAAAAAAAACGCTGGTTTTGCTTTTTAGTTTTAACTGTTTTTTAGTACGGAAGTTCAGTAGTGAAAATTTTACACACCTCAGTAGGTGGTTTATGTTTTTTATTTCCTTTGTCATAATGTCACAAAACACCTGGCAACTCGTACAGTGTACACTCTACCTCAAAACTACCAAGCTGTATTTATTTACTTGAATGTGGTTATAATTGCAAGTAAACTACTGTTTTTATTTACTTCCAAAAATAAATCATGGTGAAGAATATTTTAAAAGCAAAGAATTCAAAAATAAATGGGTTGATAAATCATTTGAAATGTTGAGTACTCTTTGTTAATCATACAACAGTGCCATCTAGAGGCCACAACTGTAACCAAAACTAATTGTACCTGTAAGCATTAAAAGCAAGAAGCATCAGAAACAACTGACTACAATACACCTTCAGCAAACAGAAATACAAGAAGAATGCAAGAAACTAATTACATAATACAATATTTTTTCTTGTATAACACATACCTAATATTTTTTTAGTTGTTAAACAACTATATACATTTTATTTCTTGCTCAATTCTTACTCTTTATAATTTTGCCTTAAATATTTGCTTCTGGGAAAGCATTGGAAATTTAGCTAAAAATTCAAGAGATTGTTTCCTGTGTAAAAAAAAACCAAAAAAAAAACCACTTTGACTTATTTGGATGAGGTAAAAGAGAAGAGTATCATTACTAATGTTTCTGTAAGAACAACAGAAAGACATTGTGCCAGAAAATGATATGCACAAGAAAGAAAGCAGAAGTTCTTGTGCAGCCCATCACTATTACTTCCAAAGTTGATAAGCAACACAACTACTAAGGGAGTAATCTAGGAAATATTTCTGCAAAAAATGTAGGCACTGTTTATTTTCCTTCAGGTAAAGAAAGAAAACAGGCTCTTTTTTCCTTTCTCTCATAGTTTATTGGCAGTAGCCTGGTGTGTGGATATATTGTTACAACAGAAAAATGCATTATCCCAGGATATAATGCATTGTAAATGCCAAACAACATAAATTATGCACCCCACAAGGAATTAGAAAAAAGTGCAACAACACAAAAAATTGAAGAACGAAAACACAAGGTGTTAAAATGTTTTACTTGACACACAACAAAGATGGCATTGAACAGACTTTTTACCAGCAGTTAAAACTATATTAATGAAAATGGTAAACAGTGATGGGTTAAACAGTTAAATTTTTTTTTTTTATAATTGTTATATCCTACTGGAGCTGGAAAGTTTGAAGGCATGGGGGAATCAATCTAAATAAAAAGATTGATAAATAAATAGCTGGGTGACACAGTAAGGCAGAGGTTACCACAGTTGCCACAAAGATCCAATGTTCCGCATTTGAACCCCTTGACCAGTCTTTGTCATTGGCGTTTTCCTCTCCGGGTACTCCCAACTTCACTCCATATTCCAAAATACTTGGAAGGTAAGATTAATTCTGCCTTGTGAAGAACTGGCGGCCTGCCGAAGGCTTTTTCCTGCCTTGTGCCTAGTGTTGCTATGATGGGCTCTGGTGGTTCACGATCCTGAACGAGATTACGTGGGAAGCTTGCACCGATACAGTGTGTTGCTGCACTAATCCCAAGACAAACCACCCGGATTGGGTCTCAAGTGTAGCCATGCAATGGGTGACACCTCAGCACCACATTGGAACAGTGTGAGGTGTTTTTTTACGGTGGCTGGAGCACCAATCCTGCCATCAACCCACAGGTTTTCCCTGTAAGTTGGAGAACCTGCTTACAGGGATGGATGAAGATTAACAGGACGAAGCAAATGCAGGCTAAGGGCCTTGCTCAAGGGCCAAATGGAGTAGAGTCACTTAAGCAAATGTAAGAATTCATGTATGCATATAAATAATAAATACAACACAATTTAGACACTTCACATATTGCCTCTAAATAGAAAAATGCAGCAGCAACATTATTTTAGGAGTAAAAGCCAAAAATCTGGGTTAATAAAATCATAAACAGATATCTATACAATACCAGAGGCTATAACCCTTTCAAAAAAATAAAAACATATAAAGTAGAAAATGCAAGGGTAATGGTGCAATACTTAGGTATAGGATAAGAGGGAAAGGGTAAAGAGCAAATAGGGAAGAGAAATAAACCACTGTGGGTAAGGAAAAACAAAGTTTAGTGCTTGGAAGTTTAATATATGTGTTCTTCAAGAAATTATATGCCTAAAACTCATTTTGGTAAACTTTTTACTGCGATCAAACATAGGATTTATATTGGACAATGAGGGTCTAAATTATGCCAGATTACTAACCCAAGTATTTAAGCAGCCCACCCTAATCATCCTTTTTATTAGATAGAGTTTTAACTTTCTTTAACACCAAAACAAATAAAACAAGTACTCAATATTGAGAGAACATAAATTCTTCTTTTTAAATTTGTTTAGTATGTCATAATATGCACTGCATGGTGGTGCAATGGCAGCACTGCTGCCTCGCAAAAAGGAGATCAGGGTTGAAGTGCTAGGTGCTCCCTATATAAAACTTGAATGTTCTCCCCTCAAGTTTCCTCTTACAGTCCACACACACACAAGTTGGGTGGCTTGGCAATGCTAAATTGGCTCATGACATATGTTTGTGTGTGTGTGTATATTCTGCGATAGGCTGGCACCCATCTGTGTCCAGAGATTATTACTCCTGTGCACAATGCTTGCTGGGATAGGTTCCAGCTTCCCTATCACATAGCATTGGATAGGCAGGTTTACGAAAATGGATGGATGTTTTAAAAATACCCATAGCCTGATTCAGCAGCCTAACTTGTTTCTGGAAAACGATTTCCATGACCCCTTATGCAGAAAATTCTACGCCATTCTGGACCAAATTCAAGTTTACTCAAAAATTACCCTAAACTACACTACCACAAAAAAACTTCATTCTGCGCTTACTAAACAGCACAGTTACCATATAATAAACCAAACTTAATGTATAAAATATACTATGATGCACATGATAGATTTGAATATGATGGTATCAATGATTAAACAGAAAAAAGGCATAAACCATAAAATAACACAGCAAGAAATCAGTAAAATAAGTAATCATTAAACAACACACATAGAATTATCAGAATGTTGTGTCATCTGAAGCAGAAAGTGGTGGTGTGAGGAAGTAAGAAATGAGTTGTTGAAAGAGGACAGTCATGAAGGTGTACAATCAACTTAAACTGAAGATGGTGGCAAGTGTTTGTCTGTACAGAATAGTTGTTTTATCCTCAGCTAGGCAAATTAAATATATTATAGAAAGAAAAATAAGATTCAAGAACAAGAAAATAATATAAAAGAAACCTCTTAAAAAGAATCCCCAATTTAAGCAACACACTGGACAAGCTGAAGCAAAATAGTATCTTTGCCCAAATATTGGCCTTCTGAAAAAAATATGGCTCCAATAAAACACAGTCCTCAAAGATCCTGAAAAAAGGTTAAATGTTTTTATGGCTCAAAAGATAATAGAAATACTGGCTTGTGATTCTACACAAGAGTGCCAGTTGTAAACACTACTAGCATGTGAATGGAAGACAGGGGTATAAAAGAAAATAGTAATCATAATATTTTGTACTCCAGATTACAACTACATGTGTTTTGATATGTTTCAGAATTTATTAAAAGAGTATATATATATATATATATATATATATATATATATATAAATAAATAAATAAATAAATGAGATATACATATAGACACATACACGAACATGGAAATGACTAAGTCTGGATACACTAATGATACTGTGCTCTCTTAGTGAAAACGTCACTTCCCTATCTTAAAGAAATGCATATTAGCTTAAATGCATGCAATGCAAACAACTGCCAAATATAATATTGAACTGCAATACTTTAGAATTAATTCTTTATGCATCTTAGGCCAACACTGCTGTAACACCAGTAGTAGCCAGAACTTTTCATGCTATTGTATACTTACAACATCAGCACAGTAGCATCGCTCAGGTAACTGCAATGACATCATTGGTGTTGGAGAACGTGTATCCCAAAACTAGGACAACAGGAAAAAATTTAATGAAGTCAGAGATTAAGTTTATATAGTTAAGGATTTCAGCATATACTTGTAATATTTTAGAATGCGCAAAAGGGAAAGGTGGCTGATTTGCCTATGTTAGAAAAACTGTGACTTTGCCTGCTGTAAACCATAGATATACCCCATAGATTGCTTTCTCCAGAAATACAGTTACAAGTTTTTCTTTTTTTAACCTTTTGTTATAAAATGGCCATATCTTTATTACATTAATTTATGCTTTACTATTTATTTACCATGATACAGTGAATATAAAATGTCTCCACAATGGCAGTATTTTGTGATATAAAAAATGAAACCAAACATAAATAAGGTCAGAACTTTTTGCCATGTTTATTGTGAAATTGCAACTAATACAAAGAAGGTGAAAACAAATCAGAAAACATATTTGGTGTGTTTGGATCAAAAACTAAAAAAAACTCCGGTTGAACAAGTAGCACACCCCAAAACTACTATTTTTTTAAACACTTTTTGATTTTACTACAGCACTCTGTCTATCTAGGGAAAAGTCTAATAGTTTGGCACATCTAGATTTGGCAATATTTTACATCTTCCTTACAAAAATGTTTTACATATGTCACAACAGGGGGGGCATCCCCTATGTATTTCTGATTACCCCCAAGAGTCTTTCAATTGGATTTAGTTCTGGCATCTGGCTGGTCGATTCAAGAACGTCTGTCTCTTTTCAGTGCAGCCATTTCTTTGTTAATTTGGGTGCATGCTTTGGACTATTGTTATTTTGAAAGGGGAGACTCCTTAAGCAACCGGGTTTTTGTACCTTTTTATTGTTATTTTTTTCCCTAAACAGTTTCTAAATTGTTTTCACCTTCTTTGTATAGGCTGCCATTTTCATAAAAATGGTAGAAAAAAAGTCTGATATTTATCTTGGCTATATTTTTTTTACATCACTAGACACTTCCCATTTTGGGGTGTGTAAAGTTTTAATTGTGTGAATGTACTACATGTAAATTTTGAACGGTACTTTAATGTTAACATATTATCTTTGTTAATATGTCTAAGCAATCAGATTTTTAAAAAAACATAATATGATAAAAAAAAAATCAACTGAGCTAATGATGCAAAGAAGCAGATTAGGAAAAGATCCTTTTAAAAGAAAAAGTGTCTAAAGAGTACATACCAAGTTCAATAAAAATAACGGTAACTTGGATATTCAGTAAGAAAAGATTACCACTATGATATTTGCTTAATTCCAAGTGTACAACAACCAAATACCTAATATCACAGGCCTTTCAGTGCCTTTTCAAATATGACCCATAACTATACTTATGCAGCCCCCTACCCCCTAAAAATTTTTTTTATTTTCATTCCCACCTTTAAAGTTTTGTCCCAGCTTCCCGTCATCACACAACTATAGTTGGGTGCTTTTATCCAGTGTACAGTTCTAATTGGGGCATCATGCTACAAAAGGGAAAATCAAGAAATTGGTAAACATCACTGGGCTTAATAAAGCTTGATGTAGCTTAAGAGACAGTTTATCTTTTACCTGTGCAATCTGTATCGCTTGATTGCTATTGAGGTCCCACATTTTTGCAGTTTTGTCACATGAGACAGTAAAGACTTTACTTCCATCCTGTCATCCAAAGACAAAAATAGGAGTTAGAAAACAGGCCACTGTTAATTTTTCCTGATCTAAAATGCTTAAAAAAAAAAAAACACATAACCATACATCACTCCAGCAGACATCGAGCACGGGACCACTGTGCATCTGCTGTGCTTTAGGAACAGTCTGTCCATTATCCTGGACCTCCCAACAGCGGACCTGCAAAAAAATTTGAATTTATAATTAAAATAAAATAAATGCAAAGGGTTAGGTGCCACACAAAGACAATGATACTTGTCTATGGAAAGAAGAATACTGACTATAGAAATGTGAAACCAGGACTGGGCTGTGCATTATTAAATGTTGCTATATCATAAATGATCAATTTATTATATGATTTTGTAAATAAAACATCCAAACTACATAAGTAACAAAAACACAAAAAGAAATAATACAACAGAACTCTCTTAATAGGAAAAAAACAACAAAGGATTATGGTGCTTAAATTCAATAAGAATGCTTCAGCCAATGAGAATGAAAACAGTTCAGACATGCTGGAAAGAATATCTGGTAGGTATACGAGTATCTGGATTACAGAGAATTGTGCCAAAGTCAGATAAACATAGAGTTTGGAATATAAAAACAAAAAAGAATTACTATATATTTATTGCTAACAAGACATTTAAAATATTTAATTACTGTCATTATTGTATTTTTGCCTAGTCCTAGGTCCTCTTTGCTCTTCCAGAAAATAGCCCTTCTCAGATTAGTGTAAGGTGTATGGTACAGGTTGTCCCACGTCAACTGCAAACTTTTTGGATAATTTACATGGTGTTTTTTCAAACATTCACACCAACTGTAAACCACTGCTCTGATTAAATTTCCTACTCCCACCACATTCAGGGGGGTTTAGGGCAGTTCCCTGAGCTGAAAACTTTCTAGTAATATGGTGAACTATGGAAGGCCAAAATCTTTGGAGATGACCTTATAATTTTTTATGATTAAGGCTAATAGTTTTTCTGATGGTCTTTGGAAGATCTCTTCTCTTCACCATTGTCAATAAGAAACATGTAATGAAATCGACCTTTAAGCATTAAAACTATCATTCCTTGTGATAAATTCATGTCATGTGAGTACTGGCAATTTATTGCAGGCGAGTTTAACTTCACTGCTATGAGAATCTAGTACTTTCAATTAAATTGATCTGAATTGTTCAAAATGGTACCAATAATTGTGTCATGCTTTCAGTTTTTATGCTATTTCTACACAATAAATTTTAAATTTGTTATTGTTTGATAATATGCTGCTCTGTAACACACAAACTAATGTTTCACTTTCCACTTTAAGGAGATACCGTAAATGATAAACCTAAAACACAGGTGGTGTTAATAATATAAACCACAACTGTAAGATTCAGTTTAAAGGTCCTGCTGAAATACTCAATGCCACTCTTGTGCACTTTGTCTGAGCAAATTCAAATTAACACAACAAGAAGTTCTACTGTGTATGTCAGAAACCAACAACCTGTCCATGAAACCATTTGCAATGTTTACACAACAAATACATTTAAATTAATCAAAATTTTGAAAACATTTAAATGTATATTAAAATTTAAATACACAAAATCAATTGAAAAAATTACATTTATTTTTAGGCTTAACTAAGCCAACATGAGGGATTTTTTTATATTTGCACATCACTCTCAAGAAGAGTTTATTTGTGTTTTGGTTAAATAGTTGTTTAATATTGTTATCAGTGAAAATGGCAGATTTTTGTTCAATGAAGTGTGAACTGCTCTGCAAAGCCGCCACTGGTTTACTTTCACTTTGTTTCAACTTGAGGAGCCAATAGCTACAATGCCCAGTAAGCTCTCCAGAGTACTGAAAATGTACTTCAAATAAAGGTGAAGTTCAGAAAAGAACACGCTCCATACTATATGTCTATCTGTTGAGCAAAAATTGTGTAAAATGCATGCAGAACAGCTTATAATTGTTAAAACACATTGAACACAATCATAAACAAGAAATATTTACTTCTCAAAAAGACTACATTCTAAGATTTCATTCTTACCATGTCACCACTTTTGTGCTTTTGAAAATAAATTATCATTCATCATGAAAAGTATGCCGAATTTAATTTCCTTTTTTTTTTATTAAAACAAGAACAAATTAAAGTGCCAACTGGCAGATTGCATCATGTGTCAGCATAGTTTCCATAAACAAAGAAAAAGAAATGTGAACTTGTGTTATTGCATGTCTTGTTTAAATTAACATAAATTTCAGTATGTCCAAAATAACTTAATATAAAGTAATCTCTATTGTTAAAGCATTTTACTATGCCCTTTCCATTTTTAAACACTTTGGGGAAACAGGGTTAATTAAAAAGAAAGTGTGCATTAAAGAATGACTGAGAGCCTGCTTTTTGAACTTTAGTCCTGTTTATAACACCTGGCAATATCCATTTTCAATGTGGACTGTATCTAGGTATAATTTAGTTGAAATACTTACACACCTTAAAATGTACTTTAAGTGTTTTGACTGCGTCCAAAGCGATAGATTGTATTGAGAGTTCATCCCTATCTGCACGCAATTCTCTTGCACTGTAGTGCACTGCTATTCATATTTCACCACTTCTGTAAATGTTCTGACTGACCCGATCACAAGTGACTTTAAAACTTTTTTTTTTTTTAAATAAACATGGTCAACTGCTATCCAACTGTGTCAAAGAGAATCTCTATGTTTATGTCAGGTGCTAGACTTGTTCCAATGGACTGATACTTATACAAGCCATGCTATGCAAAATATGTTACATTTGTATGTAATGTTTTGTACTGTGCATTTTCCAATTCGTTAACCTGCATAAAAATCAAATTATAGTTTTGAGCATCGAGAATTGTTCAAGTGAGTGAATCTTGATGTATATAAGAATCAACTTTCACCCTGCTTTCAATAAATTCCTAGTAAGTCAGAAAAGCACATATGTATCTAATGATGACAATTAATTAAAATTTAAATAAAAGCACAAGACTAACATTACCATAGTCAGTTTCACAGATAGAAACTAGCAGTCTAACATAACCACAAAAAGCTGAAAGTTGATAGGTTCAGTACAGCTAAAGAACCATGGAATAAGTAGTAGAAAGCCTGAGAAATCCAAAAATGCTTTGTGTAAGGATGATTAAGAAGCACTTACTACATCCACATTGACAGCTGCACTATTCATAACTTTGTAGTCAGGGATGTATGATGTATAAGCACTTTATGTTGTTTATGCACTATGTCTGCTTATGCCCTAACCAGCCAAAATAAAGTGTTAATCTGGACTCAGCTGAAACAAACTTTCGCAAAAAAAGTCCCTTTAGTTAGCTTACACAGAATTTTTACTAGAACGTAGAACCAAAATATGTACTTTCAGCCTGTTTAAAATCAGTGCAGTAACTTGAAGAATGCATAAAACTGATCTGTCTTACATGTCTTATGTACCTTATATTGGAACATGTATGTTATCAATGTGCAAAAATAAGTTGCTGTTGTCAAGTAACAAAAAATTGTCATTTGGTTTAAGAAATTACTAATGCAAATATTCATCAATTAATGTTTTCATAACTCAATAACTAGAGACTAGAAAGATATTAAATTTAATGAAAATATTGGTATACTGTATTGGTCACTCTAATTTCTTTGGAAAAGGAGCAAATATATACAAACATATGCAAGATTTTTTTTATACTCTGTACACTTGACAGTAATCATCCTATAAACGAAGGTAAGGTTAACTCTTAGCTGCTGCATTTTGACTGCCTATATCTAATCCTGATTTTTTTTTTTATCATGTTGCCATTATAATTGACATACAGAAGTGGGCTGAGCATGGAAGACAATACTACCCTTTCCCCAGCTGTGAAGTACTAAAACAGGACAATTCACAGTCTCCTAGGACAGTTACAAGATATAATCGCTCCACTATAAATTGAACCTGACCTAGGGCTCCTACCTGTCAGCTAAGCCACATAATCATCAAAAAACACAAACAAACCACTTCTACTGGCTACTCTCAATGGAGAACATGCTGGGTGTCTCTGGCACAGCCCTCCAGTGGTTAGAGGCCTATCTGACTGACAGGCAAGAGTTTGTTAGTCTTGGCAACAGCAGGTCCAGCACAGCACCAGTCATACAAGGAGTTCCACAAAGCTCTGTCCTCTGTTCTTCTGTATTTATGTGCTTCCCTTTGGCCATATTATTCGTAGCTTTGGACTGGGTTATTATTTTTATGCAGACGATACTCATCTATTTCAATGTTAGAAGTGGAACTTCATCAGAGCTTTCTCAGCTCACAACTTGCCTCAGTGAAATTAAAACCTGGATGGAGCAGAACTCTTTAAAATTAAATTGCAACAAAACTGAAATCCTGCAAATTGGGACTAAAGTGCAATTTAATAAAATGAGCTCATTCCCAGTCAATCTTGATGGCTGATGGTGATCTCATCAGACCTGCCTCTACTGCAAAGAATCTTGGTGTCATTTTTGATTCCTCCCTTTCTTATTCTGCCCACATAAATCACATTAAGAAACATTCTTACTTTCACCTCCGTAACATATCACATGTTCGCTCCTTCCTCACCTTTTCTAACACTGAGAAACCTGTCCATGTTTTTATCACATCCCGCATCGATTACTGTAATTCCCTCCTGGCAGGTGCCCCTTCTAACCTTATATCACAGCTCCAGCTTATTCAAAACTCAGCTGCAAGAGTCCTCACTCGAATCAGCAGCAGCGAGCACATCACACCCATCCTGCTTCGCCTTCACTGGCTCCCTGTGTCTTACAGAATTGAATATAAAATCCTACTAATAACCTACAAAGCCTTAAACGATCTTGCGCCAAACTACATCAGTGACCTTCTCCATCACTATGTCCCTGTCCGCCCACTAAGGTCCTCCGATTCTGGCAATCTTGCTGTGCCCCACACTAATTTACACTCCATGGGTGACAAGGCCTTCGGCTGTATAGCGCCCAGACTCTGGAATGACCTACCGAAATTAATGAGATCAGCTGACTCCATTAATTTTTTTTAAAAACTCCTCAAAACTCATCCGTTCAGGAAGGCTTTTAGCTCTGCCTGACTTTATTACCCTTCTCTCAGTTTACCTCTATGTCAAGATGCTCATGTAACCTGAGTGTGTGTGCGAGACCATCAATTATGTTGTCTGTTAGGCTTTCTCTGAATTTACTATATTACTCTTCTTTATTTATATATCTGGTTTAGTACAATGTTATATACTGTATAACCTGCCATTCTTTCTTAAACTCTGTGAAGTGCCTTAAGCATGGGAAATGCGCTATATAAATCAAATGTATTATTATTATTAGAGTAGAACGGCTCTCTTCCAAGTACCTTTGTCTATGACCTTAGTTGACACTTTTCCACAATCACTACTGTACTGACACTAATGCACCAGCCACATCTCACAAAATTATGACTGAAGATTTGAATGTTCCAGAGAAGGATATCATAGTGAGATGAATCCAAAAACTACTTTACATCTTCTTATATAATACGCTGCCGTGGCTGTTCATTTGTCTGTCCAGAATTTTAAATCACCTGTAGCTCACAAACTGTTTGACCTATTGACCTGAAATGTGGTACACATATCCTACGTGATGTCTACTATCCGCTTTCAGGGTGATGATTGACCTCCAAGGTTATTCCTCTTTTTATTTAATGTTATTGTAGAATCAACTCTCGGCAGCGGCCAGCAGGGCAGCTGTGTGGTGCAGGAGTACAGGCGCCGTTCTCATCCCTACCACCTTCGCCGTCACTTCCCCTCCCTCTTCATATCTTAAATCATTCTTGAGGCAGAATGAAGACTTAAGTGCCAGCTTAAGTGAAAAATTAAGGAAAATGTACTAAGTAATTGAAAAACAAACACTCACTTAATCAGTTTTAACGTGAAAAAATGCTGACGAAAGAAGAGAAGAAGCGGGGACATAGGGAGGAGAAAAGAAGAGCTACTCAGGAAGCAGCAAGTGCATCAACCTCTGAGCAAACAAATGCTAAACGTACACAGAAAGAGTCCGAAAACTATGAATGGTTAAGTCAAGTGTATTCACTGCACATTATCGTGCAGTGCGCTGTTACTGGTATATAATATTTACAAATACAGAATTAATGAATAGGTGCATACATATTCTATCAAAACCAACAAGAAGGCTCTCTGCCACAACAGGGACACATTCTAAGAACATGTTATTGGGGTGAATTTAAAACTAGTTTTAAGGAAAGCATTTGTCAGTACTATCCACAAGCAGAAAATCAATTAAACAAACAGAAGGGCTTAGACAGGGACATAGTAAAAAATAGATTCTTAGATAACACGCTTTAAAAATGTACCAACTACATGGCTTCATGGCATTAATATAGCTGCAGAAAATGTCATTTCTAGTGTGAAAGCAGATTTTATGTGCTGATTGCATTCCTAAAATGGATTTTATGACAAAAGCAATATTCATTTCTATGTCTACCATTGTTTAAATATTCAACTACTGTTTAATATGTTTATGTGGCTACTGTATATAAAATTCACTGCAATTCAAAAAAAAAAAAAAAAAAAAAAAAGAGTACTTACATCATTAGCCCATGATCCTCCGATAAGAAAATTCCCTGGCAGAGTGGGAGGACTAAATGCTAAACAGCTAATACTGTCATCAGGTGGTGAAGTTACTTCAATGTCCTGAAAAACAACACATTTTTTATTAAAAAGTATACAAATCTTCCTACGAACTTTCCAAAATGCTGATAAACTATTGATATTTCCTGTATAAAGCATCATGCTGCTCTTTTCATAAATATTGTGAAAAGCTACAGTGAAAACTTTTCTTGTTCTACTTGACAACTTATTAAAAAGCAAACCTTCATGGGATTGTGATTGTCCGTCGTCGTGCTGCCGAACATGCTGGCTCCAGCTGAACCAAACCCAGAACTTGACCCAAACATACTCATACCTCTGTAAATACAAAACATCAAAGAATTGTTAACTAAAACACTTGCCTTAAAAACAAAGATACCTAAAGAGAAAATAATGTTCTACTTGTGTAAGCCCAAAGGTACTGACAAAGCATTTTTTTCCTCTGGGTGAGAAGGCATTTGTACCATGGGTATATATGTTTTATATAAATTTGTTTATAAAAAACACATGAATAAAAGTTGAAATATGACTACTATGGGGTTTAAAGCTTTCAGCTGAGCCGCCCCTTGCTTCTGGAATTCTGTCCCAAAAGACAGTCATAATATGGACTCTCTTCATAGCTTTAAATCTCATTTTAAAACAAGCTGGCTTATTCTGTCTGAAAATTTCGGCTGATAAATTTCAATTCAATTTTATTATTGTATTTATTCTGCTTTTACTGTACTGTAATATTTTATTAATTTCACATTGTGACTTAATGCACTCTGTAAGGTGTGCCTTGAAGGGCACTTATTAATAAAATTATTATTTTGAATATGTGAAAAACATTATCATTACCCACCACATATTTACTTACCTACAGAAAAACGCATGAATTCACACCCAATTTATATATATAACATCCAATCTAATGATGGTGAGCTTACTTCTCTTTTTCATACAAACACTTTAAGTATTCATAGCGTTTATCATCTTCAATAGTCCTACGATTTCAAATCATACATAACTGTCACTTTGCAAGAACATAACCTAACTTTTCTATTCACAGCTACTCCAGCAATCTCATAGCTGATGCCTATCATTTGGGGCAATTTTCTAATCAACTTTATAGGATGATTGAATCTTAAAATGTTCAAAAGAAAACGAAATTGTCTGATTTAATTTCCAATAATAATAAAGTGCTAAATACAATTCTGCGAGCCTTAATGTATTCTCTGTACAATGGCATGAACACGGAGCTGGGAATGATACTGGTACAAATACTCCCTCGTGAGCAAACAAAGCCGCTGTATGACAAAATTGTACATGGTTTGGTAATTGCATTAAAGTACAGTGAATAGGCCGTTGGGGGATCAAGCTGAAAGAGGTACCCTACGAAAACTTAACTCAATAATCCTGATGGTACTATACGTCTTTTTTTTTTTTTTTTTTGATTTGTCAGGCATCAAGTCAGCTAACCCACTGTAACTGGAGAACAATTTTAGTTTTGTACACTTATACATATATAGCAACAGTTAATTATTACCCGCATTACTTCTTTTGCTGCACGTATGACAACTAGTTCGATTACATTTACTACCTATCGTCACCACATGCAAGGTGCAAACAATTTTGTAGACATATGTGTGAGGAATTATATTATCATTACATAGTTAACAAACAGTGCCCCTGATACAATACCATAAAGCAGCTCTAAATAAATACGCACCTTTTCTTATTAATGCATTAAACAAGACTTTACGATTCCTAATCTTAAGTCTGTGTTGTGTGACAGCAGGAAGTGGGTTAATTTGTACTAGCAATTAAAATGCCAATAACTTTAACGCGAAAGTCAACTATGAGGAGCTATTTATATCAGTTAAACATTGTACACATTTATATACTTAAATAGTCTAGAAATCCAGGTATTCCTGAAAGTAATGTTTACAAGGCTGTGAATGTGCACCTTCGATGGGTAGTGTCCTTTTATTCTGCAACTACATTTCATTTTGGTTCGCCAAAAGTGGAGCCCTCTGATAATTAACTTCATTGGGACAAATGCAATGAATTGGTTCCCAGAAGCATTAAGCAAAACTAAATGTCACAAACCATAATTCAGTTTCCAAAATATATAGTTCAATTAATACATTCACGACTACTCACATTTTTAAGTTGTTCGACACTTATCCGAATCGGAAACAAAAATGTGGTAGAGCGCCCAATTTCCTCCCTAGTTAGCTCATCGAATCGCGCGCACTGATGACGTCAACGACCGCTTTGTACGGGCAGATGAAAGGTTCAAAAGACGTGAAACCTGTGAATTTCTCAATTTCAAAGTCGCTTCCGAAATATTTTTTTTTATTTCAAAAAGAAGGACCCAATCTAAGTTGTATTAAGTAAAGTTTTCCATGCCTCACTTGTAAATGGTGGTCTTTCTACAGTTCGTGGCAAGTCAAAACTGATCCAAACATTGCACCTGTACGTAAATGTCAAAAAAATGAGAAGACCGGCTCTACTCCGTACCGTTGTGTCCCGGACCACTTCTACCCGGTGTACGACGTATACTTCGTTCTTACAACAGAACTACCATGTCAATGCCTTTTTTTTTTTAACAAGCAACAGTAATTGTCAATACTGGGCTGTGGATTTTACAATACAATTCCATCTGGGTTTCTGCATATGTCAGATTATGAAGTGAGAGGAGAGGTTAGGTGCACGCGCTGATACAGCGCATTGTCGCACCCACCACATGACATACCAACTCAGGACCCGAGTGCAGCTCAGCACCACACTAGTTCAGATGGAATGGGACAGTGCAAGTTTTTTTTTTTTTTTTAATGGTGGAGCAGATATTAATTTCCTATTTTAGACTGGGATATGTACTAAATAGGACTTAATAAAAGAGATGGTATATGGAGGAGACCATCCATTATCCAACCCGCTATATCCTAACTACAGGGTCACGGGGGTCTACTGGAGCCAATCCCAGGGCGCAAGACAGGAAACAAACCCCCGGGCAGGGCGCCAGCCCACCACAGGGCACACACTAGGGACAATTTAGGATCGCCAATGTACCTAACTTGCATGTGTTTGGACTGCGGGAGGAAACCGGAGCACCTGCAGAAAACCCACGCAGACACAGGGAGAACATGCAAACTCCACGCAGGGAGGACCAGGAAAGCAAATCCAGGTCTCCTTACTGCGAGGCAGCAGTGTTACCACTGCACCACCGTGGCACCCTGGAGGAGACCAGCAATGATCAAATAAAAAAATGGTGCAAAATCAGAATTTAATAAGCAGGGTTCTGGGAACAAGCAAAATGTCAAATGTGAATCTGGAAAAATGTGTATAATGACAAGTAAAAACATCATCAAAGCTCTTCAACTTTTAAACACTCAGTAATACAGTACAAGACAAACAAGAGCATACCATTCCATCCATCAAGCTGATTAGCTAATAGCTACGTTGTCCTTCTATTTGCTCAGATTGTTTTTAGGTTTCTGTTGCAAATCATGACTTGACTTGGCAGTTTGTTACAGAATCCCACAACCCTCCCAACTTCTATTTTTCAACTGTTTAATTTCCATTAGGTGCCCTTAAGTGATTCACTGTTTACCTGAAAAAATCCTGAATGATTAGTTTTATGGATACCTTTGAAGATTTTTGATTTGTGTTAGGTCTCCTGCAGGCTCCTCTACTAAACAGGTTTAATTCTCTTAGACTCTCAGAGTAAGACATGTCCTTCAGCCCAGGGGTTTACATGGTTGCTCTTCCCTGCACAGCTTCTAGTACTGTGATGGTGACCTCAGCAATGAAATACTCAATGTCATGTTTCTCTCAATTTTCAGTCTTCACACAAAGAGCCTACCTGCAAACCAGAGCTTTTCAGACAGAAACAGCAGCAATCCTCTAAACTTTTTCCTCGGTGGGTTGGGACATCATATTATGCAACAGCAGACTCTTGCCCCTCTATCTCTGTTAGTCTTTGTCCTCCTCCCAGAAGACAGTGCTTTTGTAGTGTGGTGACCAGGGCTGCACACAGTAATCCAGGTGACATTTTCCAAGTACATCAAAATAATTAGCATAATGTACTTCTGTTGATATTCACAGTTTTTACTGTATAACTATAACAGGCCTTTTGGAAGCTGTAAATAAGTGGTATCCAACTGAGATTCTTAAGTACCACAATGGTTTTCGCTCTAGGCATTTCTTTAATTAGTAACTAAATTGTATTGCTGCTAATGGTACATACTTCTTTTGCTTTAATTTTAATAGCCTTGCTTTTTAAGTTTCAGAACATGTAATTATTTTTTAATCAGGAACTAAGACAATAAGATGCAAAGTGAATCAAATAATGACCAACTAACTTGGGTGGTTCTAGGCAGCCACCACTTTCATTCTATTTTCTTAATTAGAACTTTTGTTATTAATGATGCTCTTATGTAATATTTTGGCTTATGCCAAACCACAGATTTCTAAAATTATTTTCTTTTTTTCCGACAGCACCATCCAAAATTTTGTGAACTACAATAGATCCGTATTTCTCAGACCTATTTTCCTTTTCAATTATTTTATTGTAACAGGCACAATATAATGGACACAAACATGTAAATGGGATCAAATTAGCTCATCGAATTAGCCACACCATTATTGTTTGGTTGCTGGTTTTGGTTAAAAGAAACAACAAAATGTACAGAATAGTTAAAAACGCAAGTCACTTAAGATTAAGGCTAGGTAAGTCTGTCCCACTAACAGCAGCAATTGGTTAATAGTTTAAAAAAAAACTGGAATGAAAACCTATAGGCACGGTTTCCCTACAGGGCCTATGCCTGACACCCCTGCTCTAAGACAAACTGACCTAAAAAAGAAAAAGATACAGATACTGACAACCTGTCCAAGGCTGGTTCTCTTCCTGTGCCCAGTGCTGTTGAGCATGGCCTGATTAAACAGATTAACCAATGGACAGATTAAGTCTCTGAATGTATGAAGTGGGTGACCATGACCCTCATGATAACTTAATATGAAGAGACATTTATTCAGATGCAATAAAAGAAATTGAAACTGAAATTTTACAAATGATAATTAACATTTCCTAACCATTTCATGCAAGAGGCAGTGCATACAAATGCAATGTTGGCACAATGAAATGTAGAAACTCATGAGGATGTCTGCATATTCAGTACTTTAAATGTGCTTACAGGAAAATAAGACAAATAACTAGCCTAGTAATCCCCAAAAGATAAAGGCACTTACAGAGAAGGGGCCTCATGTATAACCCTATGCGTAGAATTCATACTAAATCATGGTTTACAGACAAAACTGGAAATGTGTGTACATACAAAAAATTCAGATGCATAAAACTGTGCATAAACAGAGCTCCATGCACTTTGCCTTTATAAATCCCAATTAACATGAATTTTTAAACGCACATGCCTACATCCCCAACTCCTCTCTGAATTTTGCATATTTTGATTTTGCAAATCAATATAAATATCCCCCTGTGTTCAGAGTTTTTCAATTGGATTTGGAAAAAAGATCAATCTCAGCAAATGTGGAGGCAAGGAAAAACATACGATTTGTTGGTTTAAGCAGTGGTATAAGCAACAAAAGGAAAGTGATGGAGTGTATAGCGTGGCAGAGACACTTGAAAGTTTAAGTTCAGAAAGTCGGTCTGCCCGAAATAAAATAGAAGTGGTCAGATATTAAAGTCGCTGTGAAAAGGCGAGTTGCAGCCCACCATCTGTTTATTCTTTTAGACAATACTACAAAAGCTGACCCCCCGTGCCGAGGTGATGGTGCTGCTGTGTCCAGCACATCTCTGGCCGCTGGCTGTGCACACACCTCTGCCTCAGAAACTGCTGGGTGACCATCTGGCTGTGTGTACTGACAGACGCTATTCTGGAGTCACAAGATGCTATAGTGGATGTTGTAAGAGATGTTGCCAATTAACTATAAGGGTTATACTATTGTATGTGATATTGACCACAAATTAAATGAACTGGTTAAAAAATACATTCTGCTAATTACATTCGACCACAGTTTAAGGAAATCTTATATATATGGATGACAAGTGGATGATACCATCTCATAGGGTTGACATGGCGCAACTCAGAGATGTTTGTGAAATACCCGATCGTCAGCAAGTTTACATTGAAAAGCTCCTATGGTCAGACCTTGCAAAAGAGCAAGTACAGCACAATTCCTCAAAGTATGCCTTTGTGAAGCCAGCACCATTTCAACACACAGCTTGTGTGTTAGTTAATGTATTACCTTCCAGAGTTTCTCACTATTACAGGACATGTTCACCAATTTGTTGCAGTAACATTTTCGTTCTTTTGTTTTATGTCCATTATTTTTCTCAACTTCATCAAGGCATTTTAATTTTTTTCCATGAAACTTGACATTTAATTAATGGGCTAGTAAGGATATTAAAAAAGTACAATTTATTGGGGATCATCATCTCACAGTTGCCTCACCGTGCCTAAATCCCCACCTGGTCACAGCCTGTTTGGAGTTTGCAATTTCTCCATATGCCTATGTAAATTGTTCCTCTAGGTACAGTATTACAGTTTTAATGGTCAACCCAAATGCTTGCAATCTGGGTTAACTGGCAACAGTAAACACAACAGGCAGCAGTGGGGAAATAAGAATGATTTTGAATATGACCTGAGAAAGAAATAGGTTGGGCATCAAATGCTGAAAATAAATGGATTCTGAAAAGGTATAGATGGATGTTTTGTATGTTTACTAGTATCAGCAGAAAGTTTCCTTTTTATTCTGTTACTTAAGTTTGTACCCCGATAGTCAACACATGACATATCAACAGATACTGTACACGCTTCTATAAATACATAATATAAATAAATTCTATAAACACACAATATAAATATAACAGACATAAATAGACAGCACTTTATTTGACCCATCCAGTCTTTTGTATTATTTTAATTCTTACATTTGCTGATTTATTTTCAAACCCATGTTTTCCAGTTCAGTGGCTGTTGTTACATGGTCTTATGTGTAATGAAGTATATTGATTATATACTATAGCCTTGCCCATGCTTGGTGATACCTTAATACTTTCCATCAAAAAAGGGTATTGCAAAACAGAAATATGGTCTATTCACTTCAGTCAGTTTCAAAAACTAAATACTGACACATACCATCTATTTTAGTGTATATGTGATTTGAGAATGGACAACTAATTTAAGTACATTTGTTATCATCCTCAAATATACTGCCCAAACAATGGTCAACAAGTCAAAATTGGAGAGATAAGACCTTTCTTTTATTCTGCAAGGCCTTTTTCTAAAAATGAAGCATGTTGTAGACCAGTAATTCTCAAGTTCAGCACTGGTCCCCTCCCTTCTTTGATGTCAGGTTATCATCCTACCCAACTTCTGCCTTTAGTTGGACTCCTCCCTTACTTAAGCAAGCTGGTACTTCCCCAGTTTTCATGTCTTAGTGTCAAACCAGAAATTACAAAGTGAGATTGTTGAATTCTGTTGAAATATAGGAAGAATTTACAGTATGTAAGTTACATGGAAATTAATATTTTTATCTTTTTTTCAAATCATGACAGAAACAACCAATTCTCTAACCTTCACACTACTCTGAAAACCCCAACATCCTTCCACAAATGCTCACCTAGCTTTTCTGGAATTTTCTACCTATGTACTTTGAAATGCACCATTCACATTCAAATCATGCTAACAAGTGCACCTTGTCATAAACTTCAAACTGTTCTGTAACTGATCATGTTGTACTTACTGTATTGAACCCAGCTTCTGCTGTTCTTTCAACTTGTGTATTAATGTACTGTACACTCCTTTGAACTCTTAGTCCACATTTAGTTTTTAGGCTCTTCCAAGTTTATTTTGATATAGTTTATCATGCATTGAATGATTTTATGCCTTGTCTTGTTGCTGTTAGACAAATTTGTAGGTTTCATTAAAAACAAAAAATAAAAAAATTGTGATTACGTGCTCTCTTTACACGTTCCGGCAAGCGTTCCAATGATTCTGAGAAAACAGGAGAGATTTGCCCCAGTGTCTTCTCAATAGTGTTGGGCAAATGTTAGAAAGGGGACAGTGATCTTTTAGGAGCTTTTTAAAATTGTGGATACATTCTGTCCAGAGGAGACAGGAACAAAAGAATATAATGAGACTACATGCATTTCTATGATTAAGGTGACTGTAGATTTTGAGACTTTTTACAGTAGCAAGTGTGTGGAATTGAATAATACATGTTCAGAAATAGGAAAGGTCTAAACTATTAGTGGGATGTCTTGGTTAATACACTTGTTCAATGTTTCGTGGAATGCAGTTACAGCAACTCTGGAGTGAATTCTTTACTGTAACATTTTAGCATTATAGTCTCTTAAGTTCCCAGTGCCCTTTAACTGCTTCATGTTGGTACCTTTCCAATGTGCAGCTGTTGTACTTTGATAAGTGCCAAAAGACTATCATATAACTAAGCCTGATTGTCTTTATGCTTCTTATATCCTATACATGGTTTGCTCATATGCGACTCCCACGCATTTATTAGCTATATGTTAATGAAGCACTTATGTAGTCATTACACCTTATAAAAACCTATGTGTAATAAAGAAAACTATGATAGTTGCATTTGCTGCATAGACTAGGTATGGTCTGAATGCAATATTTTCTTGATATTTCCTAGCTAAATAAAATATTTTGATACATTGCTGAAGTCTGACAAACCTTCATAAACAAGAGATAAACCAGAGTATTTCCCTAACACAATGTCTTGATTTTTAAAAATGGATGTGTTTATCTATAGAGTAGTGAGAATATTTGCCAATCTTGTCAACTTATACACCGTGAACACACAAAACGTATATGATTATATTATCAGATATCTTGTGGGAGGTAATGTAAAATAATATTGTTCCAGAAGCTGTATTTGTATTTTTATTGGTGCATGGAGTATATTTAAAGTTAGCATTGGTGTAAAGGACCTCTCCATGAAAGCATGTTTGCAATAGAAATGGACAAGGTATCAATGAGACTTAAATAGACTTCAGTTGAGGAACATGAACATTATATTTTTGCTGTCTGAAAAAAAAGAGTGGCACAGATGGAATAACAGTCAAAAAAATTTATTTTCTTCACTTTAACTGGTCTTATCACTTTCAGCAATACAGTAATTACTACATTTGTACCAGTTTCTCAAAGCTAGCTTGGGGGAGCACTAATAAACCTAGAATTCTTAAATTATGCAGTACAGAATATAAAGAAAATATATTTGAAAGTTTTGTTAACACCAAAGAAACCCAGGTGGGTTCTTAGCTTACTTTAAAGGTATTAAAAAAAATGCTCCTATTAATTGCAAAAATGTAGCTATTTTAATTCAAAGCAAAAAGCTCTCTATTTGAACATCATTAACAATTCTGTTGCAAATTTAAGACAATAAGAATGTAATTATTTTATGACCTTAGTACACAAAAAGTAATGTCAGCAGATCAAATCCATCCTCCAAAGTGTAGTTTGTTAGGAAGATAGACTCTGGTAAGATAATCTGGTGCTAAAGCTGTCAGGGACTGAATTTCTGCCTTCATCTTACCATTTCTTATTATATCAATCTGTCAAAAAAAAAATCTAAAGTAACATAAATGAAATGTACCAACTCCAAATTATAAATTATCATTTTGTATATTCAGTATAGTTCTATGTTTAAGATTTTCCCAGTTACATGCAAGTCTAACCACATCCACAAGAAATGATATACTATTAATAAAAAAAAAAAATAAAAAAAATTTTGATGCAGATATCTTACCTCTCTTTGCCAAAGAGGCTGGCTCATAATGTAGGGTCTCTTCTGCATACTGGCAAGTTTGTTGTAATCGGCCTTTGTAAGTGGGATTAAGGCATCTTTTGGTATGATAAGTCTGTAACAAATTATTTACTATGTGTTTATCAATAAGTTTTTTTGTGTGTTTCAGCTAGTCTCTTCAGTTCAGTTTCCTAAACGAATACCATATTTAGGAAGCCCTGTGTAAAGCACTGGGTGCTGCTTGATTTTCCTTTTCTAGTGATATTTTTAAATCTTAAATTTAACAAGATGAAAACAAGTGAATAGTTACAGCTCAAAGCTGATCCTACACCCAGGTAACTAGTATTAATTTTTTACTTTCTGGACTAAGACCTTTGTGTATTAATGCATTACCTAAAACTAAATGTGACAATATTAAAGAATGATTGATTATCATGCCAACCTTTCAAGATCTGATGGAAGAAGGCCCAACCACATAATAGATGGAACAGTAAGGCGATGACCTTGAAATGACATGGACTTTCAAAAGATAACATTTATGTTAACACAGATGTAATCAAAAAACATTTCCTATGCATATATGAACTCACTATATAACATTCACAACAGTAAAAATATATTATTTTAAAAATTGGCAATACTAAAAAGCTCACAAATGGCCACGCTTCAAATTTTATCATTCATAAAATGTGTTCAGTAAATATAAAACGCATGTATATAGTTTCTATCTTACTGTACTATATATGTTAGCCCCTGTATGTACAATATATACAGTAGTTCAGTATTTTTATTTAATTACATATACTACAACTTCTTTATAGTTATTCAGCAAACAGACATTATGAAAAATGAATAAATGATTCTCCTTACCATAGATCCATACTTGTAAATACACATAATTTCAATACCTAAAAAAATAAACAATTTTATATATTCACTTATAGGTAGGTATACTATAAATTAAGTGAATGTGGTAAAAAAATTGTGTGTCCATTTTTTAGATGGATCCTCTTGATAGGCTAAATAATTTTTACACATTGTTGGACTTAATTACCTGCAATTTGGGGCCCTTTGGAATTATTAATTGCCTCATGTTGGTTTAAAAAAATTGCACTTCAAACTGCTAATTGCTAGACCTCTTTTAAAGTTCATAAATATTGTTAATAAGCAAAGTTATGTTTCACCTTTGCAGCTGTAACTGTAATAGTTTCATTTATTTTGTCCAGCCAACGTCAGTTATTTACATTAAAGGCTGTCACACACATGAGACTAGGAGCGAGCTGAGTGGACCAAGTGGAGGCGATTACCCGCTGGGCCAGGGGGTGGCGGGTGCTCTAAACCTGTTTCTGTTAATTCTGCAGATCAAATACGGGAAAACCTGCCTGATTCGACGTCACTTCCGGCTCCCAGAATCCCAGTCACTTCCGGGTTACAGACTATAAATCCTCCATCTTGCCAAACCAAGGGCAGTTCATTTTGGGAACTAAAACCAGCAACATCAATTGTTCTCTCTAAATCCTTTTGCAGCTAGGAACAGTATACGGGTGGCTGCCCTAAACCTTCTTTTAGTGCGTTGAGACTCATTATTTCACAGTGGCGTAGTCAGCAGGATGGCCTCCTGGTGGAATCGGAAGCCGAACCAACTTTACGTCTCAACACACCAACGTGATGAACCCCTCAAGACCTATCAGGTAGGAAAGTACCTTTCTTGTGTTGCCGAGCTGGGGTCTGACGGTGTGTGTCGGGGGGATCTGGAGTATGTCCCGACCCAGTTCTCCTTAAAGAGAACCTGGGAGCGAAGGCAGAAGACCTACAGACTAGGGCCAGGTTCTGAAAGGAACACAGTGGGGACCTATTATGGGCTCTCGAGGACCGACCCAAAGAACCCCACAAAAAAAAAAATTCTTTGAGAAAGGTGGGGGTGCCCTGGGTCGGCAGGTGAGGGAAATAATGACTTGGGGATACAACCCAGAGGAATCCCTCCGAGAACAGGCCATGAAACTATGGCAAAAAGTCGGGTGTTGGCTACGGCCATATAATAAAAATGCCCAACTAATTGTGGAAAAGGTGGCCTGTGCCATAGTAAAAAAAGGGCCTACCTGCTAATCTCACCCAGCTGACCTGGGGACATTCATATAACAACATGGTCACCCTTGTGGGGATCATTAACACCTTGCGGGAGGAAACCTATTTGGGAGACCCAGAAAGGAATCCCTGTGAACCCAGAGGGAGTTGTGCCACTAACTTAAGAGTCTTACTCTTACATTGCGGAGCATGCTTTGGAAAACTCTGATGCATGGCGGAGGGCTTTGCGAGGTGACACGAGGGTCTGCGGAGAAACACAGAGCAGGGGCAGGGTGCTCCTACTAATCCTCTGGCCTTTTCTCATACGGGAGAAGCGCTAGTCAATGGCTTTAAAGTACCATCTTTATTTGACTCTGGCAGTAACATTACCATTGTTGCTCGCCATTTAGTGTTGCCGCGACAAAGATTAAAAATAAAGACCCGTCTAACCTGTATTCATGTGGACGTCCGGTCGTACGAGTCCGCCCGCTGTTACATCTGCCAAAACGGCGTTATAAAGAAAATAACAGTGGCGGTACATGACAATCCTCCATTCCCCTTGATACTGGGTAGAGATTGGTCAGATATATACTGTGGCATAACGCTCGCTATCCCTAATAAAACACTCGGTCTTGTTATGGACGCCGATTCTGCATCCTCAGCTACCTCCACGCCGTGTACACAGCCGGTAGGGGAACAGAATACGGCCTTAGAGAATTATGTGGAAACAGCCGGACCGTCTCAGAGCAAAACACCATCACCAAGCGCTGTGCCGGCACGGTCTGAAACCACGCCCCTTGAGGTCGAACCTGATCCCCTCAATCGTCTACAGTTTCAGTTTAGGCAGACGGCTTCATTTAAAACGGAGCAATGGAATGATGACTCCCTTAAATTTGCGAAAAATGCAGTGGTCTTAGTAGATGGCCAGCACACCACAAATCCCATGCCACAAGGTCCCCACTTTGTATTAAATAATGACCTTTTATATCGGGTGGCAGATCATGAAGGAGGGGTGAGGTCACTGCTCTTAGTTTCACGGACTTACCGGCAACAAGTCTGTGAAGTAGCTCATACCCACCTCCTGGGAGCCCATCTGGGTCCCGAGAAAACTTTAGTGAATCAAGCTATGATTTTTTTGGCCTGGGATTAATGAGGAGGTCCGCCGCTTTTGCATGTCCTGTCCGGAATGTCAATTACGGCAGATTCCTAGAAGGGACCATGATCCTTTAATCCCTTTACCCCTAATTGATGTCCCTTTTCAACGTATCGGGGTAGATCTGGTAGGACCCCTACAGCGTTCAGCCAGAGGATATAAATATATAATGGTCCTGGTGGATTATGCCACCCGATATCCTGAAGCTGTTCCTTTACTCTCAGCCACTTCCAAAAATATAGCACGGGAGTTGGTTGGAGTATTTGCGCGAGTCGGAATCCCTAAAGAAATCCTGACGGATCAAGGGACTCTTTTTACCTCAGAAGTTTCAGGGAAACTGCTAAGTTACTGAAAATAAAACATTTAAAGACTTCTGTATATCATCCTCAAACAGATGGTCTAGTTAAGAGGTTTAACCAAACTCTCAAGCAGATGTTACGCAAGGTAGTCTTTGAGGACGGAAGGAACTGGGATCAGCTCCTCCCCCTCGTCCTTTTTGCATATAGGGAAGTCCCCCAAGCCTCCACGGGGTTCTCAACCTTTGAATTATTGTATGGACAACAACCCCGGGGTTTATTGGATATATTAAAAGAAGGCTGGGAAGAGGAGGTCCTTTCCTCTGTAAATATACTTGAATATATTGTGCAATTATGCGATAGATTTGCAAAAATTAGACCTAGCTTACATTCTCACATGGAAAAGGAGCAAGCAGCCCAGGCTCGGTGTTATAACCGTGGCACATCTCTCCAGGAGTTCTGCCCAGGGGATTGAGTCATGGTATTAGTTTCTACCTCACATTCCAAATTACTGGCTCATTGGCAAGGCCCATATGAAGTTAAGGAGAGGAAGGGTTTGGTGGATTATTTAGTTATCCAACCTAATTGTCGACCTAAAGAGCAGATTTATCATGTCAACTTGCTGAAACCGTGGAAGGAAAGGGATCCTGATCTCTCCTCCGGGCAGCCCTGCTCCCTCTTCACTCATAAATTACACCTTAACTTCGGTGATAATTTGACTCGCCAACAACGACGGGAGCTTGAAGCAGTTATCCTGTCTGTCCCAGAGGTAGTGAACGAAAATCCTGGATGAACCTCCCTGGTTGCGCATGACATAGTGATGAAACCAGGGGTTATTGTCAGAGAACACCCATATCGGATTCCCGAAGCAAAAAAGGCAGAAGTGGAGTTGGAGATCAAGTGAATGCTGGACCTAGGTGTGATAGAGGAAAGTTTTAGTCCCTGGTCCAGTCCCATCGTATTGATTAAAAGGCCAGATGGAAGTTGGAGGTTTTGCAATGACTTCCGTCAGCTTAACCAAGTCTCCCAATTCGATGCCTATCCGATGCCGTGAGTGGACGACCTTCTCGAGCGGCTAGGACATGCCAAATTTTTGACTACTCTTGATATGACCAAGGGGTACTGGCAGGTTCCCTTAACGGATTCCGCAAAGGAAAAGACTGCGTTTAGCACTCCTAGTGAACACTGGCAGCATCGTGTACTTCCATTCGGATTACATGGGGCACCCGCTACCTTCCAATGTCTGGTGGACAAAGTGCTCAGACCCCATAATTCGTACAGTGCTGCCTACCTGGATGACATTGTCATCTATTCCAGCACATGGAAGGAAGACCTACTGCAGGTTGAGGCTGTATTATGGACACTAGCGAATGCCGGACTTCGTATTAATCCTAAGAAATGTTATTTTGGGTTGGTCGAAGCCAAATATTTAGGTTACCTAGTGGGCCGGGTTATGGTCAAACCACAGTGCTCCAAAATAGATGCCATAGCGAATTGGCCCCGTCTGATAACCAAGCGGCAGGTACAAGCATTTCTCGGCTTAGTGGGTTACTATCACCGGTTTGTACCTCGGTTTTCCGAGAGAGCAATGCCCTTGACAAATCTAACAAGGAAGGGGAAACCTAATCACGTGGTTTGGGATGATGATACTGACGCTGCATTTAGTGACCTTAAGCAGGCCCTTACATCAGCTCCTATTTTGAAAGCTCCCAATTTTACTTTGCCTTTCATTCTCCAAATGGATGCTTTGGACACAGGTCTTGGTGCCATGCTGAGCCAAAGCATCGATGGAGTGGAACACCCCGTTATGTACCCGAGTCGGAAACTGTGGGACGGAGAGACCAGGTATGCGGCAGTAGAGCGGGAGGCTTTGGCGATTAAATGGGCGATTACGCAGCTAAGGTACTACCTCCTGGGTCGGGACTTCACCCTGGCGACTGGCCATGCACCGTTATAGTGCATGGCGTTACACAGGGATTCAAATCCACGAGTCACGAGGTGGTTTTTGGACCTACAGCCTTATAAGTTTTTGGTCATTTATCGTCAAGGTCTGTTGCAGGGCAATGCTGATGCCCTTTCTCGGCGCCACGACCTCACGAACAGGTACGCCCGACCCGATGGGTCTGGGCTGGGGGGTTTGGGCCGTGTCACACACATGCGATTAGGAGCGAGCTGAGTGGACCAAGTGGAGGTGATTAGCCGCTGGGCCAGGGGGTTGCGTTGTGCTCTAAACCTGTTTCTGTTAATTCTGCAGATCAAATACGGGAAAACCTGCCTGATTCGACGTCACTTCCGGTTCCGGCTCCCAGACTGAAGTCACTTCCGGGTTACGGACTATAAATCCTCCATCTTGCCAAACCAAGGGCAGTTCATTTTGGGAACTCAAACCAGCAACATCAATTGTGCTCTCTACATCCTTTTGCAGCTAAGAACAATATACGGGTGGCTGCCCCAAACCTTCTTTTATTGTGTTGAGACTCATTATTTCACAAGGTACAAATACTGAGAATTTAAAAGTATTATATCAGCAATGCTACAGCGTAAAAGAAACTATATCATATCAGGTGATGTTTATGAATGATAAACCATACATCTATTTTCAAAAGTAGCTGTATTCCTTTACAGTGTAATGTGAAGATTGACTATTTCAGGAGAAAGCAAGTGGAAGACAGGAACCATCAAAGGATAGATTGCCAGTCCGTTCCTGGACATATTCATGAATAGGATTAACGTGATTGTATTTAAGAATTGAGAAGTAAAACTAAAGTACTAGAAAACAATGCAAACAAGAGAACATTCAAGCCCCATGAAAACAGTAAAAGTTGTGGAAACCAAACCTTGATCTTTAGTATTGTACAGCAGTGCTAAACACAGCATTACTACAACATCTATAATTGTAAATTAAAAATAACTAAACATAGAAAAATGCTTCTGAGCTAGAAAATGTAAAGTCAAATTCAGTATTGCAATATTGTCATCAAAGTGTTATTTTCAGTGTTGTTCTTTAAACTAAAAAAAAAGCTGATATTTTAGAAAGACTTTGAAGAATATATAATCAAGATATGCTTAAAAGTAGAATGAATACCATAAGGGTCTGCATCGACAAGTGCAAACACTGGAATCTGTAGGAATTCCCAAAGTTTTCTAACCATCAGACGAGTGTTTAGGTCAGGAAATCCTTTTCCCTACAATAAAAACAAACTAGTAGCTTAAGAGATACATTTTATGAAAGATATTTATAACTACATAAATACACTCTAATTTTAATGCTACTTTTTTACATTCTAATTTTGATACTGCATTTTCAAGTAACAAGTTCTGTGGTCTAGCTGTGTAAAAATTTGCACTGGAACTTGAACGTCTGTAGTTCCTGCCCCTTGCAAAGATACTTTATCTGACTATTTTCTAAATGAATAAATATGTAAATCATGTAAAAAAAAAATTGAACTGTAATATGCATGGAAAATCCTATTGGTAAGGTGGTTGTGGTGGTATGTTTGTATGAAAAATACTTATTTATAGAATTTACTCTAGAATTGTATGTTGAAAATCTAAAAAACAGGGCCCAACTGCATGAATGATAAATAACTTAAGTAAATAAATATGGTAACTTTAACTGAATATAGGCTTTATCTTTTTATATTGTAGTTTACACCATAATAATGTGGATCTTAGTACATGAGTAATAATGTGTAAAATGTCTTAATTGTATAAGTTATACCCTTTTTCTCCCTCTGAAACTATTTTATTTATGATTCATCGATTTCTCAGCTTTTGTGCCTTATAAAACTTACTGTAATTATAATACAATGAGCTGATTCTCCAAGAAAGTTATCATCCAAGAGTCTCTGAAAAGTAGCATCCTTTTCCACGATCAGTAAATATTTAGCAGAGGAGGATATATCTAATCTGTTCAGGTAAATTTTGCATATTATCACGGATTTAATTTATGTATCAGAAAATAGTATTACACCAATAGTAGTAGGGTGATGTACTATGTTAGCCATTGTGGATGCAATGGGAAGTCAAGCAAATTGACACATTTTATTGTCTAACTTTTTATGTTAGTCAATGAAAGGTGTAATTTTGTTTGACTTCTTATTAAACCAACATTAATTAATATCATTCTAAGAATGTCAAAAGCAGAAACCTGCAACCTGGGCAGTGAATTATTATATTTTCATCATAAGATTTTTAAAAAGGAGCAAAGAAAAACAAATATTGTAATTGTTTATTTAAAATCTTGGTACTGTATATAATGAAAGGATACATTTAATTCCTTGAACACTAGATGGCACCAGGACTGCCTAAACAGACAAGAATAATAGATTGACTTTAACCAAAAAAGGTCTGCCTTCCAAAACAAGTGAAATTAATTTTACCAGTTTTCAGATGTTATTGCTTAGGCCTTACATTACTCAAAATCTTGCTGTACAACAATCAAATTACATGAACAAAGACAAAAAAATACAGTGACAGATTAGTTTAATTAAATCAATATAAAAAAACAATCATAAAAAACAATAATAAATAATGTCAGCCTTAAGATAATAAATTAAAAAAAAAAAATGCCTAAAATTTCCTTACAAGGCTGGTTAGAAAATAAAACTCCACAATAAAAAAAAAGTAACTGTAACATTTGCTGACTACACTGTTAAGTTTTAGTAAGATTGTGGGTTATAGTTTTACTGTCAGGACTAGGTTACATATTTTGTGAATTCCTGTGAAGACAGAAGTAGAACTGTAAACTAATCACTACAAGATAAGTTGTTTGCCAGTAAACAGCTGGCAGAAGCTTTCATGAGAGGAGATGAATTATCATTCCCACACTGACACCCGCAATAAATGGGACAAGGACCTATGCCAAGAAAGTGGGCAGCACTGACATTTTCTAGAAAGGAAAAGCATATTATGACTCTAGTTGCTGTTTTAGCAAATCTTTTACAACTGGGTGGGGAGACTAAACTGAGAAAATTACTACAATGAAGTACATATACGATAGGGCAATAGTATTTTCAATACAGTATTTTCATCCTGTAAACAAGCGCCCTTTTCCAAGATTAGGCACCTAAAACATTGGGTTGCTTTGTTATGCTACTCAGATTTTTGATTTAAGACTGCTAGGGCATTTTCCATGTGTTCCTGGGTACTTGCTCCAATGAAGCAACTGTGTTTGTTAGCAGTTTTTGACAGAGAAGAAATTAGGGTGTAGCAAACGATTGGATGGATTATGATGAATATGCATGTTACACATATTTGTATCCTCATACAACTAACTTCTCACTTCCTGTTTATGATAATTGCAATGTCCTTTGCATGAGGAGGTGATAAGGAGAAACATCTATACATATTTGTGGAAGAGTTGCACAAAAGACTTAACAAATGATATGTATTTAAACATCCAGGCAATTGAAAATGGTTTTACATGTGCTTTCTTTAACATCTAGCATGAGCGGAGTTTTTGGTACCCCCATGACCAGCATCAGTGGCTATTTTTGCAAATGTCAAAACTGTCATTTTGATGATAGCCAGCTAAGAAAGTTGTTTCAGAAGACAAAATGGGCAAATTATCTGTGATAAGAAAAGAAGTTTAATAAACCACAAGAAGAATTCCTGCTGCTCTAGACTTGTATAAACCAGGTAAAAGCAGCTTGTGTGTCTCAGGAGGTTTACCAGAGTTTATCTCACTGATGATATGAACACTATGGTTCATTAAGAAAAGCTGCCAGAGAGTACTCAGGAAAAAAAATCTTCAAGAAAAAGAATGGGAATCCACAAATGTGTTTGTCATATTTTTTGCTAAACATCATTCACTAAGGCAACATCATACAGGCAACTGCCACAATCTCTGACATTTTGAGATTCATTTGTATAAGTTTATATACAAGGCAATTACAGAGCAGCTTCAAAACATAATTAAGCATGTTAATTATTCCTGTAATAAATAGACAGTAGGCATTAAGAGGTCAGTATTTTACTTAACTTTGTGTCTTACAACCGGGATTTGTAAAAAGTAAATGTAGGCATGCTGCCTCTTCCTTATCGAACTCATTTCAAAAGGCCAGAAATATAAGTTATTTTCATATTTTTGTTACTATTTTGACATTATGGTATTGATTGTTAATATCATGCATTTTATGTTGCTTGTCTATATTTACGTGCCATGTTAACAATGTGTATTTTTCTGTGATACATGGGGCTCTTTTATAGAACAGATTTAAGACTCTGCTGTTTAAATAAGTCCTAATTTCAACATGTTTAAATCAGTTTAGGGCTGTGAGGTACGGTGCCTATAATGCAGCATTGAGCTTACGAGAGGAACCTACCCTTGATGTTACAGTTGATTAAAGAGTGCAATCGTTTACATGTGGCCAATTTCCTATAAAGTTTCCGGTTACCTCAACACAAATGTGAAAGTTAAACTGGAGCACCTACAGAAAAATCCAAATGAAAATTCATTTTAATTTTTCTGACTGAAAGAGGTAAACAATTATCCCACTCTCCAAGTAATTACAGCTATTGGAAAAGCATTATGTGTAATGTGTATACTAAAAACATTGGACTTAAACATGTGAGAGAGAAAAATCACTGCAAGACTGTAGCAATAATCATGTCATATCATCTCATTTTCTAACCTGCTTCATCCAGACCAGGGTCACAGGTTGGAGTCTATCCCAGCTAGCACAGGGCACAAGGCAGTAACAAACCCTGGACAAAGCATCAGTCCATCACAGGATGTACACACACACACACACGCCAATTTAGCATGCCCATTTTGCCTAATCTACATTTCTTTGTTGGAAACCTACACAGAAACAGGGAAAGCATGTAAACTCCACACAGGGAGGACTTGGGACATGAACCCTTATCTCATTACTGCGAGGTAACAGTGTTACTTGTAGCAACGTGTAGCAATAATCACACAGGGTAAATCAAATAATTCTGCGATAGTAATTTCTTAAATTTTTTAGACAGCACTAGAAAGGCAGTGACTTTATGAATATAAACTACAAAAACACTCAACAAATGATTTCAATTAACCAAACACAACTAATTAATTAATGATAATACATAATGCACAATTATGCAGAAAATAAAATATTTAAATGTTCAAAAGGAATACTCTTAAAATGGATTGGTGGCTCTGGCTTAAAAATCTGGGCTAACAACTCAAAGGTTGTTGGTTTGAATTCTGGCAGTGACAGAAGGAAAGCTTCTCTGTTGGGTCCTTAAGCAAGGCCCTTTTCCTGAAGTTGCTCTAGGGGTGCTGTACAAATACCCGACCACAAAACTGTGTGTCTCTGGAGAGTAAGTTGGGGTGTGTGAAAAATTACAAATTCCTAATACAAGAAATTGTATATGGCGAATGCCACCCAGGTTTTATAATGAGTATGCAAATGTTCATTTGACATTACCTTAGAAAATCATTTCAGAATCCACAAATACGTAAGGGACACACAATCTACCCTGCTAACCATGACTTTACCAAAGCATGAAAGAAAACATTATAATTTACCAAATAACTTGGTAACTGCCCACAAACAATGTTAGATTTGTATGAACAAACCTAATTGGAAATATCAAAACATAGAAACCATTTTATGCTCCTATGAAATGTCACCCCAAATGCCATATTTCAGTAGTACATGATTAATATAATAATTTCAGTACCAATTTCCCCAGATAGCCTCTGTATTAAATTAATACATATTTCACTTATCACTAATATTAAACATAAGTAATGACTATGTGAATTTCAACAAAATGTTAATTTTTAATCATATCTTCTGTATTCACCAGTTTTGTCTGGCATTTCTTCCCCTTCGTTATATAATAGACTTTAGAATAGTATATAAGCTATATAAACTTGTGCAAAAAGTTCATTTAACTTCTACAGTCTAAAATTTTTACTTTAGATATTAATTACTATGGTATTGTTTGTGGAATACATAATTTCAAATTCATATATGACTTAAGAACAGTTCATGCTTAATACAATTTTACATTGCAATGTACAAAATGTGAAGACCAGAAAAAGTTGTACCTAGTTATTTATACAAAAATAATTAAAGTGTTCCTAGAATTAGCTTTGGTATAAATAAGTAGGAAGAATAACTCTAAAAAAGAACAAAGGATAACTGGGTAATATTTAACAAGTTAAACTTTATAATGACTGTAAAAATTGTTAAAAACTAAAAAATTGAAATATTTCATTCGCTTATTGTTTCCTACCATTGAATTTGATGCACAGTTAACTCTGGTTCCATCTTCTTCTGTATAGCATAAATTCCCAGCAATTAGTCCTTTGGAAGTTGCAAGCTGTAAATATCATTAATACAAATGATGGAATGACACTTATGATTTCTGGAATTTCTCAAAATGTCTTTACTGAATTATTTAAGTGAGCAGAATGGCTAAAAATACAAATACTGCACATTAAAAACCAAGCACAATGTCATTTTTAGCGGTGTGAACAAGTGTCTTAACTAGGTGAACATATAACTCTTGATTTAGAGGTGTGTACAGGAAGCAGTTAGCTTCTGTGGTGTGAAAGCTGTGCCTTATGGATAGGGAGTAGGGTAACATTTTGTTGTACCTACCTGACCTCATGAGTCATGTAGAATAAACAGATTTCACATGGTTATATCTGGAAAATTTCACAGTAAAAAAGGAAAGGAGGCAAGCGGATAAGGTTTAAAAAAAAAAAAAAAAAAAAAAAAAAAAAAAAGTCTGAAAACTGTGTTAGTTCTTCTGCTATACTGTATTTAATGGTAGATTTCTGAACATATTTAAAATGACATTACCATAACTTTTGGTTCAACCAACCCAAAAAACATACTTGCCTGTGACGTGCACTACATTCTACAAAATTATTTGCCTTTATAAAATTAAAGAAATTACACCCTACAACAAAACACACAACTGTGAAATCATATTCATCAATGCAATAATGTACCAGGGTAATGTAATCCATCATCCCTGCAGAATGTATGCAATCAGGTGTTCTTGTGAAATGCTGTAAATGTTACAGTTATTGCTCTTTATCATGTTCAACATGGAAATATTTTACTAACTTTTTACCCATTACATCATAGTCTTTCACAATTGTGAATAACATTTCTAGGATAATATTGTTATTTTTGCTCATTTCCCAATGTTTCACATAAAGATCCTACTAACAAGTTAATTTATGCAGATTTTATACAGTTGTACTGTATATTTCCTACACTATTTAAAAATTTTCAGTGATTTTCAAAATACCATCATGCTCCTACTAAATCTTTTTACTTTTAAGACATGAATTATCTTTACAGTGGATATATTCCTTCAACTTAATCACTTAAAATATAGAAATACCAAATTAACTAGGTGAAGCTCTGATCAGTTTTTTTAGGGCCAATACTTGATCACAGATCAAGTACCAGAAATGACCAATTCTGATGCCAATATTTTTTCTTTACCTCTTAAAAAAATTCTTATACCAAAAGTTTCTCCATAATAAGACATATTCTATATTACAGTATTAATGTTGGTATTTTTATAACTATAAGTGTTATTTGTTATTTTTTATTAACAAAGTGAAATTCTGTAGGCATATTGTTCAGTGGCCATTAAATACTAAAATAATAATAAAAAAAACAACAATACTTTTAAATATGTAGAATATTTATCCACAATACATAAGGCCTAAAAGAAAAGAAAATGCTTCTTGTAATTACTAGTCATATTGTTTAGTTTCTTCTGTGATGTACTTATTTGAAACAAATTTTAATTAAAAAAAAAAAAAAAAAACGGTTTTCACCATTTATCTAATAAAACACATACATACATACATACAAATTAAGTCAAGTTAGGGAACATGCAATGGTACAGTGCGTTGCCACACCCACTACACGATGAAACAACTCAGGATCCCAGTAGGCAACCGCCCAGGCAGACATGCGGTCCAGTCCCACCCTCCGGATTTGACCCTCTATCTGCCGTAGCCAGGTGTTACGTGGGCAACCCCTTGGCCTGGTCGAGCCACATGGGTCCGTAACAATGAGGATCTAACGAGGTGGATCACCCTCGGGGAAATGCGCCACATGGCCGTAGTGCCGTAACTGACGCTCCCTCACAATATGCAGGTAATGTGCCACATTCAGGACTCCATGAGCAACTGCTCATTCGATACAAAGTCAAACCAACGGTACCCAAGGATTTTCCGGAGAGACACAGTACCAAAGGAGACCATTCGTCGTCTCAGGTCACTGCATAGTGTCCATGTCTCGCAACCATATAACAATACAGGAAGCACCAGGACCATGAAGACTTGGACCTTCATCCTTTTGCATAGATATCGGGAGTGCCACACTCCCCTTTCCAGCGACCTCATGACCGCCCATGCTCTCCCAATCCATCTACTGGCTTCATAGGAAGAGTCACCAGAGACATGAATGTCACTGCCAAGGTAAGTAAACCTCTCATCA
>JANRMT010062856.1:45197096-45218032 GCA_026402145.1 Polypterus bichir lapradei
AGTAGCAGAACTCATGAATATGGTTGTATATATCACTCGCTCGCTTCTTATTGTTTCGCTGCCTTCTCAATTATATAATGCATGTTTTCTAAAGCGCTTTTTGGGCCTCTTCCTGGTTTTCTACGTACTGCGTGATTACGTAGGAGGCGTGATTATGTCAGACGAAACTCCGCCCCCACGGGTTTCAAGCTCATCTCCATTACAGTAAATGGAGAAAAACAGCTTCCAGTTATGACCATTACGCGTAGAATTTCGAAATGAAACCTGCCCAACTTTTGTAAGGAAGCTGTAAGGAATAAGCCTGCCAAATTTCAGCCTTCTACCTACACGGGAAGTTGGAGAATTAGTGATGAGTCAGTCAGTCAGTCAGTCAGTGAGTGAGTGAGTGAGTGAGTGAGGGCTTTGCCGTTTATTAGTATAGATTGCACAACATTTTTTATTTTATTTTTTTCTTACGGTATACCAGCTAGACATTCCTAATTCTTGAGGTGTTTGATATTATTATTTTAATTACGCAGTACTTGTTTCTTACAAAAACTTACATTGTACAACTCACAGAAACAAATAAATACAGCATAAACCTTTAAAAAAGTCGTTAATCTATCAAATGTTCATAAGATGACTATCAAAAATATACAAGGCTAACCTCCTTAGTAAGTTTCCAAGTAAAACAAAATTATCTGTTAAGCTAAGAATACTATTAGTTAACTACTCAGCAAAAATTTTCTTTGTCTATTCTTTTTCTAATTGAAAATGTGAACTGCTGTTCTTAACACAATCTTGCTCAACTGAACTGTCAACAAAGTGTTATTTTCATGCTGAAAAGATGAGAAGGTAAAAGACACAACATTTCAGCTGAATAGCCTAAAAAGAGACACACATATTTTGTTTTATTTGATTAATATGTGATCACTGAACAAAACAGGCAACATGAGAAAATAAGATTTTCTCTGTTATTGACTTCAATAAAAGCAGTTAAAAACTAATAAACAATATTTAGAAGGTAATGTTGATTATTTTTTAGGCTTGATGTAATTTATTTCAAAATAAACGATAATGGACCAATTTCAGAAACAAGCAAAAACTCAGTGACACTATAAATATTAAAGGCATTTACCACATGAAGACTCAGGCGTGGAAACAGTAGCATACAACAGATATCATCAATAATCTTATCCACTGTTCTCTGAGTTCCAAACAATCCCTTGTTGCAGTAGAATATATCCCTGCAAAATTATTTGTTCTCATTATACAATTGTAAATAACATGTAAATTATATATATTTTAAGTAAAACAGATTATTCAATAACATGGTTAATTGGACTGGCAAAATACTTTATGTACACTTGTACAACTATTACATTCCTCCATCTATATATGAAAGATCTCAGCCTTTTTTCTTAGTATCCCTCCCAAAGGAATTGAAACTGTTCAAAGTACCACTATTTTGTTCAGTCTTAAAATGTAAAGTACTCAACTCTTATTAGGTAAAACTAAACATGTTATTTATTTCTCTGCCAAACCACAACTAATGTTTTTAACAAATTACTGTATTTTAAATGAATGAACAACATTGTGGTTTGATAAAGAATGGAAATTAGATGGCCTAATATTTCCATACTTTTAAATTACACAAAATATACAGTTCATAGCTTTAATTTTATGTTTCATGTGTGGCAGAAAGGGGGGATTTCCCCACAGAGTAACACCAAATGGGGGGTTTTTCGCTTTGGGAGATTTTACCATAGAGAATAATATGATAACTGTAGACTGCCCAGTTTATCTGACTAGGAGCATATACTAAATATATTCACTTACAGTTCCTGACTATTATCTGAAAAATAGTTTTAAATGTGCACTAAAAATTCAATGATCATTGCCATGTGAATTAGGGAATAACAAAATAATTCACAATATTTTTACTTACACAAACTTAATTAAGCTGCTTTTCAAATAAGTTTTATTAGAAAACTAGCAAAATAAGGCGAAGTACTGCCTTAAAATTTTTATTAAGAAGAAAATTAAACCTTTTTAAACTGAGGGAAAATATACCAATAATTATTTGTTAAGGATCTCTTTGTATACCACATTGTGAGTTCGGCCCTCCAGTTGTAATATGACCAAGCTGTGCGCTGAGCTTACTCTTGAGCATGCAACGTACAGTTGGCCATGTGAACAGTAATCTTGTTTCAAATCTCACAGCTTGGATTGCTGCTGTCATAATCGGTTTGAGTTTCATGGTTTGTTTCAATTACAACAGTATTTGTAGGACTTGTGTTGAAGAGACATTCGGCATCTGTCAAGCGTTGTAAGTATACAACCGGTTTCATCGATAACTTCACATCCAGCTTTTGGGAGTTTAAACATTTATAAACATCAAAGTGTCCACTACTGAAATCGTCACCTGTCAATCTAAGATGTTTAAGAGGCACTGGCGGTTGTTGAAACGTGTAAAATATTTGCCCATTTCGGTACACTTGAAAGGGACAACCGAACAATTCAGTGGCAGCCATCAACTCACATGCAGATGCATAGGTGAAGGGCTTAAGCATTTCACTCTTATAGTGCTCCTGTGTAGTATAATTATCTCCTGTACCGTCATCAGTCCGCACCATGAACCTGTCCCAGTCATTCAATACATAAGACACAATGTTCCTCCGAATATCAAGAGTGAGCCTGATATGGCCGTGCAATATGTAACAAAGAGAGTGGAAAAGGCAGGTGCCATCTCTGGGCATGGAAACCACTCGGTAAGTGACAGTTCTTTGATCGATGGTGATCACCTCGATAGACATGTTAATGGGGGTACGGTTGGAATGATAAAGGAAATGGGTACATGAACAATGTAAAGTAAGTCTAAAATACCTAAACAATAACTATAATCGTAATAAATGAACAATAAAACAGCGGAGAAGCCGTGGATTAAATTAAAAGGCTGTAGTTATCAGCAGGGAGACGTGAATCCCGTGGCGAAGCAAGGAAGGGAATGTAGAGACTGGAGCGACGGACGGCCTTATATAGGCAGGCAGCCAACAACGTGGGAGGCGTTGGGATGGGGGACCCAACGCCGCCTCACATGGTGACCGAGCTGCAAGCTATGGAGGTATATATGTACGTAAGTAGGATTCAGTTAGCGTTGGGAACCCGCGTACCAAATTTCTTAAAGATTGGCCCATAAGTAACAAAGATCATTGAAAAGTTCAATATGGCAGCCGACAGTGGCATCATACCACCGAAATAAGTACCAAATTTCAGCCTTCTACCTACACGGGAAGTTGGAGAATTAGTGACGTTGGAAAGTTCAATATGGTGGCTGACAGTGGCGTCATACCACCAAAATAAGTGCGTACATTGGTTTCGGTTAGCGCAGGGAAGCCGCCTACCAAATTTCGTGAAGATGGGGCCATGAATAAGAAAGTTCAACATGGCGGACGTTGTTGACCGTTATGCGTAGAATTTCGAAATGAAACCTGCTTAACTTTTGTGAGTAAGCTGTAAGGAATGAGCCTGCCAAATTTCAGCCTTCTACCTACACGGGAAGTTGGAGAATTAGTGATGAGTGAGTGAGTCAGTCAGTGAGTCAGTGAGGGCTTTGCCTTTTATTAGTATAGATTACTGTCATATTTGTGATATTTACTGTTATCAGATTATATTAGTATATGGAGGAGATAATTAGCTAGCTAAAAATATTTAATGGACAAGTCAAATTAAGAAAAATGCAAGTCTCACAAGCTAATGATGCCATCATTTTCAAAATCTTTTCCTACTTTAAGTCTGTCACAACTTTAAGGCTATCTTTGTTAATAAAATGTATTATTAATACTATTAAATCAAAATGATCAATTTAGTAATATTAATATTTCAGAAATCCTGTAAAATAACCTTTGCTCTGTTGTTTTCACACCACCTCACATAACTGATCAGAATTTATTACTTATGCCTCTGTACTAACCCAGAATTTGCCACCAAAATGAACAGCAATTAAGAACCCATAACAGGAAGCCGTGTCCCATACCTAAATGTCCAAATATATCTTTTGTGCTTTCGCTATATTTGGCACATATTACTGTAGTTGCTACAGTAATTAACAGTTTTTTAAAACACAACAAATGACATAAATTTATTGTTTGACAATTAGAATTTCAGCAATTAAGTATTCTGTTTAGCAGTCTTAGTAACTGTGTGGCTCTGTGATTATGCGTTTCTGCTAAAGAATAACATGTCAATCTGAACTAAATAAATTTATTAGAAAATGGATGGATGGTTGAATGCACAACTGGAGGCAATCAAACTATAATCAGAAGAGGAGTGCCAATTTTGTGTTTATCAGGGCTATGTATGTTGTTGCATTAAAAAGTAATTATCTGTCCATTATTTAAAATCCTTCAATCAAATGTGCAGCACTACAAGTTAAAACAACCACAATTGACAGCCAAGTAATCACATCATCATTTTTTAAAAGCATGCACAAAACAGGTGTTTTTTTTTTATTTTTGAACAGATTCTATAAACTGATAAAAAAGTGTTAATAATAAAAGCTTTTTATGCCTTGAAAATGCTGCCATTTTTTATGCTTACTGAAGTGTAACTGAACCTCTCTCTCCCCTCTCAGTTTTTGCTTGATGCTTGTTTCTTTTTGTGTATTCCCTTGTGTACCACGCTGTACATACCTCCAGCTCATTGCTGTAAGGATTTTAAAAATAGTGTTTTATTTTTTACTAGACATTAAGCCCGTTACAATGCGCTAGACAGTAATGCATAAACATTAGAAGGAACAGTCTATATTAAATGGCAAGGGACCTTGTATGTGGCTGTAATATGTGTCACTGTATTGTGTGCCTTTAATTTTCTCTCTCAGTAATACTGGTTTGTATTTCCGTAAAATGCCTGTAATTTTGTCTGACAGTAATACAGTGGAACATCGGTTCACGACCATAATTCATTCCAAAACTCTGCTTGTAACCCGATTTGGTTGTGAACCAAAGTAATTTCCCCCCATAGGATTGTATGTAAATACAAATAATCCGTTCCAGACTGTATGAACTGTATGTATATATATATTTTAAGTTTTTAAGCACAAATATAGTTAATTAAACAATTGAATGCACGCGTAATAGTAAACTAAATGTAAAAACATTGAATAACACTAAGAAAACCTTGAACAACAGAGAAAACTAACACTGAAGAGTTCGCGCTATAGCCTTATGACCTGCTCGCTAAAAACACTTTTTTTTTTTTAATGAGTTTTAAGCACAGGGGAAAAAAAAAAGAACATTTGAAAAATCCGTAATTTAATAAACAACCAAGAAAAGTAACATTGCAACAATGCACGTGTGTGTGTGTCTGTCTCACGCACGCCTCTGTCTGTGTGTCTGTCACTTGTGCGTGTGTGTCACGCGAGCGCCTGTGTCTGTCTGTCTTTCTTGCGCACGCCTGTGTGTGTCGGTCTCTCGCACACGCACGCCCCTGTGTGCGTCTCTCTCTCTCTCTCTGCACACACAGGGAATGCACAGGAAGAGACTGAACACGTGCCGTGTGTCCCCGCACATGCGCACTTCACCAGAAGACACACACACGGACACTTGGACGCACACAGGGGTTTTATTAAAGAGGATATGTGTTATGTCATAGTCACCGCCATTTCCTTGATTTTTTTTTTTTCATGCATGTCATGTGTTATGTTTAAGCCAGGGCCACTATTTAGGCTTATGATCTAATTACGTTTTATGTCCTATTTGTTCATTTTGTTCTTTGGATATTATCATTTATGTTAACATTGTTTGTATAATTATGTATTTTAATAAATTCTGTTTATTGCATGGTTCCTTTGTGTAGATGTGTGTTCTACCACATCCCTTGTGTTTTGAAGATGCTTCCCCAAGAGGTTGGGCGTCACCTGTCAATCTCCGGTGAGGGTCTGCTCCCAGTCCTATAAAAGGCTCACAGGAATTGCAGTCAGGTGAGGAACATTGCACGGTGTTGGCGAGTTTTGACTTCTGTTTAATATATAGGAACTTGGTTACAGTGGATTGGCTTTTTGGCTGTTTTGAGCTTTTGTTCTTTATTTATCTGGTAACTCTTTGATACTGCAAAATGCATCTATTACTTCTTTACTTTTATGTAAAAAGACCTTAAAAAAAGGCTTCTTTTAGTCTTCGTAACACTTATAAAACATCAGTAGATAGGTTATACATCTCTGTGCAATGTGGCATATTGACATGATGGAAAAATTTCTTGTTAATATGAAGGACTCACAGGTCTTGCACTAAATATGTAATATCAAGAGAAATGTGTCAATTATGCGATCTCAGACCACTCCAAAGTGAAGTTTTGTTAGTAAATCACTTTGCAGAGATAAATAAAGACTTTATTTTATTTATAAAGACTAGGGTGCTTTGCCCCCTGCTTGCTTTGCTTGCCAACCCCTTGGGCCTATGCTACACGCTAGCCTCTTTGCGGTTCTGCCACTTGCATATGGGGATGCGGATGTACAATTTAAAAAGATTGTTATTTTCATTGGAATTGTTACGTATGCATAATGGAACTATTTTACATTACAGCGAGTAATTAACCATATTAAAAAATAGTAAAACGTAATAATTTGAAAGCAAATTATGTTTCATGTTGTGTAGACTTATTCGTTAAGTAATACGATTTTGTTCCATTTGGCTTTGAAATTAACAAGAAAATACTTTTTAAACTTACACTTTTACTGTAAAACTTCAGTAAAAACAATTTTTTAATTAAATTTTCATCAATATCGCATTAAATTTTGATTATGTGTTTGGACTTTCATCATGACAACGCAACGTATAACTGCCCGTGATTAAATTTAGTTTCTTTCTATTAAATAAAACGACTTTTTCAAATGCTTGGCTACGAGATTTGTCAATTGTCTTTGCAAAAGCTATTCTAACTGGAAACTGTTAATGTTTTAACACGAATGGCATATCAAGATCTCCTTTGTTGTCTCATGTTATCCGCAGAAGATTAACTACATTACCTTTCTTGGATACATCCTTCTTTCTACGGTAATTTCTATGGTAGAAGATTGGATGGCGACAACAGTTTTAGATATTCTTCAGGATATTGTAAGTTGATGTTTTCATGTTTCGCATGATCACCACCAACTGTTTCAGCATAGTCTATTGATATGCATTTAACCAATTTGCTGTGTAACAGATCGACATTTTTGGTGTTAATTCGTTTTACCTCATCGTTTCTCTGTGCTAGAATTAACTGTGTACTCATTTTTTCTGTTGATAACCCTTCGCGATAATTCTTCAATAAGATTTGGACATAATACGTCTTCTTTAATTAGGAACTTAAAAGTGAGGAAAACGTTAAAATTTATAAGAGCCGAGAGAGCAAGAACTGTGCCTGTCAAAAGCATTCACACAAATGTGAGGCGAGTGTACCGTGTGCGTGGCTGAATATGGTTGAGAGGAGGGCATGTCTTGAAAAAAATCTCATGGCCAAAGTTTCACGGGACTTGAAAAAAATCTCTTCAAAAAAGTATTTTGTCTTCTCACAGGATTTATTTTTATATACAGTAATCCCTCCTCGATCCCTAGGTGAAAATCCGCGAAGTAGAAACCATATGTTTGTATGGTTATTTTTATATATTTTAAGCCCTTATAAACTCTCCCGCACTATTTATAAATATTCCCCGCAGAGTTATACAGCATAATCCCTTTGTATTCTCTTAGATATTAGGTAAGATTCATTGAAAATATGTATATAAACACACTGTTTATATACAGTAAAACCTAAATATTATTTTAAAGATATTGAGTGTCTCCGATATCACATATGTTACAGCCATTACGATAGACAGGTCACCAGCAATAAATACGTACAATGCAAGAAAAATAGTATACAGTAAATGTGTGTACAGTGACACTAAACGTACGTACATGTACTAAGCACTGTAAGAAGAAAATTAATTATGGTTACTCACCAACAATGACACGATGACTTGTCCGATAACAATGAGTTTAATTTTACTGCACAACAAAGGAGAGCGTTACAGCCCTTGTAAAGGAGCCACTTCAGGCGATTGTGTAGCACTGCCGTTGTTCTTCTTCTGGCAGTCTTCAATCCAAATCCCTAAAGCAGATTCCATCCAGACTACTGCCTTATTACATCCACTTACAACTCGTTTTGCACCCTGGTTAAAAGGACACTGCAGCCGTAGATCTTATATTCCTTTCCTACTTTTTAAATAAAAAGAATTGTAGCCTTCAACAAATCCAAAACGTTTACCTTTTCGGCAATCGTTAACATCTTCTTCTTGTGCTTGGGCACGGCCCCTGAAGCAGTAGCAGATTGTTTTGGAGCCATAATGAAGGGCTTGACTATGCACAAAGATAAACACTAAAGAGCACAACTCTTTACACAGCGAAACACGTTGATGCTGAATGAGCGAGACGAGACTTCCTGGTTAACACTGCATTCAGCACACAGGAGCTCAACTGCGTGCTCGGATTGGTTAGCTTCTCAGCCATCCGCCAATAGCGTCCCTTGTATGAAATCAACTGGGCAAACCAACTGAGGAAGCATATACAGGAAGTAAAAAGACACATTGTCCGCAGAACCCGCGAAGCAGCGAAAAATCCGCGTTATATATTTAGTTATGCTTTCATATAAAATCCGCGATGGAGTGAAGCCGCGAAAGTCGAAGCGCGATATAGCGAGGGATTACTGTAATAGAGAGATTATTTGTTTACCCATTCATCCACAAGCAGTAGGTTTACACTCATCCTCCCCCTGGTGGGGTTTAGATTATATTTCATGAATATTATTTATATTTTTGAAATTTTGAAGCCAAGTACATTTTGACAAAGTGTAGTAGATGCTAGTGTTGGACATACAGGCTACGTTCAGGTGTACCCTTTCTGGGCAGGCATGAGAGATTTCCAGCATGTTTCCCTGGCAATTCTTGGAGGCCTCAGAAAACTTGGGCTATTTTGGGTGAAGGAATCACCACAATCACCACTTTGGGACTTTTAGTTTCCGAGATGCTAGGCACATAGCCACCATCACATGAATTGCAGTACATGCACTATCTTACATAAGATGGGCTCCTGATCTTAAGTGTCCAAACTTTGTGCAATATAAAATTAAGGCTTTTGGAAAAATATACCATGTGAGAAATTATTATTTTTTGTTTAGAATTTGATTTTATTTTCAGTTTAGTGTTGTTTTGTGATTTTTTTTTGCCAGTCTCCGTTCCTAGTATTCCTGCTTCTTGATACATCTTTTAAAAAAATCATAAGATCTGGGCCACTCTCCTAAACAATTAACCATAGGGACTTAAAAGAAACTTCTCAATGGTCACAACAGCAGCTCAAAATATTTGGCATTTGCTTGGCAAAACACCACCATGGCAAGTTGAATTACGTTATTAGGATCATCAAGAAATATGTTTTAATATTTAAACCTTTTCAAGCAACATTTAAAGACAATATTTCATGTGGTCAACAGAACTGCATCACAAATGCATTATACTGGAGCCGAATTGTATACTTGGTCACTGTCTGTGTGGGTTTTCCTCCTACATCCCTAAAGATATGCTTGTCAGGATAACTGGCAACCCTAAATTGGTCCTGTGAGAGCAAGAACGTGTACATGAGTGGGTCCTTAGATGGATCTGCAACCTGTTAAGTACTAGTGCCTACAGTGCACCTGGTTGTGCTAGGCTAGACTATGACCCCTTGTGCCTCTGTATTTGACTAAGCAGGTTTAAAAATTTTGAGTTTTAATTTGTTATGATTTCTGGACAAAGATGCTCATTAACAAAAAAGTGTGTTTGAGAATGGATAAATGAATGGATATTTCATTCTGAACATAAACTTTCTAATGTTTTAGTTTTTATATTTGATGTAATCTAAACAGAGGTTAAGGCTTAAATAAACATGTTAAATCATGTGAAAGACTGCCATATACTGTATTAATTTACATTACACTTTGGGATAGAAAGGTAATTCAGAATACTGACAACTGACATTATTATAAACTGGAACATACTCATTACTAAAGAGAAACATTATCAAATTTTAGTTATCTAAAACCACCAGATAAGTAAAATTACAAGAGAATGTGATAATACAGTAATTTCTATTCTTTCATGAATATGTGGCACTTTTACACAGTATATACAACAAGAGGACAAAACTCACAGGAAATCAAAAAATGACCTAATTAAATATATATCATTAATTTAAATGTTAATCATAGCCCAGATTTTCTGAGTACACAAAATGAATGATTTAGAAATTTACCTTTTAGTAGCATATGTATTGCTTTGAACAAGTTTATAGATTACAGATAACATCTTCAAAATTAAAGCTGCAACATAAATGAAAATATATCAAGAACTGTATTTTTTAGTTGGCTGCAAATCAAAAAATTAAATGACAAGCAAATGAAAATATAAGTTAGATGCTGTGCAGGGGAATCAGTTTTATCTGAATTTCTTAAATAAATACAACAAATTATAAATATTTGTGAACCACAAGCTAATACCATAATCAAATGTCTAAGGTATTTTTTTATTTCTGTTTATAGTTTACTCACTGCTTTATAGTAGTCAGCAATGCCTAATGCATTTTATTTCATGAAGTTAAATGTCTACAAATTAAAAAGGGTCAATCAATTCACATAACTAATCTAGGTTCTCATTAGTTAACTAATTCATATATCTCATCCAATTAATTTTTGACAAGACCAGATTGTTCATCTCACTGCTTTTATGACTTAGTAGTTTTTTTTTAAATAAACCCTAATATATAAGTATGTCATCCAAACCAGACAAACTGAATAGACAGACTCATCTGCCCAACAAAGCTCATCACCTACAATTCACCTAATGTTTTTAAAGTTTTATAAAACCTCAAATTTTTACATTCAACTAAACTAATTGCTAAAGGGTTCAATCTACAGTTCTCTAGGTAAACATACTTTCTAATAATTATGTACACCTATCTACCATATGTCCCTGTATTCTTTGGAGAAACAATTTTAAGGTTACAGTAGATATTCACCTTCTCTTTTCCTATTATGTCTGTAGCGACGGTTGCTAGAAACAATCTGAAAGCTCTCTGCAGAGTTTCCACCACCTTATGTGGAAGCTTTGCAGGCCAGGTAACACCTCAACAGTGATGTAGTGATGTTGAGGTCACTAGTTGGATACAGCTCATTTTATTATGCAGATGACAAGCGTATCCCAGAGGTTTTATTTCTCTGGTAAATGTTGAAGCACTTATTAACTGTGTTATTTGGATGCTTCTTATTGCTCCGCAAAGGCAAATGTCAAAACTGGCACTGCCTTCCATAGCACAAAAACTGAGCTGAAGAAAAAGACCTCAAGAAAAAGAAAGACATAACAATTGGCATCACAGCTATTTCATTCATTCATTTACCCTAATCTACTGTGTGCACATACTTGTAACCAAACTGTACGGCATTGCACAGTGCAGGTCAGTTACCTCCTCTTATGTTCAGTGACCTAGATCTTAATGTGTTGAACTAAACATACATTTACAGATAATCATAACCAACTTTTAGGAGTTTGTCATAGATGTTAAAGACTTGAATACATGTATCATAGGATCATCACAAGTATAATGAAAACCAAAAACACACACAATGTCTAATACATCATGTATAACTTTTAGTCTATGTATGCCTTATAAGGGATGTGCATGATACAGTATATCAGTCAAGCAGAAAAGTTAAAACATCTCGTCCTCCTCCTTCACCCAGAAGTTTGTGCTGTATGTGAATAATTTGGCCAAATGTGAATGAATTTGTAATGTGCATTCTATGAAGTCCTAGCATCCCTTTAAGAAATGGTTCTTGCTTTGTGCAGCTGTAATAGGCACCAGTCTGACATGACCCTGTATAAGGATAAGAGGATTAGGAAATTAATTGGATGACTGAAGAAAAAGTAAATAAGTTGATCAAGTTTAAAAATGACAAACAACTAGGTGTAATGATTGATAATTTATATTCAACAAAATCATTACTGACTTATACAGAAATCACACTTGGGCAAATGCAATGCCAAATTTAACTAAATGAAAATAAATGTAAACTTTGCACAAAGGAAGAAAAAATAGATGCAGTTATTGAAATGGATACCTGAATCTTGAAAGTACACCTCATGAAAAAGACTTACCTCCTATCACAAATCAGTACACAAAAGAGACTGAGAAGGCTAACAGAATGCTGGGTTATATACCACACAGTGTTACCTTTATGTGAAACAATTAATTGTTAATCTACACAATGTACTAGAATAGGGTGGGCAGATAGGCAAAGTTCAGAGAAATAACTCATAGAATTATTCAATGTTTGTGGTTTAAGAGCTACGAGGAAAGACTAACGGAGCTGAACATTTTCAGTTTAAGTAAATGAAGATTAAATAGTGGTATCATGTGTTTAAAATTATGGAGTTTATTGGGTAAATACCAGCTGTTACTTTAAAACAAGTGCTTCAGCTAGAATACAGGGCCCAGTTTAAATATGTAAGGGCAAATTTTGTTGAATGCTTTTATCACACACAGAACCATATAAGCAACAATTTGCAAATAGTAGTAGTCTGGGAACCTTAAAATACTGACTTCATTATATTTTGCAAAACTTAAGTGAACACAAATTAATGAGCTATTTTAACATGAACAAACAATTACCATTCAAACTGCTGTTCTATTTTAAACATAGACTATCTTATAGTAAAATACTGGTCTTTTTGTCTATAAAGGGACTCTCCCCCCAACCCCCCAAAAGTACACCTTTTTTTCCTAAGTAGTTCTTAGTTGTATAGTTGCCATTTGATATCCTATCATCAAAGCCCAAAATATGAGGGAGGTTAAAAAAAGTTTCCGCAGAACATTTTGAATGTCCCACATAGTACATTTAAACACCAAAACATATCTGAAATATAGATTAATTTAATACTAAACTACTCTGTGTGTACTTCACAGATTACTGTGTAGAGGAAAGGAGCTTTCCGGTAATAAAAAAAACAATGATTAAAATTGTGCAGTGATATTTGTTTTATACTAAAGTCCAGGTTTTATTTCCTCCACCTCTTATCAGGAATTCAACAAGAGTGCAAGAAAATAAGTGACAGTAAACTACCAGAGAATCTGTATGGTAAACTTGGAGACTAAGAGGCATGTAGATAATACATGGAGAGAAAGAAAAAGGAAAAACATATTCCCTTCAAAAATTTTAGTAGATGCCTTTCAACCAGGGACATGTTAGAAGAATAAATTGTAGAATCCATGAAAGACATCCATAGTGTTTGTGACTAGACTGACTGTAGCTATGAAGTACATATTAATATGCTTCCTTGTATTTATTTACCTGATGTACTGTTCCTGAGAGAATGCACATAAATATGAATTTCAATGTTCTTATGAAGCTAATAGATCTTGAACTTTATCAGTGTTCTCAAGTTTAACCCACACTTTGATTGATACTTATGGCTTATGCCTTACATATAGATTATCATATCTAACTAAATGCAGTTTCTCCTCTTTCATTTAGGACAAAAGAAACTATGACGAGACCTGATCATTTGGACTAAACAGAAAACTGTATTTAAAAAATGGTTTGAAAGATTAATCATCTGTCATTGTAAACATAAGCATACAATGTGTGGATTGTAAATGATTCTGAAATTATATTTTGATATATGAAGTGCCTATGCACCCTTTACCTTCCAATACTTAATAATTTTTCAAATGTAGATAGAACACTGTTACAACGGTCTTAAATTCAAAGGACAAATTAATCTATCACACAAAGCATAGTCATTAACTGTAGAGTCTCCAAACTCTGAATAAATCTACCTATCAGCAGGAGAGATGCCTCATCAATACTGAAATGAGTATGGAAGGCCAGTTATTTTAGTATAGTTCCCAGTTGTTACATTTGCTGGTGACACTGTTCTTGTTACCGTTAAACCACTTTGGCAATTGCCTTGAAAGGTTGTTCTTCCCATTCTCTTTCTTCATAGTAGCAAATTGAATTACTGCATTTTTATCATCATAATCAAAGACAGAAAAAACACCCACTCCTACAGAGGTAACATAAATTGTTAATTAAACTAATTAAAATGTGCTATACATAAATTAGCTTAAAATATTCTGACAAAATGAAATTTCAGTTATCACCTTCATGGTAAGTTGTGAACACAGAAGATTGGCAGATATGAGATTCGAAGTATAGGAGAAGGGAAGCCACCAGTGGACAGGACAATCTCTCTCAGATTAAGTACAGCTAGGACACCAAACTTGGTTCTATAGAGAGTAATCTGACAGACTGTATCACTGAGGTAATGTAATATTTATAGTATAAATGCAGTGCATAGTACTGAATTATTTCTGGGACATTACCAACTGCATGGGTACATCTTTTACAAATGTTTCTAATATTTAGTATGGCTGTATCTAGAAATACATTACGTGACAGAAAAGATTGCATTTTGTGGGGTATTCAGAATCAAAAGGTGAATGAATGAAACAGTAAAGGTGTCCAATTCACTCACATCCCTCAATCTTAAAGCCTACTGGGCATATAAACCAGAAACAAGGTAAGCCAACAGTTTTCTGGAGAGAGACAAAACATCAAAGCAGAAAATAATTTACAGTACCCAGACTGTTTCATATGCAGCATTTAGTCTGCAACATTAAATAGGCATTGTATTCCTCAGGAAACAGACCTCTGCACAACTTGTTTAGGACAGCAACATCCCTTCCTTATCCATGAATAAAAGTAAAGGTTACAGTTGCATTGTAAAGCCTTTCACCTTCACTCTAATTTTTAAAACCACCTTACCAAATCTTGTAACAGATGCAGAAGAATTGCTTTTAATAGTGGTGAAAGAGCAGTCCTCTGCCTTTTGGAGGATGGTGGAATCATGAAACCTAACATTGAGAAACAGATACAATTAAAGCAGCACCTCATTATATGTGCAGGTTAATGTTCTATCATCATTAGTTTTAATCTAAATGTCACTTTAGCTTTGAATAAATTTGACATACCTGTTATTGGCCCATTGAAGCCTATTATGTATACGGAGCTGAGGTGCCTCTCCTCTTGACAAGCTGAGCAGTACTTCCTTGATTACATTTTCAATCGTCTTCAGAACTACTTCACTGTGGGAGTAAAACACACAAATGTATCATTCTTAACCGCATAAAAAATATTCCAAGCAGTCAATTCCTACCCAGTATGTCAGTCTAACAACACTGGTGTTTAAAATGACTGGTATAAAAATAAGTTTATTGAACCGTATTATAATTGTTTCTTGAAATCTACCTTACTTTTAAGGTATGATCTCGGTTATGGAAAAATAGGTATACCTGCCATCTCCCAGAACTTAGGTCTCACTTCAGTTTCAGGGTAGATGGTGAGGTTGGTGTGGTCTTTAAACAAGGAGCTTGTATGTTCTCTTAATCTTTCTACAGGCTTTCTCTGCCAACACTAGTTTCCTTCCATTGTCTAAAAGAATGCCATTATGTATATGCACAGCTTTAAAATTTGTTCTAAATTAATGATCCATTGCCTTTCAAAAACTACCCTTCAACTACACTTGTATTTTAGGTTAAAATCAACTGAAAAAATTGTGTTTTGTGGAAAGTTATGTTAGGTCTAAGTAAAACCAAACCGGACCTATTGAGTAGAAAATCCACACAAATTCCCTGAACCATTTCAACCAAATGAAAGTCGCAGGAAGCGGGATCAAAGTGCAAGAAAGAACACTGAACAGGGTGCCCGTATGTTATACAGTGGGATGCAAAAGTTTGGGCAACCTTGTTAATAGTCATTATTTTCCTGTATAAATCGTTGGTTGTTACGATAAAAAATGTCAGTTAAATATATCATATAGGAGACACATACAGTGATATTTGAGAAGTGAAATGAAGTTTATTGGATTTACAGAAAGTGTGCAATAATTGTTCAAACAAAATCAGGCAGGTGCATAAATTTGGGCACCACAAAAAAAGAAATGAAATCAATATTTAGTAGATCCGCCTTTTGCAGAAATTACAGCCTCTAAACGCTTCCTGTAGGTTCCAATGAGAGTCTGGATTGTGGTTGAAGGTATTTTGGACCATTCCTCTTTACAAAACATCTCTAGTTCATTCAGGTTTGATGGCTTCCGAGCATGGACAGCTCTCTTTAACTCACACCACAGATTTTCAATTATATTCAGGTCTGGGGACTGAAATGGCAATTCCAGAACGTTGTACTTGTTCCTCTGCATGAATGCCTTAGTGGATTTTGAGCAGTGTTTCGGGTCGTTGTCTTGTTCAAAGATCCAGCCCCGGCGCAGCTTCAGCTTTGTCACTGATTCCTGGACATTGGTCTCCAGAATCTGCTGATACTGAGTGGAGTCCATGCGTCCCTCAACTTTGACAAGATTCCCAGTCCCTGCACTGGCCACACAGCCCCACAGCATGATGGAACCACCACCATATTTTACTGTAGGTAGCAGGTGTTTTTCTTGGAATGCTGTGTTCTTTTTCCTCCATGCATAACGCCCCTTGTTATGCCCAAATAACTCAATTTTAGTTTCATCAGTCCACAGCACCTTATTCCAAAATGAAGCTGGCTTGTCCAAATGTGCTTGAGCATACCTCAAGCGGCTCTGTTTGTGCTGTGGGCGGAGAAAAGGCTTCCTCTGCATCATTCTCGCATACAGCATCTCCTTGTGTAAAGTGCGCCGAATGGTTGAACGATGCACAGTGACTCCATCTGCTGCAAGATGATGTTGTAGGTCTTTGGTGTTGGTCTGTGGGTTGACTCTGACTGTTCTCACCATTCGTTGCTTCTGTCTATCCGAAATCTTTCTTGGTCTGCCACTTCGAGCCTTAACTTGAACTGAGCCTGTGGTCTTCCATTTCCTCAATATGTTCCTAACTGTGGAAACAGACAGCTTAAATCTCTGGGACAGCTTTCTTTATCCTTCCCCTAAACCATGATGGTGAACAATCTTTGTCTTCAGGTCATTTGAGAGTTGTTTTGTGACCCCCATGTTGCTACTCTTCAGAGAAAATTAAAGGAGGAGGGAAACTTACAATTGACCCCCTTAAATACTCTTTCTCATTATATGATTCACCTGTGTATGTAGGTCAGGGGTCACTGAGCTTACCAAGCCAATTTGAGTTCCAATAATTAGTTCTAAAAGTTTTGGAATCAATAAAATGACAACGGTGCCCATATTTATGCACCTGCCTGATTTTGTTTGAACAATTATTGCACACTTTCTGTAAATCCAATAAACTTAATTTCACTTCTCAAATATCACTGTGTGTGTCTCCTATATGATATATTTAACTGACATTTTTTATCGTAACAACCAACGATTTATACAGGAAAATAATAACTATTAACAAGGTTGCCCAAACTTTTGCATCCCACTGTACATAGTCAGTTATCCAATATAATTCTGCATCGGACACTTTGCAGCTTTGCCCTACAGCTTCATTTTGCTACATGTATATTTTTCTCCCAAAAACGTCACAAATTACTGACATGTCACACGCAGCAGTCATTACAGACTTTGATTACAGGAGAATGTGATATTATTAATAATAATATTTAAAATAGTAATTAATTTTATTGATTTAGCGCCTTTCCCATATAAGCCATTAAGTAAATTTTCCAGCTGCAAATCCTGCAGCATATTACCTTTGCAGCAATTAACTGAAGTAATAAACCAGTTTAATATGACCGAATCCTGAGTGTGGTCCTTAAAGCTGGCTATAACACGAGCATCCCACTTTTGGCAGGTTCACTCCTACTCACATCAAGAACGTTGTTGCAGAGTATCATCAGGATCATTTTCTTAGCATTTGCCTAAATTTCTTGCACAAGTACGAATTATTGTCCATTTGCGTTGCGTTGTCACGATGCAATTCCAAACACGGAATCAAAATTCAGTGCGATATTGACGAAAAGTCAATTCCAAATATTGTTTTTACTTAAGTGTTACAGTAAAAGTGTAAGTTTAAAAAGTATGTGCGTGTTAATTTCAAAGCCAAACGGAACGAAAGCGTTTAACTTAACGAATACCTCTAACGCAACATGAAACAATCTTTTTTTCAATTTATTACGTTTATCTATTTTTGACTATGGTTAATTACTCGTTGTAATGTAAAATAGGTAGTTCTATTATGCATATGCATCACTTTAAATTGTACATCCGGTTAACCATACCCTGGGGTTGTCAAGCGAAACGAGAAGGGGAGGCGGGCAGAACCCCCTAGTATTTAATATAAAAAAAAACACCTAACCACAAATGCATCATCAATTGCCATATATCATTCTGAAACCTGCCTAATCCAGTTCAAAATCTTAAATTAGAGCAGCACTGGTAAGAGAGACCCATGGCACCCATACTCATACAGATCCAACTCAAAGAACCTAACCAGCACGTCCTGCGTCCAGATTTACTGTGAAACGGGGCTTTTAAGTGTATAAAACAAAAGATGGCATCATGCCGACCACGACATCGTTATAGGACTGTTTTTAAATGTTTAAAGTGTCAACTGAAGAGCGAATACTATAACAACAAGAAGACTTTATCTTCGGCACCTGTTTGGGATGTCGTTTTCTTCTTCTTTGCTTCTCTCGCTTCGACATCTTAGAGTCGTTTGTAGACGTTCCATACTCACCAAGATGATTCGTGCACAGTAGAAAAACTTTACATGCAATAAGAGCACCAAAGCAATTCTAACATTAAAAATGTAACGGAGGAACAGAACCTTGAAGCCCACCTAATGTGTGTCACGAATGCACGAGGAAGCGCGTCCTGAATCCGTTTGCGCTTGAGCGATGGCAGGCCGCTAATGAAAATGGGCGCCAAGATCGGCGTATAGCGCTCGTGCCCAAGCCGCGTTCGTTTTTTTATTACCGCTTATTGGGTCATTGCTGTATCACATTATTTGTCAGCTTGGGACAGAGTGGAAAAATGACAGAATTTATACTGTGAAAAACTGCAAGCGTTTACACAGAAGTTAACTGTAAGTTTTTCCAATAAAATACTTTACTGAAAAAAGTATTGTGTAATCACAGCACGCAAAGCCACGGCGAAATGGCTATATTCACACTCTCTTTCGGATTCCGTGTAAGCCCACTACCGGCTCTGCAAATGGATATTATTGAGCAAAACGGCCTACTGTATCTTAGGCGTTTTTCATCCATCCTCTTCAAGACATGCCCGGCTGGACTCAATTGAGACTTACGGTAAATTACGTAAGCCATTATTTTAACACGTCAGGGGCTAAAAAGGAGGAGACTTCAAACGATACGTTTCAAGCTAGAACCACAATTACGAAGGTAAGATCTGGACGAATTAACATGGTGGTATACAAGCCAAGGTCAACGTAGTGATACCGCTAACTTGTGTCAATCACACTTACAGTTTTCCTAATATCTTTGTCAAATTCAGTTGCAGACGAGGATTCAGAGAAAGTAGAGATTACCATTAGGGCTCAGCGCTACACACCAATGAGAAAAAGCCAGAATCTTCACAGTTTGTGTGGATGTTATCCTGCTGTTTCAGGTTCTCCTTACAGCGAGGCAGCAGTGCTACCGTGCCGCCCTACAATCGTTAAACTTTATTTAGGGACACGTAAATATGTTTGTAAGCTTAATACATAACAACACGAATCTGCAGGACATCTTACCTTGTTAAAAAACGAACGTCTCTATCTGAGCCAGCAAAACGGTAAATACCAAACCGCTGCTTCACTGTAAGCGTCTCAATTTCATTCCTCAGCTAGAGGAACTCTTCTCTGAGAGACATGTTTTCATCAAGTGCCAAGTCGGCAACTGGTGGAGCCGAAGCGTAGTCACGATCCTGGAGGATTTTTTTTTATCATCATCATCATCCTCCTCCTCCTCCTCCTCCTCCTCCTCCTAGTCGTCCGGTGTCTCACACTCAGTTGGCCGCTTTCTTCTCTCCCAAACCACCGGTCTTGAAAGTGGATTGGACAGAATGTTCTACTCAAACAACGCATGAACCGCTCCCTTCTTCAGCAGTCGCCGCCCTGTCTCAGTCAATGGCTTGCAAAAACCTTTTTTTTAAATCCGTGCTACAAACTTGGGTGCGATAACCAGCTACAAAGCTCTTTCTCTGTCTTTGGATGGCGACGATCCATTTAGATCGGGTTTCCGCATTAGAGGGAAATGTATGAAAACTACGTACTGGAAACTGAACATAAAGGTACATGGCAATGATCAGCTTTTTCTCGGACATTCTCGCCATTAAACCAAAACCACAGCTGCTGTATGGAAAAGGAAATGGCTGAGCGTGCCGAGATTTCACCGGAAGTAAGCCATCACTAACCCAATTACGTAGATTGTATTTGTAATTCATTTTCAGTCCGTGCATTTTCATGGCTTTTCACTTCAATGAGTGGTAAAGTGATAGTTAAAAAAATAAATCTTGACTACAGGGACACAAATGGAAACCTATTTGATAACGCTAAAGAAGATAAAGTTTTCATTCACAAAGAGAACAAAGACTCAAAGAATGAGAGGCCAAATAGTGAGTGGGATAAGAGAAGAACTTGAGGGGCCTTCAAAACGTGATATCATTTTGGGGGAAAATTGGTAAATACACTGTACAAATGTTACATTAACAACAAATGGTTAAAACAGTGTTTTTAAATAGATAAATGCACATAAACTTAGATGTAAGCAGTGTTTTTGCTGTCGATAATAATTGTTTAATATGCAAGACTGTTTTATGGATAACTAGCTAAATAGTGTGTTAAAGAAGCAATGAAAAAGAAAAGGAAACATTTTGAAAATAACGTAACATGATTGTCAATGTAATTGTTTTGTCACTGTTGTGAGTGATGAGTGTTGCTGTCATATATATATATATATATATATATATATATATATAT
>JANRMT010062856.1:45218432-45262090 GCA_026402145.1 Polypterus bichir lapradei
TGAATATTTACCCGTGGCAGTTTGCTATTGGATTGCCGCTGACATATTAACAGTGTACCATTAATTAAACCTACATTTTTCCAGATGGCTAAGTAGGTCAGGTCAGGCTGGGGAGCATGCACTGGTACAGTGCGTTGCCACACACACCACACGACAAAACAGTTCAGGATCCAAGTTGAAGAAGAAATTTGCAGAATCACAAATTATGTATGATAATGTAATTTATAGAATGTAAATGAGAAGCAGCAGCTAATAAAGCCTCAGTTTATAAGTCACTTTTACATGAATACTTAATTACCTGGATGGATTTTTTTTTAATTGCTATAGCTATGAAAAATAATACAAGTAGTAATCAACTGGAAACAAAAATCAACACATAGTCTCATGTATCCTTTGCAGCACAAAGACTGCCCCGGACAGCACCAGTATATGAACTGTTGCTTTTTCATGCAAATACTGTAATTGGCAGCATAATTTAATAAGTCAATGCATCTAATCATTCCAAAATTTTAACTTTGTCTGCATTTGTGTGTCATGCACAGGTCTTGCATAAATAAGACTGCTCAACTATCCTCTTTCCACTGAAACCAACAGATTTTTTCATTTTTATCTTTGCATTGTTGTAAAATGGATTTTCATGTTCTCTACATTCATGTGTTTCAGCTTTTTCTCCCATATTCTAAAGTTATGCATGTTAGGTCAACTGGCTCTCCAGATTACTCTTCTGAGGGTGAGGGCACGTGTATTCTGTATTGGAATTACCCAGTCCAATGTCTTAAAGATTGGTGGTGGCCCCTGGGACTCTATAATTGGATTAAAGCAGTTTGAAAATGGATGGCTTTTTCAACAATACAATAATTCTGGTCAGTTCTTTAAATATTAACCAAACTATTTAATATGTTCAAAATTAGTTTTCATCATAAGTAAAACTTTATAATAGGAATACACATAATACAGTTTTATATATGCTATGCATACAAAGAGATAAACAGGTATGACATTTTAAAAAAAGATCATTACCATTTCTACATGACATTAACAAGCAAACAAGGAAGGAGATACGAGCAACCTCTTAATACCAAGGTTATTTGCTCCGAAATTCAGGATTGGTTAATCTACATATAACATAAAACTTAACTAATACATTGTTACCTTGAAAATGTTTAGCATGTATTGTGCAATTTTTAAAAAATGCAGTCAATAAAAAATAGCAAGCACTTAATGCTTTGGTTGTTCAAGTGTGAACAGTCTTCAACTAATAATATGAAGGAGCATCTTTTGCTTTGAAAATGCCAGGAATTCTGTTTAGTGCTGTATATCTGTCTGTGTACTGTCATCTTAGCCCACCTGGATTTTGAAATTTGCCCCAATTGTCTTTACAAAAATAATTCAGTTTTTCTAATTATTAGGGGATCTCCTATGCACAGCCTTCTTAATATGAGTATACAAATTTTCTATAGGATTGATACTAGAGATCTGACTAGGTTATTCCATGATATTAATATCCACATTTTTTTAAGTGATTCCTTTGTTGAGGTAGCTGTGTGCTTTCGATTGTTGCTGTTTGAAGGTGAAACCCTTAATTAACTTTTTTAAGACTGAAAATCTAGTAACAAAATGTCTTGATATTTAGAGCTATTCATTTATCATCTGCCTTTCTCAGTGCCAAAGTTCCTGCTAAGAAGAAGCAGCCCCATAACATAATATAGCAACCAAAATGACTGATAGGTGAACATTGTGTTCTTTGGACATTGAATAGTGTTTGGTATGTACTAAACATATACTTGGTCTCATCTATTCAAACAAAATGTTTTTACACATGATTTTGAAAGACTGTGCTTTTTTTTTTTTTTTTGTGAATTTCTTCCATCTTGCCAACCTATCCTACAGCTCTATTGTGTAGAATACGCAAAATGGGTTTAACATACACTGAGTGGGCAGTTTCTGCTATAATTATAGCCTCTCTTAAGGTTACCATTGGTGTCTTATAAGCCTTCTCCTTGCTCAACCTGCAATTTTAGGGAAATTCCTAGGCTTGCAATATTAATATTTTCTTCATTAATAAAGATTTTCAAATGGTAAAATCTTTGAAATCCTTTTTTTGCCAATCTCTTACTTTATACCTTTCAATAATAATATCCAGTAGATCTTTTTGTTAGCTCATTATGACTCATGGTTATTACTGTACTGTTACGTATAACTAGGAAATCTTCACGTAAATGTACTGAAACAGCTGTTTTTAATTAGGAGCATATTTTCTTTGCTGATTGTCTGGATTTTTTTTGCCATATGTGTCTTTGATCTGGATTATGATTGTTTAATTCTGAATATAGTTACACCCCCATTATAAATGGTGTGCACTTATACCACCAATCCATAGGGTGTTTTAATTTTTTTTTTTCATTTATCAGTTTACTCTTGGATTAAATGTTGTAGGTCCATTTTTATGAAGGGTGAAAAAAGCATGGCCTTATTAGTCCTTTTTTCTACAGTAATGGCCAAAAGTTTTGGCAGAGACACAAATGTTGTGTTTTACAAAATTTGTGCCTTCACTTTTCGTGGAGGCAATTCACATTGTTTTTATATTATTGTGCAGAGTGATCAGATGCATATTAATTCACTACAAAGCGCTTTATTAGCATGAGTTTTTTTAACAAAAACCCATTTTCACTTATTTTGGCCCTAGCATAAAATGATCAGCTAAAAGTGTCCAGCAAGCATCAGGACCTGCTCCTGCTGACAAGTCAGCTACAGAATTGTGTTGCCACCACTGCAGAGCTTGCTCAGTATTGACAGCCTGTGGGTGTGAGTGCATCTGCATACACATTGAGGTGAAGACTTTAGAACAACGGCCTTGTGTCAAGAAGGGCAGCAAAGTTGCCACTTCTTTCCAAGAAAAAACATCAAGAACCGACTGAAATTCTGCAGGAAGTACAAGGATTGGACAGTAGAAGACTGGTGCAAAGTTACTTTTTTCGGATGAATCTTCCTTCCAACTGTTTGGGACATCTGGAAAATTGATCGTTTGGAGAAGGAAAAGGTGACCGCTACCATGAGTCCTGTGTCGTGCCAACAGTGAAGCATCCTGATACAATCCATGTGTGGAGTTGTTTCTCATCCAAGGGAATGGGCCACTCACAATTCTGCCCAAGAACACTACCATAAATAAAGAATGGTATCAAAACATCCTCCGAAAGCTACTTCTCCCAACAATCCAGGCGCAGTTTGGTAAGGGTAAGTGTATTTTCCAGCATGATGGAGCACCGTGTCACAAGACAAATGTAATAATGAAGTAACATTGAAAGTTTGAACCTGTGGCCAGGAAACTCCCCAGATCTTAATCCCATTGAGAACCTTAGAATGCAAAGGAAAGAAATTATGTGGATGAGTATGTTCTTTTAATATTTTGCCTGTGTGTTTCTGGATCCCAGATTAACTGATCTTGTGTAGAGTACAGTTTCATGGCAGTAATTCTCTCTGCTGTCTAAACCATATGTTGCTGATTTTTGTCTTGAGTGTGAAGATGTTCTACTAAATCAAAATTTACAGAAGAAACAAGGATGCTTCCAATGACAGCTCCTTAAAAAAGTGTGATCACTAATTGAGTCACATTAAACTACTGTACTTAACTTGACACAGGTGGTTGAGCATTTTTTATAAGTGAACTACAGTATTTAACTCACCTTAGGCAATGATTAATAGCAGTGTCCAGGAATTGAACTTACTGAGTAAAAAAAATGTATAACTACAGTCTTTAAAATGGTGTGCTTCCAGAAATCAAAAATTGTTTGAGTAGTTCTCATTTTATTTATCTCCAAATTGTTACATTTAAAGAGACTGGTCAACTGAATGTTTTGTATTTGATATAAAACCTTGACTCATAGTAGGTTGTGCCTGATGAAATAGCCAACAATTTTTTTAAATGAATTTATTAGAGGTACAGTAATTCAGTCCCTTTACATACACACACATAAGCTGGAAAAGGTGAGTAACCTGATTAAGGCAGAAACCAAATAATCTTCTGGAATTCTCCATTGTCAAAATGCTTTGATGTCATAAAACTGTGGAGAAAAAAAAAGTTCTACAAACTTTCATAACTATGCATTTTGTCTATTTATCATGTTAACATTTAAATGTCTAATTATATCAAAACAATTTAATTAATCTGTTACTGCTCATGCCAATAAATGTGTCACTAAGAATCAGAGTTCTTAAACAACTGTACTTCATGATTTATTTATTCTTCCAACAACTCGGCCTTGTTTTTGTACAGTAGGTTAACTTACTTGTAAATAGTACAGTTGATTAAACAGATTTTAGATAAACCAGCTTTTCTTAAAATACTGCAGTGATGAGTAAAATGAAAAAGAGATGTAACATGTTTTAATGATGCCATATATGGTTCAAAATTAGAATGCTAAAAACTTCAGAATACTGTATATGAAAATGTACATTTACCATATAGACTGATAATAAATACCATGAAAACTACCCTTACATAAACAGCTGTGCATATAATTAGGTGGTGAAAATATAAATAACTCTATGATTTTGTTATGAACAAAAATTCACTTAAAAGCAAGAAACTGCATTTAACATTAGAAATAATGAAACTGATTGTGAAAATGCTGTCCTTCCTTAATATTCTGGATGAATCTTTATTGGCTGTCATTATACTCAATTTCTTCAGGTTATCTATTGTTGTGCCTTTACTAAAAACATTGCATTTTAACCCAAAATCTTTAAGCATTATAACTCCAGTTATGTCTAAAAAAATGAAAAGGAGAAAATTCAGTCATTTAGTTTAGGGTACTTTTTAATTATGCAGGCCAATTAAAATGTTTATTTGCTTCAAATAGTACTGACAGCTTCAGTTAAATAGAAAATAATTCAGGTAATAACAAATACAAATAAATCTTTAGTTCATAAGTAGTTTCTCAAACTTCAATTTCAGGTTAATTTTGCAAAAAATTATAAATCCTTCTATACATATATAAAGTTAGAGTTTACTTTATATATCTTGCTTGAGTGTGCACCACACTCTCAAGATGCCAGGCTTCTTAAAATTCTAACTGTAACTACTAATATGCAACTTTGATTGGGACTGTGTATTTTTGTGTTATATGAATAATGTAAATTTCTGAAATATTATTTGTGCAGGTAATTTACATGACAAAAAGGCACCTAAAGTATTTAAGATAAGGTTTTTGATGATACACTAAATTTACTTTTTTTAGGTTAACCTGATTATTAATGCAAATTGCCTACACCTCCAAACGGCAAATCATATGGCTACAAATCCATATATTGTGTATAGCATGAAACATGATCAAAAAGTTTGTTTGACCAAACATCTGATTAAGTAAGATATTTGAACTAAGAGACTTTGAACATGGTATTATTGATTGTACTACACACCGTCATTTTAGCACAGTGAAGTTTCTACTTACACAAAATAGTGCAATAAACAATAGAAGAATTCAGGTTATTTGGAGGCAAAAGGGGTCTTGCTAGTAGTGTGCCAAATAAGTGTCTATTGATTTATTTTACATTTCAATATATTATATACAGTATAGTGTATATATATTTGTGCAATGTGAAGCTTTTCTCTAGGAGATAGAAATTTAGACATTGCCAAGAAATAAACTTTATGGACCAAAAAACATGTTTGACTGTGATAATTATGATGTCTACTGTACTTTTAGTGCACATGTTAGTTATTTATGATTTTATTTCAATTTTTGTAAAAGTCACTTAATAACAATGCAGCAATATTTAAGTTAAGCAATAATAGAAATTTCTCTCTCACTATACTATTGTAGTTTTACTTATGTTTACTTATTCCATCTATTTTAGGTCTTTAAAGTGTTCAAAGTGTGTCTTTCATAAACTATCAGTGTTTTAGTGGTGCCCAGTCTTTGATGTTAGAACCATTTGAGCAAAGTCTCACACTATGTTCATTTGCAAATGTTCATAAAAGATTCTGTATGAAATATGTTGATATCAGTTATTTACTCTGGATATTTATAAAACGGACAGACTATGTAAGTACACATATTGCAGAAAATTACAAAATCTATTCTAATAACTTAAAATCAGGCTCACCCAACACCCCAAAATGCTTTTTGTTATTAGCAAGGCTAATGATAGGAAGGTAATGAGCAGTTTCCTGATATGCAACATTCTGATTGCCTGCTTATGCAAGTGTGTCTGTGCCAGCACCAGCTGATGACTGGATTACCTTTCGTGAAAGGAAATAAACCCTTCAAGTCAGATTGATTTAACAGAAGCTTGCATATTAGCTAAAGCCTATGTTTAATGGGTGTAACAATGAGAGAAAAAACTGCTACCGAGTTTTGGTGCAATGTAAGGTAGTCAGTTTTAATGTCAGTTTCCATACTATATGTATACTGTAGAAGCAGTGAATTGATCAAAACAAAAACAAATCAACAGATTCACTGCAATTGTTTTTAGTGTGAAAGTGGTTCTTTGTTCTGCACAAAGAAATCTACAGTATACTGTGCAATGCGTGACATTCATGGTACTTTTTGTGTATATCCAATGATTTCAATCAAACAAACTTGACATTGTATATATGAAACCAATGACATCTTTAATATACTTTTTTTGCCATGCACCAGTCCCTGTGGAGGTAAATCTGGATACTCTGAGATGACAATGCTATTCACCAGGCCACTTAATTTATAGAATTCTTTTGTTATTTAGCTTTATTAATTATAGACTAATGTAACTAATTAAACAGTTTTTGTATGTCTTCATTTCTTAACTTATTTATTTCTTGTGCACAAACATGTTTACACTTACAGTATGATACCATATCATTTACATTTTTTTATTTGTTTTCTGAATGATTCTAGTCTCCATGTAACATGGTTGAGAAGAAAATTAAAAATATATTTTGCATATAGTATTGTATTTTTCAATAAGCAGCCCTTTTGTTTTTGTGTCATTAAAAAGGTGTTACAAAACACACTCCCAGCTTTCTTCAGTTCTAACAGATTTAGAATTTCATATGGCAAAAATAATATTAAATCCTTAGTGAACAAACACACCCCAGCAAATGCTCACAGACATTCACACAACTAGGTATGTTGTTCATGTAGGGACTTGCCTTTCACTATCACTTAATTTTTATTTTTACTTCTCAACTCACCCCAAACAAAACTTCAAAACAAACAGTATTAGTACTGCAAGTAAACTCCAAGCTTTGAAAATTGATGTTTCTTAAGGAAGATCAGATATAGAGTGTATTAAAAAAAATATAAAAAGCATGCAATATATATAAAAACACAGAGGCACAAAATTTGCTCTAAGATTACAGAGGTCCAATTAAGGTTTTTGTGATCTTAATCTTATTTTCTTCAGATCTGTAGAAATCATGTTAAGTTTTAACAGACAGTTACAATTTTATTTTGTATATATAGTTTTTTCTTTTTCCATAGTAAATAGTTTCTTTTAACTTTAAATTAGTGCCATAACTTTAAACTGTTATATACCCCAAAATAAGGAAAACATCATAAAACTGATGCTTATGGTAAATGGGCTGCTAGCCTTATCTTGTTATTACTGAAATTGTCTTAGAATATCTACACAAAATCATTTTATCTTTTTGTCACCTGCCAGTTTTTCAGCAATTTGAATGAATGTAGAAGCTACAGAATTACCATCAGCCCTTCTACCAATGTGATATAGTCCTGTTTGCTTTACCAAGGGTCCAGCCATAACAAAGCCAAATTCTATGATGTTTTAGAAGTCTCAAATACTCATCCTTGGGAAGGTTAAAATTGTGACTCTGGCTTCCTGAAAGTCAAGTTTGATAAACATTCTACAAAGATAAAAAGCAGATGTAAAAGAATTTGACCTATGACCTTTGATTGTTCAGTTTGAAACTGCTTTGGCTGATGGAAAAAAATGACTGTACCTTCTTGATATTCTTAGAGATGTCTCTTTTGTGCTTCAAAGCAACAGACCAAAAGTATGTAAGAGAAGACTTAATTTACTAATTTGACCTTTGTTTCAGATTTTATAGTCTGGGTCTAAGGTCAAGAATATATGGTGCAGAAAAGTACCTATTCTAAGAATGTGTCCCGAGTTATACAGTGAGCTAAACATGATCCTTAAAGTAATTTGGATATAGCTATGCAGTTCTTTAGCCCAATGCCTATATATTGTACAATCAATTAACTTGTAACCAGTATGCATTATGAAAAGTCATAAATACAGATTATGATTTTAGATTATATCACTAGATTAGGTTAGAGGCACATCATAAGTGTGTATCTCGTTGGCAGCTGGTGGAGGTGGTGCAGTGTTTTTTGGTGGGGGGTGGGCAAACTGAAGCAGCACTTCACAGCACAGTAGAATAGAAAAGAAAAAACATGCACACAAACTGTAATGTTGCCTACACACTGCCCAGTAGCACTACTTGAACATAAATGTTGCCCTCACTTACTTTCTAATTAAATTGAGTCATTTAAGTCACCAGTCTCTTTTTTTCTGTTGACAGCACAGCCAATGCATTCAGCCTCTCTTGAGTTATGGTGTTTCTGAGAAAGATTGTATGCACTTTGAAAAACTTACTAATAAGTAGAAAAATATGTAAATCTATAAGGGTTTCATAGGCTGCAGGACACCAACAGATTAAGAGTTTAAAATTTAGGCATCTGAATGGGTGGCAGACTAACTTTTTTTTTTTTTTTTTTTTTAAGGCATATTTTCGAAGTCACAATAGAACGTTAACATATTTACTTCATATCACATGTCATGTGTCATAAATTGTTCGTAATATAAAGTTATTATAACCTAAATCTCACTTAAAACAACACATTTAAAACTTTGAAATTCTAAAAAGTTACTCAAGTTCCATTAGTAATACTAAATTGATACTTTTTGATTTATTTATTGTACTTGTGGCAAAACAAACACCTTGTTTTTTTTGTTTTTTTTTAAGTAAGTAAAAAATTATTTATAAAGCGCCTATCACAGACAAAAGTCATAAAGTGCTGAACAACAAAACATAGAATAAAATGAAATATTAAAATACAGAGCAGTGACAATATAAAAACACGCACAGATGACCATGCTACCCAAAAGCCAGTCCAAACAGGTATGTTTTTTTTTTTTTTTTTTTTAAATTAGAAAATGCATGCATGGTGCCAAGTGTTCTGGGGAGACCAAAAGCTTGTTCTGTACAGATTTTGATATTCCCTTAAATACAGCGGCTTTCTCAAGGTGCTCTTTCAACACTCCATCGAGAGAGGCAACAAAATCCAACCCATGGAAAATCCTGGGCTTATCAGAGCTGTCACTATCATCATGGCCATGCAAAGCCAATTCAAATTCTCTACAAAAGATCACACAGCCTGTTATTCTGGACAGGATGTATTGATTTTTGGTCACCTCTTTGTTGTGCCTTACTAATGCAAATCTCGTAGCCTTCATTTAGCTGTTCAGCAATTATAAGCCTGCCAAAAAAATTAGTCTAAATTTAGTCTGGATGACTGCATCTACTTTCATGCCGCTTGCATTTTTCAGAAAGATGTTTTCAGTCTCATATCTCCCATGAAAGTCCGCAACCCTTCAATAACAACACTTTGAAACAGCAAACAGGGAAAGCAAAAAAAGGCATTACTTACACCATATCCAGTTAGCCAACTCCATTTGTCATAACAAGAGCAGGAAAAAGTCTGTATGTAAGCTTGTCCTCAATCACACTTTATGAAGGGGTGTTTCATTAAAGATATAGTAACTTCAGAAATCAGAGAAAGTTTGGTAAACACCCTAAAGTTGCCATCGCTCATCATTAGTTGCGTTAATGGTGGGTGTGAACTGTGAACCAGTGACATGAACTTGAAATAGTGTGCAGACGAGTGTCCAATCACATTACATAAAAAAAAATCTAAAACAACACTAATTCTCAGCCAATAAATGTGGGAGTGTCCAGGGTGCAGAGAGCTGCATCCCTGGAAAAATCTGAAAGCAACCAATTAAAGGGGAGCCTCAGGTCACCTGCTTGCCAAAAGTTCAAGGACTTGCATACACTCTAATTTGGCTGGTGCCCTTTACTCAGGAAATATAGGTATTCACACAGAAATGAAACAAATACAAGCCATTACCATATTTAATGGATGTTGACATGTGCTAACACATGGCACATAGTACAAATAAACAAATTCCAACTGTTTTAAATGAAGTACACTTAAAAAAAAAAAAGAAAAGTGTTTCAGCTTAGATGAAGTAAGGAGGTCTACACCCAGAACATTCTACTGAACTACACACACCATTCAGATGCGCTTGTCACTAAGTAGCACATTTTGAGAGAGTGGCATTAACTCACTTAAAATAGAGTAGTATTCGAGAACTAAACCTTTCATTGTATTTAAACATTACATTGGTACTGATCCCCCCACACACACCCTGATTAGGTAACATTAGCAATCAATATCTGATTTAAAATTGTATTCATATGTCTCAGTCTCACAATGCTTTTAAACAGTTAGCAAATTATACCATCTGCAACTTTTCTGGTCTGTTATCAGCCATTACTCTATAAAAGCACCCAAATTACAAATAAAATTGTCTAAATTATAATTTTCCAGAACAGGTACAAAGGAAGGCTTTCACATGCCAGATTAAGCCAATCTAACTATCGTAAAACTTTGAGTGAATTATTATTATTTTTTTAAGTTTTTATTGAAAAGAGATACAATCCAATACATCTGTTTATGACTTTTGTCATGTTTACAACAGATATAGCTTATATATTATCAAAAAGCTCTTCATGGCATAAAACAGATCAATAAATCTCTTTGGGTTTTCTCTCAATTATAGAAAAAGGAAACTATTTACAGAAGACAGGGGATGTATAGACAATACCTATTCATAAAACACAGATTCTATAACAGAAAAACATCTGGTTCAATAGTGGTTATATACTCAATACACCTAGACCAAAAATCGACAAACAGATCTATTTGGTTATTCATACTGAAAGTAATTTTCTCCATTATAAACACATTTTTTACAACATCAATCCAATCCTGTATTTGTGGCGGATTAGTTTTGTACCAGCATCTAGTAATAGCTTTTTTTACTTGAAGCAAGAATTATTCTATACATGTATTTATTTTTCCCTTCCCAGAAAACCATTGACACCGTGCCCATATAAAGTACCTTAAAACTGAAATCAATTGTAATGTTTAAAATAATTTCCAATACCTTATGTATATCTTTCCAAAAACCTCTAATTTTAGGACATCCCCAAAATATGTTAAAATGGTTCGCATCCTGTGAGCCACAATGTCTCCAACAATTTGAGTTGCCTTGAAAATTATTTTTCTGTTTTGGGGTAAGGAAAAACCTAATAGTATTTCTCCAGCAGAATTCTCTCCAATATGGAGAACGGGAGGTTGCCCATTGTTGTTTACATATATTTTCCCAGTCCTCGGTTGAGAAGATAATCCCACTTTCTTTCTCCCATATTTCTTTAATATACAAGAATGAATCTCCTTGTAAATCCATCAAGGCTTTATAAAGTTTTGTAATAGTCTTAAACATTGGTTCAGCCTTATAAGCTGAGGAGAATATTTTAACTAGAGCACTCTTATTTGGATCCTCATCGATCCCTTTTTTAATTTTCTGGCAAAAATGTTGTCGGAGCTGGAGGTATATGTAAAAGTCTTTGGATTCCAAACTAAATTTTTCTTTTAGAGAATTAAAATCTAATAATTGTCCTTTATCCATGTTGAGCAATAAGCAGTGATCCTTTTCTTAGCCCATATTTCAAAACACATATCTAATGTATTTGGTTTAAAATCAGAATCATATGATGGCCATTTCAATACATTTACATAATCCTTTAGATTATAGTCCTTAATAATCTCAAACCAATTTTTAAGTGTTACTTTAATCCATTGATTTTCTTTCTTATTTTTAATTAAATGATCATCTATGATGCTAGCTTGAATAGGGATCCTGTCAAACAAACCAATCTCTATATCCTTCCACCTTGCTTGATATTCTGGGTTGCACCAACAAACTATTATTCTTAACTGTGCTGCCCAAAAATATTTTTGTAAACATGGGAGAGCAACCCCTCCTTTATCTTTACTCAGTTGAAGGGTTTTAAATTTTACCCTTGGTTTCTTGCCTTGCCATATGAATCTGGAAATCAGTTTATCCCATTCTGAGAATCGTTTTTTGGGCAAGGGAACAGGCAAAGACTGAAACAAATAGAGCAGTCTTGGAAGTATGTTTTGCTTGACTGAATCTAATCTAGATCTCATGCTAAAAATGGTAAAAGATTCCATCTTGCAATGTCAAGTTTTATTTTTTTATTAATAGGACCATAATTAAGCATTTCTAAATTGTTCATATCCTTGGGGATATTTATTCCTAGGTATTTAATAAATGTTAGATCCCATTTTAAGGAGTAATCTTTTTTAATTTTGTTTGGGGGGTTATAATTAAAGGTCAGTACCTGAGTTTTTAAAATATTTAATTTAAATCCTGAGAAAAAGCTAAAGGTTTTTAAAGTTTCCATGAACTCCATCAATGACTCAGTTGGATCCTTTAGATAAACTAATATGTCATCCGCAAATAGTGCTATTTGATGTTCATCATTTTTGATGTTAATACCTTTTATTTTAGAATTTTGCCTGATCCATTGCCCCAGGGGTTCAATAAACAATGCGAAGAGCAGAGGAGAGAGAGGGCACCCCTGTCTGGTACCCCTCTCAAGTACAATGCTCCTCGATAAATTACCATTTATTTGAATTCTCGCAGTGGGGTATGAGTATATATTTTGAACTACTTTAATAAATTTCTCATGGAAATTCAATTTGGCAAGAATGCCCTTAAGGAAAAGCCAATTAACAGAGTCGAAAGCCTTCTCCACATCAAGGCTTAGGAGAACAGCTTGTAATTTAGAGTCTTGAATATGATTGATAATTTGGAGAGTCCTTCTGATGTTGTCTTGTGTTTGCCTACCCCTAATAAAACCAGTCTGGTCAGAGTTAATTAGTTCCGGCATTATCAATTCTAATCTTTTGGCTAGGATTGAGAAAAACAACTTGTAGTCCATGTTTAGGACAGAGATTGGTCTATAAGTTGAACAATCTTGTTTGTTTTTCCCCTCCTTTGGAATAACAGAAATTGTAGCTTCTCTCCACGAGGGTGGCAAATCTTCTCCAGGTAAAACATGATTAAATGCTGGTAATAAAATGGGGATAAGTTGTTGTTTAAATACCTTATACCACTCAGATGAGAAACCATCTGGCCCCGGTGATTTGTTTGTTTTAAGCCTGGATATTGCTTTATTTAACTCCTCTTCAGTTATATCTGCAGTTAATTCAGCATTTCAGGTCTCACTAACCGAAGAAAGTTTTAAGGGAGTGAGAAAAGAATCAATTTCGTCAGAATTTACAGTCTGTGCTTGAGTATAGAGTTTTTTGTAGTACTTTTCGAACACTCTCTGAATATCTTTTGACTTATGGAATAGCTGTTTTGATATTGGGTCTTGTATCCTCTGTATTGTCTCATCGGCCTGTTGCTTACGTAGCTTTCTAGCTAATAGCTTCATTGCTTTGCCTCCAGACTCATAATATTTTTGTTTTAAAAACGTAAGTTTTTTCTCTATTTCTTGTGTATATAGGCAATTCAACTCTGTTCTGACTTTCTTAATTTCTTGAGATAAATTTTTATTAGGATCCTTCTTGTTTTCCAATTCTAATTTATTTAGCCTGTTTGTAAGTCTGTTAAGTTTTTCAAGTCTACATTTCTATAATTTAGACGTAATGGCTATAATTTTACCCCTAAGAACTGCTTTACATGCATCCCATATTATAGAAGGTGAAACTAAGCCATTATCATTCTGCTCCACATACTGTTTAATTTCTACTACAAGCTGTTCCCTAATCACTCTATTATTTAAAATGCCAGAATTTAATCTCCAGGGAGTGTTTTTTGGTTTAATCTCTAAATTTAGATAAAGTGATATTAATGCATGATCAGATATATCAATTAATCCTATATTGCAATTTTTAATTCTAAATTTGTCTTGTCCAAACGCTAGAAAGTAATCAATTCTTGAGTATGATGTATGTCGATGTGAGTAATACGTATAGTCTCTATGTCCTGAATGAAAGTCTCTCCATACATCAATCAGACCTGTTTCTTTCATCATTGTATTTATATGTTTTCTTAATGGATTCGCCAAATGGGTGGAAGTGTTCGAAGAATCTAATTTAGGATCCAATAAAACATTTAAATCCCCACCGCAGAGAAAGATGCCTTGCGATTCGGATGCTATTAGGTTAATCAAAGTCTTAAAAAAGGTACATTTACTACCCGGAGGGGCATAGACATTAAGAATAGTAACTAAGTTGCCCTCAACTCTGCCCCTTATCATTATGTATCTACCCTCTCTCTTTTATTTCTGCAAGATGTTCATAAGGCACTTTATTAGAGATTAAAACTACAACCCCTCTCCTACGTCTAGATCCAAAAGACGCAGAAAAAACATATTTAAACCCCATCCGATTTAATTTGTTATGCTCTATTATACTGAGATGAGTCTCTTGAAGCAATGCTATCTCAATTTTCTCTTTTTTAAGTTTAGTTAGAATCTTGCTTCTTTTTACAGGGTTAAGTAACCCATTTACATTATATGGATTATATATAAATCTTTATGGAATTACTAATTTTCCTTTAATTCACATATTTTCCTGTGTTTTTGATTCAATCTACTCACAGTTGTATAACAGTCATCTAATACCATCCCCTTCTGAGTATGCATTGAACATGAACAGGTAAACAAAGAACAACCAGAACTTTCAAGTAAAAAAGGCGAAACTATAAAAAATAAAGTCAAGACTTCCAAGCAAGGGGTCGCAACATATCGACCCTTCAATGAGCCAGGATGATAAGCATGCTCCATGGGAAAAACCTCTTGTACTTGTGGTGTACTAAGGGCCCATGCACTTAAAGTCATATCGATGTAGAAACAGATCGTCCTTTCCTTCGGTAATATTTGCACTTAACACGCTTCTCAAGTCGGGAAGTTAAACTTAAGTTAAGAAACTAGAAAATAATAAAATGACGATGAAAGTACTTTTTAAAAAAAAAAAAAAAAAATCAGTGTACCTTCAATTTCTGTCCCAAAGAAAAGGTATTTCTTATCCCTCACTTCTTTCTGTTTGTAAACGTCTGAATGCAAGAAGTTTGTCTTTGTAGGACGGATGTACGCGAGCAGGTGTACCACTCTTCTTGCCGGTCTTTCTCCAGGTCAGCCGCTGAACACGCTCAATCAGCGAGGAAGGTGTGTTGAGAGCGGTCACCGGGAGACCTCTTTTCACCATATCGGTCGTTGCCTCCTCCGCGGAGTTGTAGATTACCGTGCCTTCAGTGTAGAACACCCTTAACCTGGCCTGGAATCGCGTTTGAAATCTGATGCCGTGTTCCCTCAGCATCCTTTTTACACCTTGATATTTCCTCCGTTTCCACAGCACATCGGGAGCATAGTCATGATCAAAAAAAATCTTGTTACCTTTCCATTCGATCACTTTCTTCTCCCAGGCAGTTTTGATTACCAACTCTTTCGTTCTGTAGTTGAGGAACTTGACGATTATCGAGCGTGGGTTGGCTTCGGCTGATGGAGTAGGCGCGAGCACTCTGTGAGCCCGTTCAATCTGGAGGTCCACCGGCAGGGTCAGATCCAGAGTCGATTTAAGTAAATCTTCCAGAAAAGAAATGAAGTCGGAAGAGTTCGCCTCCGCTTTTTCAGGTACGCCATAGATCCTGATGTTTGATCGTCTGGCTCGGCCCTCTTGGTCATTTAGCCTGGCTTCAATTTGCTCAGTTAGTCGTATCATCTCTTCCAGCACTTCTTCCGTGTTTTGGATTCGGGTCTCAGCTCATCTACTCTATTTTCAGCCTCTTCAATTCTTTTATTAGACTTATTCAATTCTTCTTTTATATCTTGAAGTTGTTTGTGGCTGTCCTGTCGAAAGTCCTTAATCTCGTTGAGAATCTTTGCTAGGCTAATTTGTTCTCCCTCATGTGCTCCATCACAGCTCACGGTATTCTGTTCGTGTACGTTTGGGATGTTATCATCGTCTTTTGTAGCGTTTTTTCTTGGTCTTCCCCTTTTCTCGACAGTTGCCCCCTCCATAACTTTGTCAGCACTTAGAAATTTGTTAATATCTCACTCTGGGGCACCGAATTCGTGCAAATTTACGGAGCTAATAAATTATGCAGCTATTTTGGAAAGGACGCAGACCTGAAGCCCCTGAATTATTATTTTTAAGACCCTTTGACTTTGACTGACTCAAGGAAAACCCTTCCAGGATCATGTGGCTTAGAGCATCATCTTGGTTCAAACCTCTTCATATCCATTATTATACCTTTGAACATCTGTGCTATTCTATATACATATGGTTCAGATTTGATATTAGGAAAGTAAATAATTCTATTTTTTGTTATTTCCATCTATCCATTAATTTTCTAAACAGCTTCTTCTGCTCAGAGTTGCAGGGAGACAGTACCCATCACTGTAGCTTTAGGGTGTAGGCAGTGGCATAGCTAGAGTTCGGGCCGCTTGGGGCGGGGTGTTGCTTCAATTTGCCGGTGGGGATGTTTTTTGTGCAGAGCAAGAACGCATTCAGATTGATAACAAAACAAAATTATAAATTGTATATTAGTTGTTTATCTTCCTAGAAATTATTATTGGTGTAATGTTTATGTTTATTTTTGTTATTGCCTCATAAATTTCAACTGCTCTGTCTGATGCTGTCACAGAAGGACAGTCTGAAAATTATTTTTGAAGCATTTGTGGATAAAAATCAGAGAATTTTACTTTTTTCATTCATAAGTGATATTTTTCCGAACCCTGCTGCTTACATACAAATTGTACTGAGCCTTTTTGTCAATACAGTAATGCCGCCCCCAAAAATGTGGAGCCCAGGGCGGACCGCCCCCAGCTACGCCACTGGGTGTAGGTTGGTCCCTGCTATGGATGTAATTACTGGGCATTACAAGACAAAGTCACTCATACTGTCCTAACCTTGAGTTGACAAACAACTGAACACTAACTTGCTAAACTATGTAGCAGATGTCAAGAAACCCTTATAGGCACAAGTAAAAGGTGCAAACTCTGTCCAGACATTGCATTCATCTCAGGATTCTGGAACTGTGAGCCAGCAGTACTAACTACTGTCCTGCTTTGCCTCCTTTTTTGTTGTCTTGATAAAATAAATGATAAGCAAAATGATAATTTGGTTAAGACAAAGAATATCCATAAGATGAGATCTCAAAGATTAGCTAGCATTTTGGTACATGGGTTAGTGTTGTTTCCTCACAGCCACTGAATTCAAATTGTGATTTGGGTAGGTTCTGTGATGATCTGGTATTTTATGTAGGGCTAGTTCTTACTTTGCTCCCTTTGCTGTCATAAATAGATTCTGGTCCCCTGTGATACTCTATGAAAATATTTCTGTTGAAATATTAAATTGAGGCAATGCCCTTTCCTAAAGGTCAGCTGTTTAATAGCCAATTAACCATGCAACATTGTATGCATTTAGGCAACTGGACAAGAAAAGAAGAATCTGAAAATACTGTAACTGATAATGCTTGCAGTTGATAATGCAGTGTGAAAAGAATAGACCTTGACACCAAAAGAGGGTTTGGGGCAGCCACCTGTATACTTGAATAAGGCTGCACATACGAAGATTCAGTAACAGAGAAGTGTACAGGTTGAGTGCAACAACAGAACTGAGTACAAATGGAGAATGACTGACTTTTAAAACAGGTTGGTGGAAATTACATCATCCAGGTCCGGAACTTGAAATGACGCTGATGGAATCCGGCAGAATTTCCCATGTCTGGTCTGCAGAGATAAAGGAGAAAGGTTTACTACACCCCACCGCCCCTGCCCTGGTGTAGAATTACTTTCTTTTGGTCCTTCTAGCTGCCTCCCATGCACATGTGTGTGACACGGCCCTTTGCTCAGGCCAGACCCATCGGGTCAGGCGTACCTGGATGAGAGGTTGTGAAACCGAGAAAGGACATTGGCTTGCATGTCACCCCAACGGTGAATGACCGAAAACTTGTAAGGCTATCGGTCCAAGAACTACCTAGTGACTTGCGGGTTCGACTTCTTGTGCAAGGTCATACTCCATTACCAGGGTGAACTCGCAGCCTGAGAGGTATTACCTCAGCTGAGAGGTCGGCCATTTAATTGCCACGGCCTACTGCTCCATGGCCGTATACCTGGTTTCCTGGTCCAACAGTTTCCGACTCGGGAACATGATGGGGTGTTCAACTACATCAACGTTTTAGTACAGCATGGCTCCAAGACCTGTGTCTGAAGCATCCATCTGGAGGATGAAAGGCAAGGAAAAGTTAGGAGCTTTCAATACTGGAGTTGACGTAAGTGCCTGCTTTAAGTCACTAGATTTAGTATCCCATACCACATGATTCGGACTCCTCTTCCTTGTGATATTTGTCAGGGGCACAAACCAGAGATAGAAGCCCGCTAATCCAAGAAAGGCTTAGACCTGCCTCCTGATCTTTGGACGAGGCCATCTTAGTATGGCATCTACTTTAGAACACTGTAGTCTCACAATACTCTGGCCCATCAGGTAGCCAAATGCCACAGACCAGCCTCTCCTAATGCTCGCAATATCGCTTGTACCAGCTGAAGGTGTTCCTTCCATATGCTGGAATAGATAATGACATTATCCAGGTAGGCAGCACTATATGAGTTATAGGGGCGGAGCACTTTATCCACCAGACGCTGGAAAGTCGTGGGTGCCCCATGTAACCCAAATGGAAGGACACAATACTACCAGTGTCCACTAGGGGTGCTAAAAGCAGTCTTCTCCTTCGCAAAATACGTTAAGGGAAACTGCCATACCCATTTGTCATGTCAAGGGTGGTCAAGAATTTGGCTTGTCCTAGCCGCTCGAGGTCGTCCACTTGTGGCATTGGATATGCGTTGAATTGGGAGACCTGGTTAAGCCAACGGACGTCATTGCAAAACCTCCATCTCCCATCCGGCTTAGCGACCAATACGATAGGACTGGACCAGGGACTATGACTCTCCTCTGTTACACCTAGTTCCAGCATTTGTTTCATTTCCAGCTGCACTGCTGTTCTTTTTGCCTAGGGAAGCCAAAATGGACGTTCTTGGGCTATTACTCTGGGTTCTGCCACTATGTCATGAACAATCAGGGAGGTCCATCCAGGTTGCTCACTCACTACCTCTGGGATAGACGAGATAACTGTTTCCAGCTCTCATCATTTATTGGGGTGGGGGTGGGTCAAATTCGGCCTGAAGTTAAGGTCTGCTCAGCCGACAATTTGGTTGTTTATCCAAATAATTGACAAGCCCATTCCTCTCTTTAACTTGATAAGGGCCATGCCAGTGAGCCAGTAATTTAGAATGTGAGGTAGGGAGAAGTACCATGACCCAATCTCCCAGGCGGAACTCCCGTAGAGACGTGCCACAGTCATAGCAGCGGACCTGAGCTGCTTGCGCCTTTTCCAAGTGAGCTTTTATTATTGGTTGGATTTTATCAAATCTATCGTGTAACTGTGTGACATACTCTAATATGCTTGTCGAGGGGTGGGCCTCTTCCCCCCCAACCTTCTTTTAAAATGTCCAATATGCCCCGGGTTTGTTGTCCATATAATAATTCAAATGGTGAGAACCCTGTAAAGGCTTGTGGGACTTCCAGATATGCAAAAAGGACGAGGGGAAGAATTGATCCCAGTTCCTTCCATCCTCGCTGACCACCTTGCAAAGCATCTGTTTGAGGGTTTGATTAAAACACTCCATCAAACCATCGGATTGAGGATGATACACCAATGTTTTCAAATGTTTTATCTTCAGTAACTTGGCTGTTTCCCTGAACGTCTCCAAGGTAAAGGGTGTCCCTTGATCTGTAAGGATTTCTTTAGGGATGCCGACTCGCGAGAAGAACCCCACCAATTCCCTTGCAATAGTTTTGGTTATAGCTGAGTGCAACGGAACAGCTTCTGCATATCGGGTTGCGTAATCTATCAGGACCATTATATACTTATGTCCCCTGGTCGAGGGCTCTAAGGGTCCCACCAGGTCAACCCTGATATGTTCAAAGGGGATCTCAATCAGGGGTGGGGAACAAGAGGAGCACGGTCTCTTCTAAGAATCTGCCACAGTTGATATTCCAGACAGGATACACAAAAGTGACGACCCTCCTCACTGATTCCTGGCCAAACAAATTGGAGCCTAATCTTTTCGGGGCCCAGATGGGTTCCCAGGAGGTCGGTATGTGCCAGTTCACAGACTTGTTGCTGGTAAGTCCGTGGGTCTAACAACAAGGACTGCACCTCCCCCTCATTTTCAGCTACCTGATATAGAAGGTCATTATTTAACACAAAGTGAGGACCTTGTGGCATAGGATGTTAAGTGCGATGGCCTTCTATTAGAACAACTGCATTTTTCTCAAATGCAAGGGAGTCATCATTTCATTGCTCCCATTTAAACAAAGCCGGAGTCTGCCTAAATTGAAAGTGCAGTTGTGTGAAAGGATCGGAGGCGACCTCAAGGAGCGTGGTTTCCTCCTGAGTTGCTGCGGCATCCACATTGTTAGAAGCCGACCTCCATCTCTCCTCCAGCTGTGAACACACTGTGGAGGCAGATGAGGATACAGTCTCTGCGTCAATTACTTGGCCCAATGTTTTTTTAGGGGTGGTGAGCGTTAAGCTGCTTTTACTATCTGACCAGTCTCGGCCTAGTATCGCTGGGAACGGAGGTTTTTTAATAACTGCTACTGCCAGTTTTTTACGGTACCCTCATAGCTGATGTAGCATGAGGCCGACTTATACTGACGGAATTTCCTGTGTACACAGATTAGACTTGTCTTATGTTTAAGCCATTGTGCAGTAACACCAAGTGGCTAGCAACAACTGAAATGTTACTGCCAGAATCAAATAATGCTGGTACTTTGAATCCATTTAGTGTTACCACTCCTGTATGAGAAAAGGCCAGAGGATTAGCAAGAGTGCACCAACACTTCCTCTCTGTCTCCCCGCAGACCCCTTCATCACCGTGACGAAAACCTCCACCATGTCTCAGGAATCCCCAGTATTTGCTTCGCAGTTTGAAGATGGGGGTCAAATACAGAGACACAGGTACGTCAGGTTTCACACAGGTCCTGTTCTGGTTCTCCCAAGTAGGTCTCCACTCTTATTTTTTCTATAGTTTTTATTAAAGAGACCATTTTTTTAATGGATTGTCGATCAGGCTGGTTGGGCAAAATCATTGGGGAGTGCTCTGAGTAACAACACTCGGGCTAGTTGCTCCACCACCTGCTGGGCATTGTTTTGGTCTGGCCATAACCAGCACCCAATTTTAGCCCATAGGCTGAAAACCTAAAGAGCAGCTGGCAAAAATGTATTAAACTCCCATTGGGATATTTTCCTCACCTGCTGGACTGGGGCACCCCCACCTTTCTCAAAGGAATTTTCCTATGTGGGGTTCTATTAAGCGGTCCCTTTTCCGGAAGCCCATAATAATTCCCTAGTGTGTCCCACTTCGAGCCTGACTCTAGTCCGTAGGCCCCTGATCTACGTACCCAGTGATCTATTCTAAACCCCTGGGTCGAAGCTCGCCCTGAGTTCCTCTTAATCACAGCGACTTTCTCCAACCCAGCAGCTCAGGAACGGTACTCTCCAACCTGGTCCTTTAAGGGTTGAATGTCCTAAGGTCTTCCTCAGTTTCTGTTCCTGGTTCCCATAATAAGGCCAACATCCTGCCAACTACGCCACTGTGAAATGAATAGACCTTGACACCAAAAGGAGGTATGGGACAGCTACCTGTATACTTGAATGAGGCTGCAAATACAAAGATTAGGTAACAAATGGAGGATCACTGGCTTTTAAAACAAGTTGCCGGAAATGACGTCATCCAGGGGTGGAACTGGAAATGACACCTTTGGAATCGGGTACAATTTCCTGTGTCTGGTCTGCAGAGAAAAAAGAGAAAGGGTTACTGCACCCCATCACTCTGGCCTGGCATGGAAGTACCTTCTTTTGGTCCTTCTAGCTGCCTCCCATGCGCACATGTGTGACAGCAGGTAGGAACTCTCCAAAAATTAGAGACCTTAGGGGTAGGAAACAGGGTTTTCCATTGGGTTTTCTGTGTGTTTATTTATTTGTGTGTGTTTTTGTTTTATGCCTCATATATGAAGTGCCTTTTTAAATATGAAAAAATACATCATGACATACAGTATTTGGATTTTTGTATGAAGTATTCTGTATATAGGTTCTGCCAAATTGTTTCATGAAACGGTCTACTATTAGATTATGTATGATTCTGGCATGATGTGGCTGGTTGCACTGTTTGTTTATTCTTCTCTCTGTGTATTTATGTTATGGTAAACTATAGTTCTGATGTATTTTTGTCTCTGATGATAGATGCATAATGATCCTTATGATTAAAATCTGTAGGTCTTTTTCAAAATCTTTGCCTTTGTAATTTCTGTATTTTTGCCATAATACATACACTTAGGTGTTTTTCCATTTTACTCTTTTATATTAATTACCATTTACTGCATGTCTGTATTTTTTAATGTTCATACTGACAGAATAGAATAGGCACAACATAAACATAAAACGTGAAACTGTGCAACATATAAACAATGTAGGAATGGGTTTAGGATAACAGATGGCTAATATGCTACATTCACCTGCTGACTCCAGAGTTAATAATCTGAACTACTGGCAACAGAAGACCATTAAACCTTCACCCTGAGATCACTTCCAGTGTAATCCCAAAATCACTTCCAGAATGAAAGAGGGTTTGCAGTATTTCAGGACTGCTTTGCCACATTCTCCTTTAAAGGCTTCTAATATCATTGAATCTCTGTGAACTGACATGTATGGACAATTTACTATTAATCAGTCCCGCTAAAAGAAACCACACTTGAAAAAAGTGAAAACACCTCAAGCTGCTAGCTGTTGGTTTTTACAAGAATCTTATAACTTTCCAGACTTTTTGTATAATTTATTTCACAGCCTGGTGTTCAGTCAATATCTGATCCTTGAGCATACTTAAATCTAACTGTAACTATGAGAGTACAGATATAATAGAAGATCTTACATGTGTGCTCAAACAAAACAAAACAGAAATACTGTACACTCAACCTGTAGCCTAACCGTCCATATTGTAGGACATGGAATCATTTAGTACTCATGTTTTATAGCTGTATTATAACTATTGTTTATTTTTTGACCCATGAATGTATAGGACCAAAATTATTCAAACAGAAAAAATGTTTTTTTTCATACTTGCAAATACAAATATAGATATGCTTACACTGTATATTGCAAATAACAGCACCATCCATAAGTTTTCAGATAGTAAAATAAAAATGCATTTTTCTGTTGGTGGTGCCGGCATACAGTTTGTTTTTGGACAAATCAAAACAAAATTAAAATATTATAAAATGATACTTACATACATACTCAAACCCACTTACTCTAAAGCATAGCATTTGGTTCCATTTTCAGGCTTGTAATTTGGAAGGCTTTTGGCTTCTACCTCCTTTTCAGCAAGGATAATGCATGCTTTCTTGGATTTAAATAAGGAGATTGCATAGTCTTTCCATTTTTTTCACGCATTTAACTCCTTAGTTACACTAGTAGTGTGTTTTGCTTGCCATATGATTAAATAACAACCCATTATTTTGGACACATTTTTTGTGCACTTACACGGACATTAGCTGAATTGTCAATGCAATTGAAGAAAACCACTTAAGTACAGCCTATGATATGATTTATGTTTCTTAGGTGAAGAGCTTAGCTTTAAAATGCCTTAAGTTTGTTTCTTTTTCCACACTTTCATCCCACCATCTCTTTAACAAAAGTTTACTTATCTCTGTCTCATCTGCTCATAATGCATTGTTCTGGGACTTGTAACATGATCATTGCTATCTCATTTGTCTTCTAATTTGGCCTTTTGATTTTTAGTACTGATGAGGATGGTACTATATTTATGGCATATAGTAGTCCTCATTGTTATTCCTGTCATAGTCTGGCAAAAATACCAGTTTGGTTGTTGACTTGAACAACAGTTGTTTTTGAAGATGCATTGGAGTGAAAAATATAGCATTTCAAAATTTGTTAAATAAGACTTATGTTAATATAGGTATATAGGATTATTTAGATGTATTTAGAATACATTATAAGAAAGAGTAAAGAACCTAATGTGGCTGAGATTAGTATTTTCAAGGGGAAGTATACTCTGAGGGTTGATGAGATGTATGCAGATAGACCAATGAATAGGTTGCTGGGATATATGCAAATAAAGAAAGCATCCTCAAACATTCACATATATAATGCTAATGCTATGGGTTAATGGATTGTTCATGGTTAAAGGTTAAGAGACAATAATGTGCGTATATTTGTAAGAGCATAAAAAACTTGTATAAATACTCAAGAACTTTTTGATTAACTTTTTTTTGTATTTTACTATATTGTAATTATCAAAGGGGTCTCAAGAGCAAATAATAAGACCATTTATAAATTATCAGTCATTCGATTTCAGCTGATGCAACTTTTAGGCTGTTTACCATTGGATTACATCATCAATAGGCATTGTATAAAGGAAAAGTATTTTCAGAGCACTCAGTGACATAGTGAGAGAGAGCATAGCAGATATGTGAAAGACACAATGTTTTAGAGACATTTTGCAACATATACTGTTAAGGGATGAAAGTAACAGTACTGATAAGCTTGCCACCTACAAAATGAAAATACACCCCAATGGACATATGTTTTGAGAGTAAAAAGACTGCACTTTAAAAGAACTGCATGGATATCACCACTGGTTCAAGAAAGGACTGGGAATTCTGTTACCGCTCAGGATGAACTACCTGATACAAAGCTTGCTGTGTAACATTGATACGAATCATTGAGGCTGCATGTTTTCATTCATTTTAACTCCTAATATTTGTTATGCCTGGTTTCTCTGCAAGTAATTTTACATAGGCTTAGATTAAATAAAATGTGTTACTATGTCACCAAAATAACTTTGTTGTTGACAGTAGCATTTTCTAAAAGGTTAGGGGATGTTCCTGTCTAACCCAGTTCAAGCAGGTTAACAAAGAGACAACCTTGATAGTCCCCTTAATGGTGGAGAGTGGGTTGCAGATCATGAGCTGTGGTCCCAGTAGTTTGCAGCCTACCATTGATGAGGTTTCCAGGAGTGAGTATTGCGTGATGTACATGTAATACAAGGATAATAAGCTATGGCACAGTAAAGGGGCATTTCTTCTTGTTCATCACTCACAAAGAACCAAGGCAGCAGTTATAGTGCAGCGGTTTTCATGACAATTCCACAGTTTTCACTATAAATCAGAACATTTCTTCATAGTTCTTTCTTTCTGTTATAAACAGCAGTTGTGTTTCTCGGTCAGCCTGGCTGGTGTTGATTTCTAACTGCACCCAGTTTTCATTGTTTTCTATGATGTTCTGAAATGTGTGGCAGATGGCCAGGACTCATGCCCAGCCTGGAGGGACTGGGAGAGGGACAATACCTCCCCTGGACCACAGGAGGGCCACCACCAGTGGGGCCCAGGCAGTTGTGGAGCCCTGGAAGCCAGCACTTCCGCCACACCCGGAGGTACTAGGGGGAAGGAATTCCAGGGACACCCAGAGTGCTCCTGGATGCTTATGCGGCACTGCCGGAAGTTCATCGGAGAGCACCTGGAGCACGTCCGGGTGATTATAAAAGCAGCTTCCTCCCTCGAGTGAGTGAGCTGGAGTCGGGTGGAAGAGATTGAAGCTCGGAGAAGAGGAGAGGAGGCAGTGAAGGAAGATAGGACTTGTGAGAAGCCCGAACTGAGGGTGTGTGGTGCAGGGGCACTGGGGGTTGTATGCGGGACTGGTTAAACTATAAATAGTGTAAATAAACGTGTTATGGGTTTGAACCATTGGTGTTCGCCTGTCTGTGTCGAGGCTGGTCTTCCACAAATGATGGTTTTGCTTTGCTAATTTTCCTTCCTGTTGTTCTGTTTTTTCCTTTAGCAACCAGGTTGCTTGCTTTTCTTAAATGGACCATCCTTTTTGTTTAGGCCTACTGACAACAGATGACAAAGAAAAGACCAAATTCTAAATCCAACACGGGGTTCAGAACCATTCTAAGACTGGAGCACTGAGATGACCAGTAGCCTGATATTATATCATCCTATTGTGAAAAGAAGCTGGAGTCTAAGCAGAATGCAAAATACAAAATGTCTGAAACTAGAATCAAAGTACTGTGAGACTTGCTGTAGCAGTAATCTATAAACAACTTGTACTTACTTTTTGAACCATGTGTCAGATGTAATAAATATATCTTTCTCTTAAAGTGCTGTATTGAACAAGAATAAAAGTTTTAGTGAAAGTAAAAAATTTCTTTTGAGTCTGAATGAAAGGTAAACTAGACTACACATGGATATGAATCAGTGTAATTTCTCATTTAAAAAACAGGGTGAAGAATGTTGCATAGCTGTTGAGGGTAGAGGTGGTTAGGATATTATGAGGGGCACTAACCATCTCCCTGGAAGGGAATAAGTCATAATAATAGCATGTACATCAGTGTATCTGTGAACAGATAAGACTTTGTCCACGATGGACTGTGTGCTGAAACTGCATCTGAATATTCTGGCAGCTCACTGCTTTCCTGTTCTGCTCTGCTTACCCTTGTCAATGGCATCTTGGACTACAGACTGTGGATTTTTAACTGGTGCCTCTGTTTAATAATCAAATCATTAGGCACAGTTCAGACAGAACAAAGGCAGTCTGTTCCAATTGTACTTCTTAAAGAGCGACATCCCTAATCCTTTAAAACAAGTTGAATCAGCCTAAAAAAAGGGTTTTGTGGGAGGGATTGTGGGTGCTGGAGATTTGCTTCTAATCTCTAAACACAGCCTAAGAAAATAAGGATAAAATGTTAACTCTTCACCTGGAAAGCATCTCAGGGGGAGCAAACACACCCTTGAGAGTGTAAAATTTCTGAACTGATTATGGAAATCCTATATGTATGAATCTAAATGCACTGGAAAAATCAGCAAAGAATGGAGATGCCTTTCCTTTAACATTGAGAAATGATGTTTTAGTTGTCCTGAATGAAACGTTTATAGCATGCACACTTTATTTCTGCAATGAATGTGAAAAACTGTTCCAGGATTAAAAAGAACGAACAAACTGAACCATTGTTTGTAGAATACCGGGGCATGTTTTGTCACTTCTTCAAATTCTCTAAAAGAATGCAGGAGACAGAAACTTAATCTGTTTGTACTCCTTAATAGTGGCCCATTGGTCAGTTCTGTTTTAATGAAAATTATGGGTTTTTAATGACATTTTCAACATCTCAGTCAATGATCACCTAGAATCCATTTTGTTTTCATGTGTTTTCTGTCACTTTATAACCTTGTAACTTCATTCATCCATCTTGCTAACCTAATTATCCATTTAAAGTGGAAATTCAATGGTGCTAAAGGATCCAAATTACATTGAAAAAGTGATGGATTTCATGACTGGAATGAGTTTGCAATTGTCTGAGATAAGGTGATATGCGATCTTGTAAGAGTGTAATGAAAATTATTTTTTTCATTTTTGGAGCTGTTGATGGTATGCCTGATGCTGCTTCATTTTTATTTGTTGTTACCTTTTCATATTTAGAAAAAAAATTATATATTTACAGTACATATGATATTCTAAGTTATATTCACTTACTATTTCAAACAACCCAAGAAAAGAGAAAACAATAACGATCATTTGACTATATTAGCTATCTAGCTTACCAAAATCCCATCCAGTACACTATAAATAAAAACATTGTTAAATTCATTTTTCAAGTGATTTTATTTGTTTAGATTTTTTAAAGGTGTTATATTTTTGAATCTGTCATGCACCTGGCTCATAGTAAGTGGTTGCTGCCACTGATTATCACCTTTCATTTTGATATTACTGAGGTGAAAGATGTTTGTAACAATGTGAACTAAATCCTGTTGTCCAAAGGGTGCTACGCAAAGACTTATTAAGAGAAGGCTTTTCAGCCCACTCTTCTTTTCCAATGCAGGATCTTGAGTATTTTTCCAATACTTTCCTGTCTGGGTTTCTTGAAGTGAGTAGTTGTCAGGGTAATTCATATGTAGTTTACCCCAGCTCCTTCATTCTGTATGTTGCTAATTAACAGTAATTGTCCAGCAGTCACATGACAGGAGGGTTGAAAAAAATAAAATTGAGAACCTGGCTAGAGACATCACACTTCTTGTGACCTTGATTTAACAACACCTATTGTTATCTTAACTAAGTGTCCTGTTTTATTTGACATGGTTTCCAGCTTTTAGGATTATTTCTTTTGACCTGTATTTTTCATACTTTTTCACGTCTAGTGTTTTTTTGCCTTTTTTCTGTTCCTGACCTTATTTTTGGATTGTGAACGTTTACAAAATATATTTTGTTTATTACTTACTTTTTGTGGCTCTGCTCTAAATTTCTCTTAGTTCATTTATTTTGGCATGTGGTACCTGCTATCCATGATAAGACACAGGACCTTAACAAATGACTTGCTCTGAAGATGAAGACTGATGAAGACGATGTGCACCTAAAAGAAGGGAGTACAATAATTATTTGATTTATGAGTGTTCGGCTGGAATGACAATGTTTGTGTGCATTATGACTTATCAGAAAAAAAACATAAGTTGTAGCATGTACGTATAAAATTGGATTTCTTTACAGTGGCAAATCCACTCAATCTTGATTAATCAGTCACTTTATCTTTACTTTACACAGGATGTTTAACATCAACCCCTGGAAGCACTTTACAGATCAAAGAACATTATAATACAGTAACAAATACACAAACTGACCAGCACGACAAAAACTCAAAACAGCATAAACAAATAAAAACATAAAATGTACCTATGGTATCTATTAGTAGGCTCATAGATCCATTATCAAATCTGCTTAATCCATTTTAATTAGAATCTAAAGTGTTTTCAAAGGTGAATTAGAAAAGCAATAGAAACTTCATAACTTCCAGATTGTAAATATAATATCCTCCACACCAACCTCAACCCAGGCAGGCTTCAGGGTATTATGCTGAGCCCCTTCTGTACGCCTTATTCACTTCAAACTGTGTAGTCAAACACAGCTCCACCTCAATCATTAAATTTGCTGGCAATATCACCATCATTATCCTGATAACCAACAATTATGAGATAACTTATCGAGAAAAGGTTGATACAGTGGTGCTAGGATAATAATCTTACTCTTAATATATGCAAAACCAAGTAGCTAGTTATGTTTCTCATGCAGACATATGCTTGCTACAAAGGACATGTGATGATGTTCCTCTAGGATTTATACCACGAATAAACAAATATAAATAGACTTTATCTCCAGAATCTTTAATGACTGGCCCATGGACAACAAAAAAGTGCATTTGATTGATGACACTGTGTTTGGCATTTTGTTTAACTGGAGTTAATGTAGGGTTGTGCCAGCATGCATCTATAAAATCTGAATTTTTTTTTTTTTTTTAACCTTCTTTCTTTTTCAGCGTGGAAATAACCTTTACATTTTTTCCTTTGCTGATGCATGCTGACACAGCCCTACACTACCTCTAGTGTAACACAATGCCTCATAACCATGCCTTGTTGATGAAAAGATGTTCATAATCCATCATTTCATTCTGTTTCATCATTAGCTATTTACTGTACATTATATGAATTAAAAATGTACATTTGTATGACATTTTAACCACATATGTAGTACTCTCACTCATTTCATTACTATTTACAGTCATATGAAAAAGTTTGGGAACCCCTGTTAATTCTTTGGATTTTTGTTCATCATTGGCTGAGCTTTCAAAGTAGCAACTTCCTTTTAATGTATGACATGCCTTATGGAAACAGTAGTATTTCAGCAGTGACATTAAGTTTATTGGATTAACAGAAAATATGCAATATGCATAATAACAAAATTAGGTGCATAATTTTGGGCACCCCAACAGAGATCCATCCATCCATTATCCAACCTGCTATATCCTAACTACAGGGTCACGGGGGTCTGCTGGAGCCAATCCCAGCCAACACAGGGCGCAAGGCAGGAAACAAACCCCAGGCAGGGCGCCAGCCCACCGCAGGGCACACACAAACACACACACACACCAAGCACACACTAGGGACAGTTTAGAATCGCCAATGCACCTAACCTGCATGTCTTTGGACAGTGGGAGGAAACCGGAGTACCTGGAGGCAAACACTCGCAGACACGGGGAAAACATGCAAACTCCATGCAGGGAGGACCCGGGAAGCAAACCCGGGTCTCCTAACTGTAAGGCAGCAGCACTAACCACCGCGCCACTGTGCTGGCCCCCAACAGAGATATTACATCAATACTTAGTTGAGCCTCCTTTTGCAAATATAACAGCCTCTAGACTTCTCCTATAGCCTTTGAGGAGTGTCTGGATTCTGGATGGAGGTATTTTTGACCATTCTTCCATAAAAAATCTCTCCAGTTCAGTTAAATTTGATGGCTGCTGAGCATGGACAGCCTGCTTCAAATCATCCCATAGATTTTTAGTGATATTCAAGTCAGGGGACTGTGACGGCCATTCCAGAACATTGTAGTTCTCCTTCTGCATGAATGCCTTTGTAGATTTCGAACTGTGTTTTGGGTCATTATCTTGTTGGAATATCCAACGCCTGCGTAACTTCAACTTTGTGACTGATGCTTGAACATTATCCTGAAGAATTTGTTGATATTGGGTTGTATTCATCTGACCCTCAACTTTAACAAGGGCCCCAGTCCCTGAACTAGCCACACAGCCCCACAGCATGATGGAACCTCCACCAAATTTGACAGTAGGTAGCAGGTGTTTTTCTTGGAATGCGGTGTTCTTCTTCCTCCATGCAAAGCGCTTTTTGTTATGACCAAATAATTCAATATTTGTCTCATCAGTCCAAAGCACTTTGTTCCAAAATGAATCTGGCTTGTCTAAATGAGCATTTGCATACAACAAGCGACTCTGTTTGTGGCATGAGTGCAGAAAGGGCTTCTTTCTCATCACCCTGCCATATAGATGTTCTTTGTGCAAATTGCACTGAATTGTAGAACGATTTACAGATACACCATCTGCAGCAAGATGTTCTTGCAGGTCTTTAGAGGTCATCTGTGGGTTAGGCTTACAGTTGAAACTGGCAGTTTAAACCTCTGAGACAGCTTTTTGTCGCCTTCCCTTAAACCATGATACTGAACAATCTTTGTTTTCAGATCTTTTGAGAGTTGCATTGAGGATCCCATGCTGTCACTCTTCAGAGGAGAGTCAAAGGGAAGCACAACTTGCAATTGACCACCTGAAGTACCTTTTCTCATGATTGGACACACCTGTCTATGAAATTCAAGGTTTAATGAGCTAATCCAACCAATTTGGTGTTGAAAGTAATCAGTATTGAGCAGTTACATGCATTCAAATCAGCAAAATTACAAAGGGACCCACATTTTTGCATAGCCAGTTTTTCACATTTGATTTAATTTCATACAACTAAGTACTGCTTCACTAAAAATCTTTGTTTGGAAAACACCCCAGTACAGTGTTTCTAGGAAATGAAAGACATACCCCTGTTATCTTTTTTGTTGAAAGCAGAGTAAATTATTATGCAGGCTGAGAGGGGTTCCCAAACTTTTTCATATGACTGTACATGTTGTAGATATTAGAGCCTTATTATTTGTAATAAATCACAACTTATATCTTATTGAATATTACTAAATCGATATAAAAGGATGTATGTTTTGCCAATAAAGCATTGCATCTGTTCTGTCTGTCGCAAAAAAACCCAAAAAACAATGTATATGAGGATAAATCAGAAAGTAAAAGCAATTTTTAAATTACATAAGGGTGCAATGGATAGAAAATGATTCTTTACAACACATTTTTAATGTAATATGTGTAGTTCAAACATGCACAGCACAATGCTCTGCCGTTAGTCTAGTTGAAGCCAAGGGCAAAAGAACGTGGACGCTCTGTTTTGGGATTGCTTCATTGTCAAGCAACACGTCATGGTGAGGTTTATTTGGGCAGATGGAATGAAACCTGCTGAAATTCACCGAAGGATGTTGGCTCAGTATGGAAGTGAAAACAGCATAATTCAACAAAAAGTTTATAAATGTGTAGAAAGATTTAAAGCGGAAAGAACATAATGCACACAAGCCCATGTCGACATGGTAAATGTCTTCATTCTAGAAGACTGATGTATTACATTACCTGCTATTGTGCATATTTGGATATCATCAGTGGGTCTGAATGTGGCATAGTGCATAATAATTTGGTCTACTGTAAAGTTTTTGCAAGATGGGTATCCAAACAGCTTACTGATCTGCACAATCCCCAGTGCAGTCCCGGCACAAAGTGTCCATTTTCATTTGACCTTAGCTTCAACTAGACTAATGGCAGAGCTGTGTGTATTTGAGCTAACCATAAGCCATCACAAATGTGATGTATTGTGTCAGCTTCTATCTGTTGCAGTAAAGCTGTCGTTTTTAAATTGCCAATTCTTTTTGATTTACCTTTATATATTAAGTTATATCTCCTGATACCAATAATAAAATTTTAAATTATTACCTACAATATACAGACTTGTGAAAATATATTAAAGAATAAAATATAACAAAAGGATTAAAATAATACAGAATATTTTTGGCAGTTCCATCATGAAAGCTTAACAGCCATACTTCTCTTAAACCATTATTGAGATTTAATTTCTGTTTATGTCTTTAGTTGGGGTGAATTTCTTGCTGAACGATATCCATGGCCGTAAAGCCCTGCATTGATGCTGTGCAAATTTGCCTCCCTTGGTCAATTTGTGTTACTTTTATTTGCCGATCAGGTTACCTCACTTTCTAGAGTGTGTGACTTCCATAAAGTAGTGATCAAAGAGCAGTAGCAAATACTTCTTAATGTCAAGTAAGCTTCTCAGAGTAGTATACCTTTTGTGAATAATGTTAAAACAACTGGAAAAAAAGATGTTTTACAAAATGGCCCTTATAATTTAAATTATTTAAAGGTTGGTATGGAGAACTGGAAAAAAAAATTGCACTAAAAAACATTTACTGGAATCAAAGTGAGTGTAGTGCAACTGCAAATCTGCACTCTAAATGAAGTAATTAGATTAGTCAGCTTCTGTGGAATGAGCCGAGTACCTTAAAAACAGCCCATTTCCTAAATCTGCCCAGCACAGATAGCATCTAAATTGTGCTTAAAAAATAAAAATGTGAATATCCTAGCATGAATAAGAAAAGAAAGAAAAGATACATTCCGAACTGATTACAAATTATCCTGGAATGTGCAATCAATTACGTATTATTATTATTATCCACCAACACCTTTTAATAGTAAACTACAAATATTCCTTAAACTGTGTTCATCAGGAAGGCACAAAAACTGGATAATATATGAGAGAAAATCATATCACCCACACTTATTCATAGTGGACCAATTTAGATTTGCTCCTCAGCCTAAATAAGATTTGGACTTTGGGAGTAACCATGAGTCCGCTTAAGTGGCATGGAGCGCAGGGTAGCTGCTAGGGAACTGGACATCTAACCATAGCGTTAATGGTTCAGCCTTCACCCCTGGGTTGCTGTGTGCCCCTGATCAAAGCACTTAACCTACCTTTTCCCTAAATGTAAAATATACAGTAGATGTAAAAAAAAGTTTAATTTCATATCTGTGAAGTGCACAACAAATAACAAAGGAAATTATGTAAAACAGCACAAACATTATCTAGAAGGTGCCTCAAGACCTAAACCAGGATCTAAGAGTTAACAATGCTATCTGCTGCCATTATCCTCATTTCTTTATTATCCACTTGTGTATACCTGTATATGCTATATGTTCATTTACTGAACCTTCTTTATTTTGTGCATTGTCACATAGCAAGGAGGATGATTATTATAAATTGATTTTTGTTCTCATTAGAACTCCTATTTGTATTTAACAATTACACAGGTGGCAATGGTTTAAGTTGTGCTAACATATACTTATTTTTATTATTATTATTATTATTGCAGTTTGACAGCTGCTGAGGTGTCTATGTCCCAACCATGGATCTAGTATTTAGCCCAGCATTTTGCAGAAAATGTGCACAGTTCCCATCAGTGTGATTTGCACTTCTTGGGCTGTGGGATCTCCTGGCACCTACTGCTGATTCTTGTTAAAACCTTTCTTGATGGTACCAAAAACCCTGACCACCAGGCACAACTCTAGTCTTGGTGCTCTACATTCTGCTGATCGTGATCTCCAGATATGTATATTTGCTTTGCTGTGCTCCACTGCTTCGATCATCAGACATTACTTCTCTTTCTTGTGCAGGACCGCCACATGTTAGCTAAAATGTCATGCACCACCATGTCCCACATGGTGGTAGTGTTTCCATTGTTGCCTGGCAAGTGGAGGTACAATTTTTTTAGGCATTTGTCCACCCAGCACACCACAGATTGACCAGAGCAGGTATTGTAGCTGATTATTATCCCAAATGTTACTAGCAGTAACATTTGTATTTTGCAATTATAACTGCTTTTTAAAAAAGAAAAAGGCAAAGAAGTTATTTATATTTTTATCTTCCTATCTTTATTATCAAATGTCAAATATTTCTTCAATACTAACTAAAGCTCTTGTTTACCATCATGAAACAGTAAACTCCAAGCACATGGACTACGTGCTTTCAGAAGTCTCACAACCAGTTTCAAGTTAATTATTTAAGCTAATACAAATGACGTAAGTGTCCATTTATTTAATATCTGGAGGACAGATGAACATTTAAATGTAACATAATCTCACTAGAAGGTGTCTCTTGCAGAACCCACACATGATTACAGGGTATTTTAATCATTTGATGTCGCTGTGGTTTATTTTCTTAAGTAGCCGAGTGACTGGGCCAAATATTTTATAGTGTCCCCGAACTACATTTCCTCTTTTATAGTGAGACAGAGGTTTATAATTTCGCAGTGATTTTCAACGCTAAAACAAACTACGTTTAACATTCGTGTCAAACATAAAATCTGCACTCGTGGTGGAATAATTTCTTGTCTGACATGCATTCCAAACTCTGAAGTCGGAAAAGTGGCACGTTGCCTTTAAAATCCTGGAAACGTTTAAACAGACTTCTTCAGACAAAAGAGTGAGCGATCATCGGCGACCGCTCATCAACAGGTACATTCACGAAAGCAATTATTCGTCCGAAAGAAAAGAATGTGCCTCGGCGCCTGTAAACGTGCATCTCTGAGAACAGAACAAAGAAGACGTCTTTGCAAACTTGTTAGCTGTTATCAACCGGGGACTCTAGACCGCACCCTGTTTAGTGATAGCCAAACATCCCAAAAGAAAACTGTGATAACCCCCACCCCCTACCCAAACACACCTCCGCGTTGCAATTTACTTTCTGTATTTTTTTTCTGTTTAAATTTTGCAGGGAACCTACGGAGGCGCTGCTCCTCCCATCCGATAGAACCTCCTTAAAACTTTTGCGGACATCCCACTTGCCCTTCTTGTGAAATCTGCAGGTCCTTGCTTGACAGAGAGGTTGGTGGAGCAACGACCAGCTGGCTGAATAATCGGATCGGGAAAATTTGACGGTTCGCGTGAGAGGCAAAAATGGAGCGGAGCTGATGCGTGCCTCCACTACAGCAGTTTCCTCGCAGGACAGAGGGGTTGGGTACGCCTGTAGCCCCCGGAACAGTGTATCCCTCTTATGAGTTGACTTCTTTAGTATATTTGTGTTGCAATGCTGGCTAAGCCTGTCCCTTCATTGCTTCTTCTCTGGGGTTTCTGCCTCGTAACAGAAAGCCTAATGAGCAACTTTAGTATGGACAGTGAGGTCCACTCGAGTTTTATTCACCGGCGCCTCAGGAGTCAGGAGCGCAGAGAGATGCAGAGGGAGATTTTATCCATCCTTGGACTGCCTCACCGTCCTCGGCCTCATCTTCATGGCAAACACAACTCGGCTCCAATGTTCATGCTGGATCTATACAATGCCATATCAAATGAAGATGAGGATGAGGGGTTTTCTTATCCCTACAAACCAATATTTACTACCCAGGGACCTCCGCTGGCCACTCTACAGGATAACAATTTTCTGAGCGGCGCTGATACTGTCATGAGCTTCGTCAACCTCGGTGAGTTTGCACAAATCAAGTCATCAATTCGGATTGGGGGTTGGAGGCTAGATTATTACAATAAGAATAATACATTTGATGTGAAAGGCACGCAGAGAATAGCTTACTCGTGATGACGGTATTTAATGATGTTCAGAAATGGAAGGAATACTTTCTGTCATGCATTCATAGTTAAATTTTATGAATAAAAATAACCAAACGGCACGTAATAATAGTCATAGGAATCACAAGACACCTCACCTAAATTAAAATAAGTAGACCGTAAAATAAAAATTTTCAAAAGTTTAAAACCGCACAGAGAGAAATAAAGAGAACAACATATATAAATCGAGCAATGTCATTTATTCTAAGAAGAACACATAAATAATGTATAAGGAACTTTCCTCATTTTTCTTATAATATATTGAATAGTTAATGCTGAAAACTGCAATCACATCAAGAATGAAATAAGGACAATTGGCACGTCTTTCTGTTTATCCCATTCCAGAGTTGGGAAGTAAGCAATGAAGTCATTTTAACTCTACAGGTTGTATACAGAAAAAACAAAAAAGAAACCAGAAATAAATTTTAAGGTGGAGGTCGTCAGTCGTTTAGTTTATCTTCTCGCAGTGGCTTGTGCGCACGTTTGTTTCATATCCGGTTCCCACCATTAGCCGAGACATACTATCAGATTAATCGTCCGGGACTTGTGTCATGTGCATGTTCAGAACTAAACTTCAAGGGTATGCACTGACTACGCGCAACACTTTCGCGAATAAATACGGTTTCAATTAATTGGCGGATCCTTAAATTTTTTTCTGAAACTAACGTGTTTTTATCTTTATGCAATCTGTGGGCACGCAATAAATAATATACAGGACAGTATTTGTCACTGGCGTGTGTCTTTTAGGCGAAGGATCGACCCAAAGGTCTAATCGCCCTAATTCACGAACTAGATGGACGAGTCTGCACGCTCTGGAAACCGTCGAACATTTCGATCAGGGGAAGCAGACCACAATTGTGTCTGCCAATGGAAGGGATGTAATACAGTATAATAGGAGCTTCAGATTGCTAGGAGCCTCACAAGTGCGAGTGTTAACTCCTAACATCACGTTTTCTAGGAAAGTTTAACATAATGCAGGGGATTTAATGCTATTCTTCTTAAAGCATCCATGTAGGAAAAAGCGGAACTCAGGAAACTGTCTCGATTGCGCAAAAGCTTTTATATGTGCCAGATTGGAAGCTGGAACACTGCCCTTGTCCCCGGCTGTACGCATTAAGTGAAGAGGATGCATCGAGAATACAGTGTTAGCGTCATAGCTGAAATCACCTACGCATGTCTGGAGTGCACAAATGTGTGTCCGCTAAGGTAGACCTCATCTCCGTAACGCGGGGGAGTCGGTTCACATTCCTGGCGTAGACGCTTCCTCTCCGTCCTGACCTATGCATAACGAGCTCAGGTGAGCAGTCTGCAATGCGCATGCCTAACTGCAACGTCTATTTGATACACCGTGTACTGTACAGTAGGGTCACATAACCTTAAACTGTGTGTATAATTTGTGTATATGTGCGAATAAACTCATAGTACACAACACATGGAGATCTCTTCACCAAACTGAAGCACCGGACAAAATTCCCTTCATAGCACGATCATAATATGAAGCAGATGATAATGTTTTCACATGTGTAGGTTGAGTTAACTTTATTTTGTTATGTAAAAAGAAGTTATATAGTTCTCAGCATAACAAAGGTTAAAAAAATTTTTTATCATTAAGGTATAAAGTAGTAATGTTCTGTCGTCCAGTAGTCGTGGGATTAATACAGTTTACCAAAAATAGGTTTTGTAAATTATTTTTACTGTGATTGGAGTGCTCGTAAATGAAACAATTATACACAATGTTTTGAATCCTAACTTCATGGCAATGTTAACAGTTACAGGTGCAAAATTACTGTGAAATGCTGTGGGGATTAAACTAAATGGTTCTGAGTTAACTTCCCTCTTGAGCCTCCCTTTTGAGGTGCCATAAAATCTTGCCTAAAACTTGCATATATATTTACAATCACTTTCAAATTTCATATGACACAAATCTAGGGTGTGTTGCGGGAGCACTGGAAAGAGTGGACCGTGAATATTGTCTGGAAAAAAGCTTGATTCCTCCTGTGTGGAGTTTAAATGTTCTCTCTGGGTTTACCCTGGAAAGTCCAGTTCTATTGTGCTGTCCAAAGGCATTCAGTAGGGAGAATGTGCAAATGATTGTTGTGTACAATAATGTGCCCAGTAAAGTTTTATTCTGCCTTGTGAGCCTTGCAGCCTCCGCCCTAACTCACTACTAGAAAGAAACATCAATCCATGTGTAAAAAATAAGAAAATCCTTGATATATTAGCAGGATACTAGTAACTGATGAGTTAGGTGAAATTCGTATCTTGCTTCACAAGTCAGGCACTCTTCCTTTGGACTGTACTGCTATGCCAAGAAGAACGACTGTGTTCACAATAATCTGTTTTAATTCCCCTAGTACATACAAAGCCAATAGTTACCTGTGTCTTATCAAGATAAATGACTATGGGGTACTTTACCTTTGTATTTATTTTGCATTAAATTTGTTTGAATGTCTTGTTTAGTTTGCCTGCACATAAAATCTGTTTATAGTTGTTTTCAGAAAGACTACTTATACAATTATTATTGTTGGTGTGGTTTTTACTATTGGGAGGCTGACAAGAATGTGGCTTCAAAAGAATCGTATCACAGCTGTTAATGGGGTCATTTTCTTGTGAATAAAATAAGGAGCTCACTTTCATGTGTCATATAGTCAATAACCTTTTTGTCTGTGTCACAAAACTAAACACATTTTGGATCTAAAATGGAGAAAGTCATATTTAACTTGTGATGATTTTCTAAAAGACATGGGAATGCATGTTCATTGTCTGTTGTTCCAAAAAACACTGGAATTTGTTTGCAGTTAGCTATTTTTAAACTTGTAATTACAGCGTCAGCTGCTACAATGTGCCTATTTTAGACACCCATTGAGTCTGAATGGGAAATCATACGGCCAGACGTCGCAGCGGCGCCTCACTACATTGGATCGTTTCTAGTGACCAGTTGTGGGTGCTGTTATAAGGATAAAGAGAATGGGTCAATTGTACAATAGATTGTGATTCTCTGGCTTGTTATTAAATACCAGCTAGCACGGTTTAAATATATAATGTAAGCCAAGAAGAGACACCAATGCATTTGAAACCAGATTAGATCTAATATGGAAGAGAACAGCAAGAGGACTAGCAGTTGCCTTGGTAAGAGTGTGGAACTTGAATGAAGCTAATATACACGCAAATCTGTTTTCTTGGGTCAAGCAGTCCCTCATTAATTACATACACTTTTGAATAGCTGTCTGTGAAAACTAAATCAATGATGACTAAACACTATGCTGATTTATCATCACAGGTTCTAGTTATATTCTCTCTTTTATTAAAATGTTTTGTCATAAAACAGATAAAACAGTGAAATATAAGTTTTACAAATTAAAGCCTCATAGTGAACATTAGGTAGTTGTGCTGTCTAGCTCTTGGTGCATGTGTTAAAAGGCAAAGAGAGACCCTTTGATTTCGAAGCAACATTTCTGTTTTTCCTATATCATTTTAATCACTAAGGGTGGCAAAATGATGCAGTGTTCACAGCTTCTCACTCATTATGGATTTAGTTTACAGTCTTATCACAGACTAAGATGTTTGCATGTTGTACCTGTAGGCTAGTTGTGCTTTCATTAGTTGTTCTGGTTGCAATCTACATCCCAAAGATGGCCACGTTGGGTAAATTCACCTTTCTTAGTTAACCATTATAGTTTGCTTGTGTGCTTTGTAATAGACTTTCATCTTGTCCAGTTTAGAAAACAGAGCTAAAAATGGATGTATAGATTAATTTTAACTTCTTTGCAATAGTGCAGTCTGATTCCCCTGCTGTATGTTTTGCATGACCCTATACATTTTGTGTTTCACTTTTAGTTATGTGGTCCATGTTATTTCAGGGTCAAAAATGCATAAGTGTGTACACATTTTAGTTCTTATTATGGTTAATGAAGTATAGATTTAATTTGAGAGTGCCAGTTGTGTTGCATGTATGTAGAATTTAGAATGAAACGAAAACACATGAAGAAATTTACTCAAACATATGACAAACATGAAAACTCAATACGTGGTACATCTGGCTGGATCTAACCATTTTTGTGATAGTACCTATTGAGCTCTTTGGGTTGATCAGCATAAGCATATTGTCCCTTTATGTGCCTTGTGTCTTTTAGGAGTGGGGATTTACAGAACACTTATGATCATTTTCCTCTTGTACCTATGGTAAAGGTGTAATGCTTTGCATCTTGTATTAAAAGACTGCCATTTTTTGTTCTTCCTAATTACTTTTAATAATGAGAATGTTGCTGATCACTGTTTTAGCATTGTATAAGGATAACAAAGTTTATTATTAATAACATTCTAGAAGTATTTCAAAAACAAAAACATTTTAATTGCCGTTAATAAGAAATAAATCTCTCTCATAGAACCATTGTGATAACAAAAAATTATGATTTAACATCCATCCATCCATCCATTTTCCAAACCTGCTTATCCAAAGCAGGGCCATGGTATAAGCCAGTCACAGGGTGACCACACACATACACACACATATCAGGGCCAGCATCACCAGTCTGCTTAACAGGGAGGACCCAAGACAATTCCTTTTATTGCAAATAATCATAATAATACTATAAATCATATTGCTGTGGTATAATGATATGACTGCCATAATTAGCAGAGTTCTATCCATAGCAGTATTGATGGTATTTAACATTAATAATTAAAGTACAAAAATCACTGTACACTGTAAGTGTTAGAATGGTGTTGGAATGATGGTGCAATGTTTAGTGCAGCTGTCTTATAGATTCATTGTCCTGTGTTTGAACCCCATAGTGATTCATTGTTTGTATGGAGTTTGCATGTTCTCACCTTGCCTGCATGGGTTTTCATATGGCCGCTGTGCAAAGTTGGTTATTCCAACTGAACCCAGTGCGGATGAATGTGGGTGTTTGTGAGTGGGCCCTGCAGTGGACTGGTGCCCTGTCCAGGGCTGATTTCTCACTTGTGCTTTGTGCTGCTCAGATATACTGTGGATCTCTGTGATCCTTAATTGTATTACAAATGTTAAGTATGTGATGGCCTTACACCTATCCAGCACTGTGTTTTTTCCCACTACTGCATAAATAAGCTCAAGTAAAAGTAGTAGCTTTGTCAATGCCATGGATGAAAATAAGACTCTTTATCATATGGTCAATAAAAGTGATTTTTTTTATCTTAAAGCATCGATGTAACATCAAAAATACATGTCCCATGAAACCGACTAGAGTAATATTATGTATTAAGGGTTCTATCCAACAGTCTGGCCCCCTTTCTCATAAAGCAGAAGAAAGCACACTTGAAAAATTACATTGATTGGCAGATAGGCAGTGATTGATAGGTTCTTCTATAGTACATTTTATTTAATTTTAAACAATGCAGCGCATGCTTTTCCCCATTGTGTTTTAGTGAATGAGTTACTTGTCTTCCAAATTTGCAAAATAGAGAGGCAAATACAGTGTGTATAGAAAAAAATCATCCTCTTCAAAATATTCACATTTTGTTGCTTTGCAGCCTGTAATGAAGACACACACAAATATTTACCCAGTTGTATTTACTCAATACAACTTATAACAGCCAAGTGAAAGATGTAATAGCAACAGTTCGGAACAAAAACAGCACATCCCTGAGATGCTTGAAGTATTACCCTCCTGTGCCAGTACTTTGTGGAACCACCTTTTGCTTTGATTATAGCCATGAGTCTATTGAGATACTTCTTTACCAACTTTGCACATCTAGACTGTGCAGTATTTGCTCATTCTTCTTTACAGAACTGTTCAAGCTCAGTTTAATTGAATGGTGAATGTTGGTGGACTGCAATCTTCAAGTCATTCCACATATTTTCAATAGGGTTTAAGTCTGAGCTCTGACAAGGCCACTCAAGAACATTCACCTTTTTCTCCTTCAGCCACTGTGTGGTCAACTCTGCTGTGTGCTTCGGGTCAGTGTCATGTTGGAAGGTGAACCTTCTTCCCATTGACAACTTTCTAGACTGTATTTTGTCCCATCCATTTTTCCTTCTATTTTAACAAGTGCCCCTGTCCCTGTTGTAGAGAACACCCCCAAAACAGGATGCTACCACCTCCATGCTTTACGGTAGGCATGCTGTTCTTTGTATGGTAAGCTGAATTGGCTTTCCACCAAAATTTCTCTTAGAAGTTGCCATAGGTCTCTTGGTATCTGCTCTGATTAGTGTCCTCCTCGCTCTTCCATCCCATTTGGAGGGATGGGTTTATCTGGAAAGAGTCCTAGTAGTATCAAACACTTAGCACTTCTTGATTATGAACTTTACAGTGATCCTAGGGATTGATAAAGCCTTTGAATTTTTTGTTTGTATCCATCTGCTGACTTGTGCCTTGCCACCCATAGCTGATTGTTTGCTTTCAGTTGCACTTCCAAGCACTGGAATGGTCTAGGAACAGCTGTTTTTATGCTAAACTAATCAGAACTACAATTGATCACAGGTGGAAGCCAATTACCTTGTGATATGGAAGAGTATTATTTATCAGCAACAGTGCTGCATTATGTGATGATGACAGAGGTATTACTTATAGCCGTCAGTAAAGGGATTAACTGCAACAGCAATATAATATTAATGCTTTATTAATATAAAGTTAATTACAACTTTAATACTGACAGCATTGTTTTATTTGAATAATAATACTGCTGGTACAAATACAATTAAGAGAAATAAAAAATATTTGTCTTATGACTGTCATTATTCATGTTAGTATAAGTCACACCCCCAATTATATTTGTAATATAATGGTGATGGATGTATTGCACTATTAGTGATATGCAGAATTATTATTTAATTGATGTCAACTGTCTGATCAGTACTTTACATTCTAACAAAATTTGACTACGGTAGTAAACTAAACTGTTCACAAAATCAAACTCTCAGATGTTTGTGAACATTCATTTTAATTTGTTTTCAGGACAATTAATGATTCCTAAGAGGTTGCAGCTTTTAATTATTAAGTAAATGTACAATTATAATGTTGTCTCAGGCAATTATAATATTTCTTTGTGAGTGAAGCTTTTGTAGTAGACAAGATACTTTTTGAAGTTGCTACTGCAACCTGTTGACTGGTTGAAGATACATATGTTCAAACTTGGTGGTTCGAAGCATTAACGTCTAATTAGAGAAAGGCATAGTTAAAAGGGTGTGGCTGTTTTCTTACTTTTGAGTCAAAATATAAAATAAAAGCCCATCGGGTCTATAGAAAATTATAGTGCAGTGCCTAATAAGGTCATGATACTTTATTTATGATTGTACATTGTTAGGTCATTT
>JANRMT010062856.1:45262490-45302655 GCA_026402145.1 Polypterus bichir lapradei
GTTTCAGCTCATTAGTTTTGTGAATGACAGCCTTAAACTAGACAGAAAGAGAAAGAGTGGGGGGAAAGGGAGAGTAGTTATCTTATTATCCATAAAGTGATGGGCAAGTCCAGTCCTGAAGTGTTGGCAGAAGCTCAAGTGTTTTTAACAACTATTTTTTTATCCAGTGTGTAATTCTTGCACACTGCCTGTCTAATTTCTATTTAAATCTTACTTTACTCCTATCTAATTTCTTTTATACATACATAAATGACATGCAGATCATCAGGGGTTGGGGTATAGTTGGTTACTAGGTCTGAGATATAAAAGTTATTCCCAGTTTTCAACTGACCACTTTAAAAATGTCCAAAACGGAATATACTATGTCTCTGTAGTCTAGAATGTGGAAAAATGGTACAATTCTGCCGCAACATTTCCTATAAAAGCCACTGATGCAGTGACATGGTTTACTGGACTTAAATAATTTGAAAGAAAGAAAGAACTTTATGAACAGACTGAAATATATAAGCCATTTTTCTTTTGTCTAATTATGATTAAAGATTATTACATTTTAATTCTCTGTGTTTGTGTAATGTGGCACACTAGTTTGCACTGCTGCCTTTCGGATATGAGTTCATATTTTCCCCATGTCCGTGTTCATTTTATCTTAGCATTCAGGTTTTCTTTCTCATCTCAAGGACATGCAACTTAAGGTAATTAGTGACTTTCAGTTTTACCTCAATCAATTTGTCTGTCAATTAACTGGTGTGTGTAAACACAAAAGATATAGTGCTAATGTTATGTGTTTTAAAAAATACAATTTTGTGCCAATATTTAGCAAAGAATAAAATAAATACAGTACAGTACATTTCTTATTTAAATACAAACATTGAAAAGCTGTTCTTTTTAAGGAAAACTTTGAGGAATAACTGTGTAACTCTCAATGAACATATGGGATTTATACCTTGAAATCATAATGCCACTATTGTAGCACAGAAATAGAATCAACTAAGTGTTTGTAATAACATTTGAACATTTGGGTTCAGACTTGCCATTTAGAGTTCTTTTATGTAGGGGCTGGAATTTGAATGATTGAAAGTCCTTTTGTCATTTGAATAACAGTTGTCAGGAGGTAAAATATGTTTGAAAATATTTTGAAACAGATTAAAATGACCTGATTAGCTGAAGAGCAAGGTAAATAGGTTCTTACAGGTCTGATTAAAAACTGACAATGCATATAATGGATATGATAATGCACTATGACTATAAAAATAGGGTAGACTGTGGATACTAAACATTAAAGTAATTAATTAATTTAATTTAACCATGCCCTCACTGCAAGACAGCAACCAATCTTGGACATGGCAGTAGTCTATATTAGGTCTCACTCACAAGTTTTATTTTAATCTAATGTGTGTATTTTTTGGATGAGGGAGGAAACCAGGATAATTGCAGAAAACAAATGGCAAATAAAGGAAGAATGTGCAAAGTCCACAAAGATTGTTTCTAGGCAATAAATCACAATTGTGCTGTGACGTGGGAGTGGTAGCACAAGTGTATGCAGAAATTAATATCTGGATATGATGTAGATAGGGCGGCACGGTGGCGCGGTGGGTAGTGCTGCTGCCTCGCAGTTAGGAGACCCGGGTTCGCTTCCTGGGTCCTCCCTACATGGAGTTTGCATGTTCTCCCTGTGTCTGCGTGGGTTTCCAGTCCAAAGACACGCAGGTTTGGTGCATTATTGATTCTAAATTGTCCCCAGTGTGTGCTTGGAGTGTGGGTTTGTTTGTGCTCTGCGGTGGGCTGGCACCCTGCCCGGGGTTTGTTTCCTGTGTTGGCTGGAATTGGCTCCAGCAGACCCCCATGACCCTGTAGTTAGGATATAGCAAGTCGGATGATGGATGGATGGATATGATGTAGATGCTAAAAATTATGTAGACACAAAAACAACAGTAAGAAATTCCAGCACTGTATATCACTCATTGTGTAGTTGCTACATGGTTGCCATTTCAATCCCCATCTCCAACTCATTCTGCATTAGGTAAATCTTTTAGTGTATACATAATGAACCTTTGCTAGTATATTTTAGACTGCCTGGTTTTTGGACAACTGCTTTATCCTTTTTCATGCATTCATTCATTTTATGAAATGTAGCATCATAGAAAGCATTTGGTGAAAGGTGTGACCCAAATGTGTATTGGTAACTAGGAGCAACAGCACACACACACTCTGACATTGTACTTGTCAACCTTCAAGCAAGAAATGATATTCATATAAACCTCACACAGAGGCAATGTTTATTCATTTCTGATATTTCCTGGAAATTTCTGTAATCATATTATGATTGCTTTAAAGTACCATGTCTCAGCTTTGCACTGAAATTCATTGCTCATTTTAGTCATTTCTTTGTTTTTGAAATTAAAATGTTCTGAATTAGCGGGTAGGCAATTAGTGTTTCATAATCAAAGTGTTGCTTTCCTTAGTAATTCTGACAATGGCTGGATTGTGATTTCTTTTATGTGATCATTGTGGCGTGAGAAGAGCAGGGAGGGTCCATGCATGAAGAGACAGCATCTCATTCGGAAGGTTATTTTGAATAGTCCAGTTTCTTCTTCCACACTTACAGAGCTTGTCAAGACAGGTTTAATTCAGTCTTGTTCTCCTCTTTCAGATTTGCAACCCCCCACCCCCCGCCCAAGTAACTGTGGACAAAGGTATTTTTGTGTAAGAGCTCCACTGTCAGAGATGTCCTGCTTGACAATTAAATAGGCATCACAGCAGAGCAACTTGAGATAAGGCCACCTGCAGCTTGCCAGGAATGGCAGACTGAGCACTAACTCTCCTCTAACTCTCATTCTCAAATACACATAATTAACTGTTTAATTTTTGAATTTCTGCATATTACATTGCAGGCATAACACAAAATGACTCATTACCTGTGGTCCGAGTGAGAAAATTAAGCAGGATGTCATTTAGACAGAAAGCTATTAAACTTTTAAGACAAAGGTTAATTGGTGACTTGATATTTGCTATCTCTCACTGTCTTTGGGTAATCAGGAGGAATTCCCACTGTGATGGGGAAAACGCAAACTGCACGCAGGATAAGAATCTTCTGACAGAATCTGCCTACAGCATGTATACTTTACATACCAATATAAAATGAATATTGGCAGCTATAAGGATCATAAAGCAGTCTTGTGTGGTGGATATCTAGATGTAGTGAGAAAAGTTGAAAATTCAGGGATATTGGATTTGCCAAAGGAATCATTAAGTAGAAGGGAGCCCAAAGGCTTTTAAAATCTGCTTTTGCACAAAATGAGAAGCCAAATTAGTCCTTCTGGAAAAATCTGGTTGGGACAACTAAGCTTAATTTCTGTTTCCTATTGTAAAAGCAGGTTTGAAAGTCCCAGAAACATAGTATAGAAGTTTAAAAAAAGGACAAATGAAAACAATAATCAAAACAGAATTAGTGGATCACATTCTATAAAATGTAAGGCAGAAGCATACATTATGCTAATTCTGATGTTATTCCATTATGGGTTATAAATATTTTAAACTTATTAGAAAACTGATAAAGATTGGTAAACAGAAGGGTTGCACAATGGATACCACTGCTGCCATTAAGCTCCATGAGACAGATTTTGCACATTCACCTGTGTCCGAATGGGTCCTCCATCACATTAACTGGTGATTCAATACTAGCCCAGTGTGAGTAGGTATAGACGTGTGTATAAGTGTGACCTGCAGATGACTAAAGTTTCATCAAAGGTTAGTTCCGACCTTGAGTTCAGTGCTGTTAGGATCAGCTTCCAGAACTGGATAAGAAACAGCAAAATGAACATGATAGAACTACAGAGTATTTCTGCCCTTCTATGAACTATAAGTCTTCCATCTGTTCTCTAAATACACTTTTTCCTGTAGATCATCTTTGGCATCACCTTTGGAAAGGGAAGCTTTTCCAGCACAACTATCACACTCATACCAGGCTAATAAACAGCCCCCAATTAACTTATCACAGGCACCTTTAAGAACTGTGTAGGTAGAAGAACTCCCATGTGGACATATGAAGAATGTGCAAACATCACAATTAATATTTATTAATTTTCCAAACTTACTTCAATGCAGAAATGTAAGGGACTGGAACCTATATTGGAATCTCAAGGCAAAGAACTGTGATGCCCTAGCTGCCCCCAGTTGGCCCTTCTTGAAGTTAGGCCATTGATAGTCATAGAGCAATATGGACTAGGACAAATGAGGACACATAACAACAAGAATAAGTGCAAAGTGCATTGTGATTTTTATTCTCAAACAAATCTGTGTTCTAAAGAAAGTGCAGTGCTGTCACTTCATAAAAAATATCAATAAATAATTCTCAGTAAAATCAGTGCATTTGTGTAGGTGGCAATCAACAATTAATAAATTCAACAACTGTTAAAATCTAGGTTAAAACACAACCAGGATCTCCCCATAAAAGAATGTTATAAGCCTCAGTGCATCCTCCTGTTTCTGAATTCTGCCGCTCACCCATACAGTCTCTTCAGTAACAGAAAATGCCCTTCAACAAGTGCAGTCAATCATTTACTGATTTGTGTCCCCATGGCCATCTCTCAGCATCAGTGGGATACATGTAAGGACTGCTCTTTACACCCACTGCGAACCTTCACCCTCGATAATACTTCTCAAAGTGACTGGTCGCTCCTGCTCCTCTGCAGCATTTAGCAGGAACGAACCTACCAAGGAGCACCACATCTTTGTATATAGGAAATCTTCCTATACTCCTCTCAAGAGAACCAGCTTTGCAACAACTTTGGCGTTGCTCTTTTTGTCTACTTGGATTTCACCTCTGGTTCACTCTTTCGTGTCTCTCCTTTTCAGTCTTTTCTCAATCCCCCCTCTATCCCACTCAGGTTTCTTTTATCCTCTGTGGGCACAGGTGACCTGCACATAATGACCCGCAGAACATCAATAAGGAAACCAGCTGGACTGATCATGCCTTCATGTGCAAACATGACCAGTCAGTTTCCTCAGCAATGATTCTGGGGCCATGCACCTATGTCTATCGAGCCTGAGCTGCATTGACTTTATTTAAAAACTCACACACTGGTATGGACCCCTTACTCACTTCAATGCAAGAACCAACTATGGAACAGAGGTACCAGTCTAGAACAGGGCAGAGTTACACATATAATATATACATAAACACACACACACACATTCACTAATACAGTCATTTTCTGTTGGAAAATTCACATCTTTGGGATATGTGCAGAAACCTGTGCATATAGAAAAAACTGCATAGATGTGGGGAGAATATACAAACAAATTAATAATATAATATCTGCAGTTGTTATCTTTCCGTGGCAACTGTCTTGTGTTGCAAGGGTGTATTATTTTCAATTTCTTTTATCTTTTTTTTTTTTTTCTTTTTTCTTTTCACTTAGTGGCACATGTGGCAATCCAAAATTCAATTATTTGTGGAGAATGTGTAAGTGAGGCTTTGTTAATTAGCTGTGATACTTAGCAAAATGATCCAATCAATAGCTACAATACATTTAGACATACTTGTTATGGAAAAATCTGCTGAAATTTGGTTCATGCTGCAGTCTGAAAAGTACTTCCAGCAGTGAGGAAATAAAAACCTCAGCATGAAATGGAAGTAAACATTAAGAAAGATCTCTTCACAGTAGGTACAGGTGCTGTTTGTCTGCAAATCGTAATTTTTTCCTGAGGAAAGTGATATGTAAGAATGAATTTGCTTTACAGAAGTATGTATTTCCATGTTTGTTCCATGAAGACAATAAAGATGAATTCTCTATTTTGTGTCATTTAATAAGGTAGTTAGGTGGCTTTACCTACAATACTCCTTGGCTTCTTATTAACTGCAAAATTTAACACATTCTCTTAAAATCTGTCATAGTTGTGGATACATAGGAAAGTTTTTTTTCTTTTGTAAAATGTATAGCTAGTGAGATATGAGCAGAAGACGCGGAAAGAAGGCAGAAATTCACGAGTAAACTTTGCCATCTTGACTTGTAGTGAATATGCTGTTTTATACCTGTGATGGGCATGTTTAGATTAAATGTTGAGTTTATTTTCTGACAGACAAATAGCATGGCTTAGAAGAATTTGTCATGTCATCCTGGAGGGAAGTTTTTACTGTTTTTTTTTTCCTCTCCAGGCAAGCACTAAGACAACTTAATAAACAAATATGAGACGTTTACTATTCACATCTACCCTCTGGCACACTGGGAGTCTGTTATCATATGTACCAGTGTCAGTAAAGCCTGGATAGACTCCTCCTCTGTGAGAACAGACTTGGTCTTTTTTAGTGGCACAGACAGTGTGCGTGGTGGAAACTTGATGAGAAGGATAAGCTTTGGGCATTCAATATACCTGAGAAATTTACCATAAACAGACAATGAGTCAATTGTGAGTCACTGCTGGAGCCACTTCACAAGGAACGGGTTCACACCCTTTTCACATTCTTCAGTTTAAGACATGACACCTTAGACAAGACCAATTTAAATGCTCCTTAGTCCTTGTGGGGGCAGGTGAAGGTGTTGTACGTGTATTGTCATGGACCCAACCTATAGTGGCATCTGTTGTAAATGAGAGTTAGTTTTTAGGAAATAGTCAACCCAAACAGCCTCATTTAGGGCTTTCATTAGACCAAAATTAACTTTTGTTGACCTTTTATCTTGTAATCTGAATTCAGGTAGTATTTGTGTGAATTGCTTTGCACAGTTGATAGACGAGTTGGCCGATTATGGTAGTTGTAGTCATTGTAGTGTTGATATTAAGTTGGAAACAAATTGGTCAAGGTTGTGAATAGGATTATTACATATATAGGGATGGAAGGGGTTCTCGAAAGTAAAATAATTTCACCTGTGTGACAGTAGGCGCTTGACTAGTGTGTCAATTTAGGCTGCATATTAGGATTGAGAGACAAAAAAAGATATTCATATTGGGGTGCCTGTTTTATGCAGTATTTTATAAATAAACCACTAAATTCTGACAATAAAAATTGTCTTAAAATGATGTATCCATTTTTTAAAGTATTTATCCTTTTTTTTTTGTTTAAGTTGCCAGGAACTATGCATGCAAGGCATTTGATAGCCATTGAAAAGAAAAGCAGGCATCTTTTAAGCTTTGGTCATAGCAGCAGGCAATCACCACCTGGAGAGCTCGGTTCTTGGCAGCTGGCAATCATCACTAACTACCGTAAATCTTTATTTGCTCAATGACTTTTCAAGCAAATACAGTACAAGCTAAACTACACGGTCAAAAGAGACATATGTAATAGCAGGTTCAAATATACCACCTTCCTCTAAGACAAGCTAAGCATTTCTTGTACAGTCGTAAGATTTGCTTATCAGAAATCATGTATGTGGTTATACCTGCATTGTTGTGCCATGTCAGTCTACACCCCTTTGTCCAGGATAGAAACTAACAGATATTTGGTGATTTGTTGGATTGTATTGTTCTTATAATAAAATGCAGTTAAACAGCAGCTTACTCTTGCCAGCTTTGGTATATTACAATATAATTTTTTTTTAACCTTGACCAACAGTGTGAAGTAGTCAGTCAGTTGTAGATGGAGTCTTATCGTCCTTCAAGAATTAAGTCAGGGACACTAAATTATAAGAAATTTGAGGATTTTGTTGTTTAATAGTTGTTGTCAAAAATGTACCAGGGGCATTCTGTTTGATTCAACTAACACCCAGTTTTTGATGAACCTAGTAAAAATAAAATACATTACTTATGAAGGAGTGGGAGACAAATTCTCTTTTTGTGAAAAAATTCTTCATAAAATGTATACCCCAGCTGTAGCGTATTGCTTGAAAGTTGAAAAAACATGATTGTTAATATAGCTGACTACTTATTTATTATTTTTGTTGCTCACTCCTTGTTTATATCAGTTTCCTAATTGTTGAAATTTCTTACAATGTAGGGGTATTTAAAGCAATCATTTATCAGAAATTGTATCCTAAAATCTTTTTTTCATGCAAATATTTGTGGTCTATTTTGAACTAATTGTAACACTGACTAACAGGTCTTATTGTAAACTTGTTAAAGGTTAGTTGAATGTACTGTGATGAGATTGCACAACACACAAACAAGAGTAATAGAAGACTTGAGAATTACTCAGAAAAGATTCAACCACACTGTTTGTATTAAAGTCTCATGTTGAAATTATTCAAATAACATAGGTTTGTGTCTAAATATTGTGCCAATATAATATGTAGAATATAGCACTCTAAACTACTCGGTTCACCTGTGTATCCCATCATTTTATTTATTTATTTATTTTTTTTGTAACTGTTCCTTTAGTTTAGAATGCTTATCTGATAGTCGAAGAATGCAAACATAAGATTACATTCTGAAGCCCTTTTAGTCTAGTTATGGGTCATGGAGGACAAGAGCCTATCTCTGTAGCTCCGAGTGCAAGGCAGGAAAAATCCTTTCAGGGCATCAGTCCATCACAGGATCCATACATACACACACCCTCACACACTCAGGGTCCATCTTCTAATCCCCAGCTAACCTAACCTGCATATGTTTACATCTTAGAAGATGTTAACTTATGAGAATTGATCTTTATCTTGACGGTATCGCTAGTGCTACAGTTATCCTTCATCTGTATGTATAGGTGTTGCTATATCACATGTTGAATAAATGATGCATATCATTTAGAAATCATTTATCCGTTAGTAGTATCCATTTTGTCTAACTTCATTGTCAAAGTGGCTGGAGTGTAGTCCAACAGCATCAGGAGCGAGTCAGGAACCAAGCCTATGCAAGGACCTAGTTTATCTTAGTGCACCCTCATACACATCTCACACTCGCTTAAACTGGGCAGATTTAGAGTGTGGAATTAACCTAACACTTATGTCTTTGAGATGTAGGAGAAGAACACACTCAGACATGGAGAGAATATGCAAACTTCACAAAAACAGTGCCCAGACCCATAGGTTTACTGGTTTCGTATAGTGCGTATTTTCAGCTTTTTTCCTTGCCTGTAGAACAAAAGTCCTTGAATCTGTAGGGCTTCTGTAACACTGCCTGCTTTTATGCCTTACCAGTAATGGCGGACTGCACGGTAACGTGCAGTGAATATACTTGATTTATAGTTTTCATACTCTTTCTCTGTACGTTTAGCATTCATTTGCTTAGAGAGCTTAAGTGTTCAATCTGCCTCAAGAATGATTTAAGATATGAAGAGGTAGAGGAAGTGACGGCAAAGATGGTATTGATGAAAACGCCGCTCGTACGCATGTGCCCACTGCCTAGAGTTGATTTTACAATAAACTAAATAAAAATAAAAAGAGTATTAAAAATCATCACTCCAAAAGCAAACAGTACAGGTCATGTAGTATATGTGTACCAAATATCAGGTCAATAGTTCAAACAGTTTGCAGGTGACAGGTGATTTAAAATCCTGGACAGACAAACGGACAGCCACGGTAGCGTATTATATAAGAAGATAACTGCATGCCTTTCACGGTGCATCTAGTAGTTGTTGAATGCTTTTTGTTTACCATTTCTTGAGATGTTTTGTCTCCTGTCTTTAATCATCTGTCAAATTGTGTCCTATGGTTTTATTTTGTTGTTCTATTATTATAGGACAATTCTACTGTAAAAATATTATTATTATTATTATTATTATTATTATTATTATTATTATTATGATGATGATGATGACTAGGTGGAAAAATGTTTAAGTGTCCAGTAATGAGTAAAGACATAATTATTTGCTGTATCTAGAAATTCATTTGTGAGAATGTGTGTATTTGAATGGCTGATATTTGCAACACTGGGTACCACTTGTCTATCTCTGTCTTTAGAAATATTAATTTATGTAGAGTGTATAATTTTATGTAGACAGGAAATATGGGGCCTTGGAAGTTGTAGCTGGCATAGTGGACACAACAGTAGGTTCCAGAGACTGGGGTTTGAATCCCAGCTTTGCCGTTAGCCATGTGGAGCCTATGCATTCCCTGGCTAGTACATGGCATTTCTCTTGGCTCTTAAATGTCCTCCCACATGCCATTTATCAGAGTCTGTAAATTGAGCTATCTTGATTGTGTGGGTTTCCCAAAGCTCTGATACGCTCTGCCTCCTGCAGTCCTGCAGTGGATTAAGTAGATTTGATAATAGGTAGATGGGTAAGTGTGTGTTTATAGAATTATGCATATGCAGTGCCCTGTAATCCTATTCACACTTCTTAATGCCTTGTGGCCATTGTAAGACCACATAACCGTGGAATGAAATTGGTAATCATGGGAAATGGCTCAATGTTATTGCAAATTGCAAATTGTAGAAATATTTTCATTATAAATATTTTTTAAATAAATGACTGAATTTGTTGTTTTCATTTTAAATTATTTCTTTTAAACTTTATGTTTGTAGTAAATTATATTGCTTGCTCAACCTTTATGTTCACTTTATAACTGCTGCAAATTAAATTGCATTTAATGGCACCATAACAAACAAAGAATAATACAAAGTTGCTGTAGGAAAGCTCTAATACTGTTGTTCTGTAAGAGACATGTTTTAATTTGTTTTTTACCGGCACGGAGAAGTCTGCTCTCAAATTGTATAAGGCAGTCATGTCCAGTAGAAAACTTACAGGCAATATGCTGCAATTTGGCTAATGTCAAGCAAACTGGGTGCTGGTGCTAGTTATGCGTAGCAACAAGGCACACTAAACTGAACTGTATGTCTACTCCTTTCCATCTGACCCCCAGCCTTGCTGGTTAGTGGTGTGGGGGGAGCTTCCAAGTGTATATGCCCAGTTAGTGCCGACCATGAGGCTGCACAGCTGTGGCCTGTGCTCCGTATTTGCTTTCTGGAAAAGCGCTGCTTCACATTCCAGCGCTCAGCGGGGCCGCCCCTGGGTTGGAGCCAGAGGTTAATACAGATGTTTCCCAGCTCCTCCAGGCCAAAACAGCTGTGCAGGGAGTTAACACTTTCCTGTCCAAGAGGCTGAGTTCTAATGTAGGACCTCCTGCACCTGGGATGACTTTACATTTTAAGGAGCAAGTTCAAATTGCTCTGATCCTAGCATCTGAGGAGAATGGCCTCATGCACTTGTTGGCCACACACTGTTTTTTCCGTATTTTTATGGCATAGAAATGGTTTAAGATCTTGAGAGAAGATCTGGAAGATATTCAAGACAATGCCAAAAAAGGAAACTCAGACTTAAAAAAACTTATTTTTATTTACCAAACTTGTTCTTTCCTTTTCTTCATTTCTTATTGAACCATTAGACAATACATTGGATTTTTATCATTCATTTAATATCATTATATCCTGCAGATTCAAAGCTAATTAGCTCATTTCTACAGCTGTTTTGTGACCTCTTGTGAATTTAGGAAGCAGATTCGGATGAGACTAACCTTTGACAGCCATTCACGCATCTTTATTGCAGAGCCTGGTGCACTGTGGAAATTGCATAGCTATGTTTTGGCTTAATGGAAAATTGAGGTAAATATACTGAAACCTTTGAAATAAAAATTAAATCTGGTGCCCTTTAAGGGTGTTTGAAGGCTCATAAGTTTCAAGAATGGAGCCTATAGAAGTTGGTCTGATTAGTTAAATTACAACCACCAATTTCATCACCATCCAGAATGGCTATGAAAACATAATATAGCTTTAGACTGAAAAAAAATGATATATAGTGTGTTGACTAAAACTAAGAGTCAAATATTATTTATGCAATGGTATGTTTTATTATTCACATAAGTTTGTTTTAGTGCTGCATTTGATGCAGTTGGGGGTTTAAAAATGTATGGAGGGATTTTTACTTTCCTCTAAACACACACACACACACACACACATATATAAATGTCTGCATGTTATGATGTTAGCCTATTGACAAGAAAACTCAAAAACTACTGATTAAATCTGAAAGAAACTTTGCATTGTTATTAGAATTGTAAAAAAACAGTTACTACCAGCCTATAGCTTTTGAGCAAAGATTCACTCCAGAAAATTTTGTACTACAGAGATTTTGCACTTTTTGTACTGAGAGGACTGCAGATTTTTACTGTAAAAATTATAGTTTTTTATTAGGAAAATCATATACTGGAGATATCAGGTTTTTTTTTTAGTTATTTTGACAGCGACTATACTTTTATCAAAAGTATGGTTATAAACAGCTGTGTACTTGAATTTTATAAGGTTTGTAAAGTTATCAGATGTCATGCTATAACAAAGCATTAATTTCAAGCCAAAAGATATTAAAAGTGTTTGGTAATGCAAAGTGTTTGCAATTGTTTGAAGGGTTTTATTTCAATACATTGCATTCTGCGGTTAATGTAATGTAAATGATGCATTTTTACACTGTGGATGAAAAGTGTATGAGCAAAAAATATACCTGACAAAAGCACCGCCCATGTAAAGCAGATGCTCTTGCTTTAGTATTTTGAGTTACAGGCACACTTAACAGGGAATCTCTCCTAAGTAGGAGACAGTAAGGCTGTCTGTGCTGCCCACCTATGACCGAAGAATCGCTTATTCCAAAGATACAAGTTATATTTATCCAGGTAATATTCTGAGCACTTTCTGAAAAAAGTGCACATGTTTAATATGGTCCCAGTTTGGAGGTCTTTTTGTCCCTTGTTTGGCTACTTGTGTCACAGGGCACATGTTAGGAAGATAAACACTTCCCTGTCAGAAACAAATCTGTCATATGAATATAGCCGAGACGTACTGTATATCAAATCACCCATTCTAGGTATTTCTCTGCTCTGCCTTTCTTCACTGTGGCAAAGTTGCTGGGCCTTTTTTGTTTAATCCTACCTTTATGTCAGAATGTTTGTGAATTATAAGTAATGTATTTAAGTGGCCATAGACAACTGCAGAGGTTTATGAGTGTAAGTAAAGTAACACCACTGTGAAGGTTATTGATGCACTCTTATTGGAAGAACCCTTAAAGCAAAACTCCCTACCTAGTTTCAAAGGATTCCAGGGGCAAATAGAAACCGTATGTCACACATCTGATGGTTGCTTGCAAGTTATTTCCACAACTGGTGCGCGGTCTGAGCTTTGGCTCAGGCTGACAGGGAGGAAATAGGAACAGTGCTGTGGTTAACCTAGTGCTCAGGCTTTCGGCAGCAAATGACTGATTGAACTGGCTCATGAATGAAATGGCCAAATAAATGCATCATTTACATCTGAATGGATAAATAATTGAATGAGTGTGCAACAAATGAAAGGTTAGGTTAAAAAAAGAAGATGGAACATGTAATCTCCTTTCTCTCTCTAGAATATTGCTTACAGCTACCCACCTACTCACTTCACGTTGCTGAGGGTTTCCATTAGGACTATACATGCCGCAGTCCTGAATTATCGTAATGCATATGCCACTGTTTGGTCGCACAGTAGTCTTTTGCTTTTACTTCATGTGATCTTGGACCTGGCATTGAACCCACCTCAATTTGACTGATTGTACCCAGCATTACACTTGTGTTCCATCAAAGTGTGGTTCAACCTTTGTGCCCAATAGTGCATTAAAAAAGTTAACAAAACTCTTAAGGAAGTCCTCTTTGTTGCATATTACTGGGTCATCCAGTTCCAGTTCAGGAGAAGGTTGGTTGCTGTATGGCTGATTGAGAGATGGGTGCCCAGTTGTCAGTGAGAGCCTCTTATCCTTTTATTTCTTTCGCTTTTTAGTTTCTGCCCTGACACCTTCCTTCATTTCCATTTTCTTAATCTCTGATCACATGTTTGGGATGGGAAAAGGGAAGACTTTCTCTTTTATCCATTTTTGATTAAAAATTGGTTGCAATTGTTCGAATGTTTATTTCCTTAGCATTTCTGTCCACTCAGATATTTGGTTGTGATTTGCTATTAACGGAGTATCGTTCTCATTTTCTAGAAATACCACCTGTTTTTAATTCAAACATTCATTTTGTCCACTTTACCTCCAGCCTACCTCCTGTCCTCACTTTTTTGTGCTTTTTTCACTGATGTTTTTATATTTCATTCGCATTTCACCTTTAACCATGTACCTCCAGTACAGTTAAGGAAGATTGCTATTATTTCATTGTGTAATAAATTTTTGTCAATTAGTTTAAATTATAAGTCCAGCAGTGGAGGAGAGGCGCCACTTATTCCAATTGCTTACTGTGCCTTGTTTTTCACAGCCTATTTCCTAAGTATTTAGTGATTGAAGCAAATGTCCTTATTCCAGTCCTTAGTTTACAAACATCAGCGGGAAACTGGCCGAAGAAAACTCCCACTGCATAATTTTTTTCTGCTGGATTTTATTTTCTTATTTTATATCTTTCCTCCTTCCAGGTGAAAGTTGCCATTTGCCACATGGGCATATGGGTTTAACTGTCTGTGTAATTTTTGTTTTATGACTAGCACAATAGATTGGGTGCATCTTGGGGAGATATGAGAGACATGAGCCTCATGAGGAGTTTTGATAGTCTTCAACACCCCTGCTGTGGTAATTCCATATTGTAAAACAATGCAAACCTTCTTTGAGTGCTGACAGCACCTTGATCTCTTGAGACTGCCTCAGCATGAAATGCAACAAACTATTCTTCATGTATGGGGTTTATTTAATTAGCACTGTAATAAATTTTCTTCTTTGACTTTTTGACAAGATTTATGGATGTCTAGGGACAAAGTTCAGAGCATAAATCTTGGTGTTTTGTGTGGAACCTAATTTAATTAACTAAATCAACTGAAAAAATCAGCTTTTAATCAAGATGAGAACAAGATTAAAAAGAATTCTATGTTTATGTGTGTTGAATGCTTTGCTGCATTTGGGGTAAACAGTATGAAAATATTTATTTAGAAATTTTGAATTCCACTGAACTCTATAATGAGGGGCTGTGAGGCCGAGCGGGGGATGCTGCTGCCAGCTGGGTGCGGCAGTGGCTGACGGGAGTGAGCCTTTGCTAAATTAGAGGATTGCCATGCCAATCTGAAAGGGAGAGAGAGAGGGAGAGAGACAGAGAGAGGGAGACACTAGAAAATACAAACTTGATGACCTTTTGATGACTGGGCTTACGTATCAAGTACCTGGTGGATACGATTGACCCAATGGAAATCAAAGACTATACTTGCCTCACTTTTAGCGTTTGGTTCAAGTTATTTGGGGGTACTTATACTTGTTTAGAATGAAGATTCAGGGTGAATAAATCCCAGCTTGATCACCAGTTATGATTATTCAAGTAATATTACTTCCTTTAAAGTTCTAATTGCTAGCATTTCATTACTTCTTGGTTTATTCTTTTCAGTGGAGATTTTCAAATGTTTTCTGCTTCATACTGCAGAGGTCAATCCACTTCCAGTCCTCAGTACTGACTTTTGCTTCATTAGAATGCTTGTAATGGACAACCTCATCAATCTGTAGTTTCTTTATATTATTCAGAGTGCTTCATCAGATTTATAATCCCTGTGTCCTTTACCATCAAACAAAGTTTGGACAAAGTCTTCAGAACTCTTTCCTTCATTAACTATGTTGCTTAGTGCATCTATGCACTCTGAGGCTATTCTCAGTGAAGAGTGCAACATGACCATAAACTGAAGCCATTGTCAGGCTTCCTTGTATTTAGGGAATTTATACTCCTTTATCCAGAAACAATTTTCCTGTAATTATGATAATGTTTATATTCTGCATTAGATGACATTCTCTGCCTCACATCAGTATCCAATAATAAATCTACACAGAGATAACTTTATGGCCAAGTTTCCTTCTCGTCTTCAATGGCTGTTGCTTGTTTTTTATTTTGAGTGCAGGAATTGAGGTATTCTACGGCATATTGTTGTTAATGTGTTTATTGCACAAACATCTCTTGCGGTAACTCTGAGGCTATCATATCCTGACGTGTCAGATAATAATGTAACCATATGGTCATGTGTTTTAGTTGTGCAGAACAGAAATGCTACATATTACAATTATGTGAAACATTTATTAAATCATTCTCTTTCTACATTTTTCTACACTATAGTACATTTACAGTTGTAATATTTGTTATGGAATTTGGGAATGTAAGAAAAAGAAAACCACTGCAAGTGTTAAAGCTCAACTAATATACATTATCAGAAGATGTATAAAACCAAGGAAAATGTTCATTAAAATGAAAAGTGAGTAAACAGTATTATTTATTAGCTTTACCTTTTATTACAGTTTAGTGATGGAAAATAATCAGTCTGAGCTTTTTGCTTTGTGTTGTAGTAATATAAATTTAAACAAAATATGCTGTTTTATCCAAAAGTAATTATATCTACATCTATAAATGGGACATCCTGTACAATATGGGGAAATTTTGCGCGCTTATTACTTGTCTCTGGCTTATAGTTGTGAACTATAATGATGTGGTCACATTGCTTCAGGCCTTATGTGGTGCTGATCTACGGAAATGAAGTAAAGCCACAACTTTCCCTAAAACCAACTAGAAACCAATGAGAAAGAAATCAGTCTTAATTAAAGAGAAACTGTAATTGTCGTTGCACTCTGTAATTACAAGCAATTTGAACAAACCTGTGTTTAATTTTACGAATAATATAAAAAACATTAGAAAAGAATAACCCCCAGATTTCATTATGGTAGATATTATAATTTCCTGCTATAGTTGATTTATTTCTGCTGATTATCTTTTTATGCCGATCTGTGCTTGTTCACAAGTTACCTAACAATGTGCCATCTGTTAGTGTACCCATCATTCTAGGTTGGTTCCTGCCTACTGCTGCCCTGTTTTGAGCTAAATGGGTCTGAAAAAAGAATAGATGGATGGATGAATGAATGTTATGAAATGAAAATGTAAACTGCATTTTACCAGACTTTACTCTGTATATATCTATTGCACAGTTACCATTATATGTTAGTTGTAAGGACATAAATAGCTGTTGGTAAAATTACAGTAAATACATGCACATGTAAGTTATGTTATAACAGTTAACTGCGGTGTTGACCCATACATCTTTTTTGAAACAAAGTAACATTTTTATTTTAAGGGTGGGGGGATCTTACTTACTTTTTTGTTATTGTCCAGGTTCAAGTATTTACCAAGAAAGCAGGCATACGTTTCTGGTAAAATTAGACTGACCACAACATTCTACATTGTCTGTGAAGCATTAGGCACAGTCACTGGTAAATGATGAAGCTAACAAGATTCTAAAGACGAATGTGGCAGCAATATACAAAGGGAAGCCTTGATTAGGTGAACATAGTGCCCTTTAAAGATTATTTGTATTCTATTTGTATGGGGCACAATACTGTACCTTGTTTTGTCCTTTAAAATTCTGAAACTTAACCTGGACATGGTGCCTTTGGAAACCCACTTTGCTTATCACTCATTTAACTTGTATGAGCTACCTAATTGTGTGGTGTTGGTCTCAAAGTGCTTTTGGTTTTCATGTGTATATATGCAAGATGGATTATGTGTATAATGTCAGCCAAACCCAGGTATAAAACTTTGGAGCACCTAATTCCCAGAGAGAGATCATTTAATTCTTCAGTGTATTGCAGAGCTTCTAGTACTCAACAGTAAAGGATGAGATAAAAGTTTATGTCTGGCTAACGATCATAAATAACATATGCAGATATGCAGTGATGGTTTCAATTAAATTATAGCACCAAAGCAATATGAGTTGTATTTTTTTAATAAATATTGAGTCTGGTTTTCTTTATCTTTAAAAAAAAAAAAAAAAAAGAAGTAGGAGTTATTTGTTCACATGTAAAGGATACTCATATAGACAGGTTCAACAGCTTGCTTCAGGGCAGTGGTGGGGACTTTTCGCAATCCAGTGGTTTTCAGCCAAGTCCAGTAACCACTACACCACATGTCGGACGTAAAAGTCAAACATATTAAGAATGTTTATCCTGTGAGTCAAAAGGCCAGTACAGAGATTGACTTGACTAACTTTTCTTCTGCATTAATCATTCTAAAGTTACAGTTTATTCTTGCATACATTTCTTTGCCTGCTGGATTATGTTTGCATAGTGACAGTAATATTAGGTAATAAGGTTTTCCTCACATGTTTTAAGCCATTGATGTTTTGCCATTATGGTAGTAGTGCACTTCCTTTGGATACAGACATTTGTTCCTAATCTTGCAGAACATCTTCAGAGAAACAAACTACAAGTCTTTAGGACTTTATTAGCTCATGTGTGAGTGAGTCAGAAAATTCCTGGACTAGAAGCAGGTGAGGATTTCTCTCTAGGGGGTACGGAAATGGCATCTTGAGTCTGGGGTACAGAGTGGCTTTTACGCTAATGTGTTCTGTCACCACACCCTCAGCTGAAAACCATTAATTGAGAATGCGTTACAATAGTTCAACATGTGAAGCTGATCAGCCTGCTTGTGTCACTGTGGCTCAGAGGATTCTGCTCTTATGAGTTCTCTTCAGACTTCATTTGCATGTCAGTATGTTACTTTTTTGATTTTGTTGTGCACCATTACATATGGCTGGCCAATTTATTTGTTTTGTGACTGGGACTAGCTGTGCTTTATTTCACCATAAGCGCCTTATGGGGTTTTGTGTTTGTGTTTTTTTTTTGCCAAAAATTATCTGTCCATTTTTGAATGTATATGTTGGCCAGAAGCGAAGTTGTAAAAATCGGTATGTAGCATACGGTATATAATTTATTCTGGTTTCCTCTCACATTCCTGAGACATACACGTTAAGTTAATTGATGGCTTTAAATTGGTCATTGTGTGTGTACCTAGCTGTAGACTGCTGTGCTGCACAGTATTGCTTCCTACCTTTTGTGTGATACATTTTGTTCAATATATTGAGTTCTTTAGCTGTTCTAGTAATATGCAAGTGCCCAAAAGAATGATTTCCAAGTTTGGTGACCTACATTTAGCATTACACACTTAATCTTTACAACTGTGTTAGTAATATTTAAGTGCAACAAAACAGTATTTTCAAGTATTTTCTCTGTCAGCATCCGTAAGAAAGAAAGCATCTCACCATTAAGTGTTTTATTTTCTTAAATGCATTTTATAGAATTCCTTGTCAAATGTTCATTTCCAGAGTTATAGAAAGAAGGGTGTAAAATACATTGTACAATATATGTTTAGAGTCAGGGAATGTATGTAAAGGTAAAGCAGAAATAATTGCTTTAAATTACAAATGAATGTTCGTGGCTTATTAGATTGGATGAATGTATTTATTTTAAGGAAGAGCCAAGTAAAACCATGGCCAGAGACAAGAAAACTATTACTTTTATTTTTGTAAATCCTTTTAACACTTTTAAAGTTTATTCACTGTTTTTTATACTTAGATCTGTATCCATGTATAATGAAATCAACATTTCAGCAGTGTGTCAGATGTCACTATCTTATTTTAGTGATTTTTGCAGCTATCAGGATGGAAGCCATCATTTCAGACTCGCGTGACTAATCAGGATCAAGTAAATTAGTATCAGGTTTGTGAAGGAAGAGTTCAAGTCCTATACATATTGTTATAGCCAAAACAGAAACCCATAAACTATCACCGTTTGGCAGATAGACATTCATAAACAGAATTCAGAAAATAACTTTTATAATATAGTATAACATGGGTTTGTTTTCCTCTCTTTTACTAAAACTGGGAAATGTGAACCTCCCTGTAATCTCAATGTCCACTATGTCAAAATGACTAATCCACACAACGGAGTGCTGTGATTTATTTAGACATCTCTGGAATCGGTTACATTAGAGCTGACACACCAAGGACTAATGAGTCCGCTCTGCACTTTGTCACTAGAAATGGGGGGCAAGTCTGTGATTCGTAACAGTAATTCTCTCAATAACTGCTTCCCTTTGCTATTTGATCAAAGATATGTGTTTAAACATAAGAGGTATTTTAAATGTTTAATTTTGAAAATATGAGTGTTTTTGTAGGGAAGGCAAATGTGTAACAGAAATGGGAGGATGACCGTAAACTCTTTATAGGAGTGGGCAAAAAATAAGAGATTTGTACAGTTACTAGAATAAGAAAGGTTTTTGAAATTTATGATGGCAGTCCATTAAGCAGAATAAGAAATAACTGCAAAGGTTGAAGATAAATGGACTGAATATTATTATGCTATTGTGTGAGAGAGGGCTTGAACAATTAGTGAATACTACCATAGTTTTTTGTATGATTTTTTTTTAATTGACAAGACTCAAACTGAAACACAATAGTATCTTTTTATAATACGATCATATAATATAATCGTAAGTAGAAGTTGCTAATGTGGAAAGAGAGTACAGATAACATCTAAACACGGCCATAGTACAGGGAGGGAATGTTCTTTAGTGATCTGTACATATTTTTGCAATTATTTTTCTAGGAAATTATGTATGATTAGGTTTACATGTTATTATAGTGTAAAAATTGAAAAAATATAATTTGAATGAATTCTAGTAAACAATACAAACAAGTACATTGAAAGAGTATGGATTACAGTTCTAACACTGCAAGCTTTGAAAGGGTTTTATGGATCAATGCATATTGTTCTATAAAGTGAAAATAGTTACAAAAAGTGAATACAAGTGTAGTAAGATATAATGTACTGTTTAGGTAGAAATGTACAGTATTGCAAGTTACCATTATATTTATCAATTTACTTTACCTACTTTGGTCTTGTAAAGGTCACAGGAAGATGAAAGTTCCCCCCCAGCAGTAGCGGATGCAGTGATGCAAGGTACACACATGTCCTTTACTTGCATTGAGCCTGTTTGAAACCACCTACCCACCTAACAGCATGTCTTTGGCGTGTGTGAGAAAAACTGTGCTAAAAATACTCACAACCACCCTCTGGGGAAAAATGTTTGGCTATTACATTTTAAAATTAAACTGTTCCAATGCAGGAAAGCAAAGCAGAGAGGACATGATTCTTTTAGGTAGGCACATTTGCTCATAGATTAGGCTTTTCCCTGTTTCTAGGAGTCACATTACAGTCTTTAGTGAGTTAAATTCAGGACATGTGGGGTCAAAAGGTATTACTTACAATTTTGTTTGCCTTTACTTGGAAGTTATTCCATTCACATTTAGCTTTTACCTTGCACCTAATGGTGCTGGTATAATCTCTGTCTCCCTTTGATTGTGAACTCAAGTAAAAACTTTTTTATCAAGCTGCTTTATTTTAATACAGGTCTGCAGGGCGATGGTGCCTACCCCAGCTACTACTAATACATTCATTATAGCTCCAGGAACCTGGGTTCTGTTATCTGTGTGGAGTTACACATCATTTGTGCTAATCTGTATTATTTATCTCCACATTACATGTTGTCTTCTTCTGCGTATTCTCAAAAGACATGCACGGTACATTTCTCAGAGACTATAAACTTACACGATATCAATAAGTGTGGTAGTGTATGTACAGTATGTGTGCTCTGTGATGTCCAGGCATCCTACCCATAATTTGTGCATCATGCCACCAGGATAGGCTCCAGACCTAGAAAAAGCAAGATCAGAAAATGGATAGATTTATGAACTATTTAAGAAGAATGGTCTTTAGAGTGAACTTCTACTCTTAAAGACTGAGTGAGACTTAAGACAAAATCTAGGGCATTATACTACAGTTTTAAGTCGGTTTGTACTTAGCTAGATAACATTCGAGTCAGTCACAGAAATGAAGAGAACATTACACTCTGTAGATATCAGGCTATTAGTTCTTTTAAGACATCCGTTTATTGAATGAAAGCTATATTAAAGAGTAAAGGTTTTGCTGGGTTTAAATTTATTTTACATAGAGTGTTCAAGGGAAATAAGCATGGCCACTGGGGTGAACCATAATGATATACAGAGTAAGAGTGAGTGGTGAGAGATGGGGCTAAGGTCTCTGAATGAAAATAAAACCTTTGCTATGGGGCACTGGGAATTTGAGTGACTGAAGCCAGTGCTTTAAAACCTGAACTCTCTACTAAATGTTTATTTAACACAGGTAGGGCCGCTACACTGATAGTCACTCATTTCCTTTCAGAGGAAGCAATAAATGCACTCACTTGTGTTTAACTACATTCCTGCTGTGCTTCTAATTACTGCCATACCCTTATAATGGACTTTGGAGAGGGTGATGGGATGCTGAACGTAAAAAGATGAGAGAGGGATGTAGAGAATAAAAAAAAGAGTAGTGGGAGAGGAAAGACAGAATGACAAATAGGAAAAGAGCTGGGTGAACAAAGGCTATCACTATTTTTTATCACTATTAAAACCTTAAAAAATATACAAAATAAGAATAAAACTAATTGTCATTCCACAACAGCTCAAACCCGCCAATTTATCAAAAACATTTAAGCATATTCAATATTTTGAATCTAAGTGTAGGAATTTCAACATTTAAACAGTAATATCATATGTAGGCACATATGCTGTAAAACAAATAGTTGTTTTATCAGTCATGCAAACAAAATATTGAAATGTGAAAAGTATAGTTTCCAAAAAACAGAAGATGTGAGGTGCCGAAAAATTTCATACCTGAAACTGAACTAGTATGAAGATCTTCAAATCAAAAACATATCTCCATTGATTTTCCCAAAATAACTGTTTTCAGTACAGAGCTCATGGTCCTGTCCCATCAGCAAAAGTAATATATTTTTCTATATTAGATCATATCTGGGACAACCTTTGTTGTGTGTTTTCTTGGTACTTTGTGTTCTTCGTATGAATAAAAAAAACAATAATAATAATAATACAGATGTGACAATATTATCAGATCACTGTTCAAATAAATGCAATTAAACTTATTTCATCAACAGTGCAGACAATTAACACATCATAAAATGCCACTTTGCCCAAGATATGTTAAGAGTTGTATTATAGACCTTTGTGGTTTATAGTGTATAAAATGGGGACCACATCCTTTGAGAGGAAAAAATAAATCACTCATTCACATGATATAAAATATGATGAAAAAGTTCTCCCTAATCAGTCACAATGATTATGTACCTCAGTTATGTAGAACTTCCCTCACAGAGTACAGCATCCTTCACATACAACTGGACATTGTTGGATATATGCACATGAAGCTGACTGGAACCTATCAATTAAATAATTGTGTAGGTCTGAACCAGTTCAATCTCAACAAGCTTTGTTAATGTCCTGTTAGGTTAGGTTTAGCCTGGCGTTACTTTTCATACCTGTCAGAAACAATACTGAGCACTCATCAACTGAATTAACCCTGTGTTTTAGAGTCCTGTTTTTTTCAAACATGAGATGTTCAAACTTTAATGCTTAAATGCTTCAAAATATTCATCCATCTGTTCCATTTTTTAATCCAGGGCAGAGTCATTTCAAACATGAACATTTTTGGATAACTGAGAAGTATAAATAAGCTTTACTTTATATACCATCAGTCTGTTGTCAGCACTGTCTACAGGACAGAGATACGGTGCGGTTACTTACATGCATTTATTTCCTTGCATATTTATTATTAGAGTATAGACAGTTTAGCTGACTTGCTCAGAGTCGCTGCTTGAGTTGGGGACAAGTATTCAACCAGCCTATGTGATGGAAGTCTCCTACAATAACCACTGGCCTGTGCTGTTGATAGTTAGTAAGCAAATCGTTTTCAAGATATCTGTTCACCCCTTTTTTACTGTTTCGTACAATGAACTGACACATCCATACTGTCATCTTGGTAAGCAAGTTATAACAAGAGAGAATGGATAAGGTTTTCCATATCAGCATGTTTCTTTTGAGTTTATAGAATAAGTCATTTCAAAGTTCAATCTTTTCTTTTTGTTTGCTAGATTAGATCAGTGAAAACTATAATCTGGTCAGGTGTAAGTGAGTATGTGTAAATACTGTAAGTGTACCCAGCAATTAACTCTGTAAATACAGTCTGTTTGGACTCTGTATGCCTCCACTTTAACCCCATTCCTGGACTGGATTAAACAAATTAGGGCTGAAAATTATGAGTTCAAAAGTGAAATGATGGAGAACATTTGGAGCAGCTTAGCAGTACCATGGTTAGAGCTCCTTCTGTGATCTGTTCTGTGAGTTTATGTTCATGATCATGATTACATTACTGACATCAGTGAGTAAGGTATGTGTCCTCAGTGATAGAATGATTCCAACCTTACTGTTGTTGATGCTGCTGGAGAACTGTCCTTGAGATCCTGTAGTGGATAAAGCACATTCAGAAAATGAATTCATTACAACTTTAAGTAACTTCACACACATGTTTAAAATATGACGGATGTTCAGTTTAAAGGACACAGTATTTTTGCAAGTAATTCAAAGATATTTTCAACTGAAATAGAGCCACATCCTTCAGTAGCCCTTACTGAAGAAATTCCACATTGAACTACAGTATGAGCGCTCTAGCAGGGTAATTATTCATTATGCTGCTAACTCACTATTTCACTCTGCTCAGTTAGAGAAATCTTAACCTTCCAATTATGTTACAACAGGAATTTTTTATCGTGTTGAAAAATAGAAAAGTAATTATCTAAGCTGTTTCAGTTATTATGAAATTCAGGCAGAGTGGTAATATTTCCTGAAGTGTGGAAGAAAGATATGCTCAAAGACTTTCATTCAGAAATACATGCAGTTTTTAAGTGTCATAACTTGTAGGCATGTAAAAATAAATTAGCAAACAACGGATCAGTTTTTTTCTGCATAACAAGTTCTTAGTCAAATATGTCCTCTATTTGCACTAACTGATTAAACTGAATTGCTGAAACTGCCTGGATATTTTAATAAGCTTTCAATGCTTACTGTATTGTTGCATTTTATTTTCAGTTTTCTTTTTTATTTCATGATTCTTTGTCTTTTTCTTTTATGGTGAGGAAGGGGCAAAACAAAGAAGGCCAACATAAATCTTGAATGAGGTTATTGTATATTTGATGTTAGTATTTCATCTCAAGCTTTCCAAAAGTACATTCTGAGAAATGTATGGATTAGGCGTGGGATTGATTTAAAGGTTAGGAAAATATGTTGGTTACTTCATTAAAAGCAATCAGGTTCATAGTCTGTCTTTGGATTAGCATCTGCCTTAAAAACTTTGCCTTTTTTATCATAAATCAGGATTTACCATTTTACTTCATGGATTACAACAGGTGTTTCATTCAGAATTAATTTTACTGATGTTTATGTCAGTTATAATGTTACACACCTTCAACAAGAAAACCACTGTCACAGGCAAAATACCATGTTGGCGTTGGAGATGAACTAATGTCCCCTTATTTCAACTAGATGATTGCTAGCCTTACATTCTAGTTGGGATTTGGGATTAAGCTTGAATCCCAAAGTGCCAAGGTCCAAAGAGAAAAATAAAACAACAAATATTATACTGTGTTAAGATATAGAGGGTTGGATAATGACTGACTGACTATACTAATGTCCTTTCTCAAAAAATATTTAATGGTAGTGATGTATAATTCCATTAATAATAATTGTTCATTTTTGGCACAATTTACCTATACATGTGGTTTAAATTTATAAATTAGAAAACGTTATAGTTCAATTGCATTTTCTCAGTAGTCAAGTGGGAAACAAGATTGAATGGCAGTTTCTTATGGGTTAATTTTATAATCTGATTCAACTGCATTGTGTGGTATGCAAGAAATACGGTATTATAATGATGTTCTTAAATTTAGTTTGCAACAAATTGTTCATTATGTTATTGTTATTAATTATGGCTCTGAGAAATCTTAGCAATAAAACCAACTGGTCCCATAATCTAATATAATATTACGGTAATCTGTGAGTAGGTTACCTGGTAGAAACACCACCTTAACCTCATTGTCACTTTTTCACACTTTCTTATAATCTGAAGGTTCATTTTAGAAACCCCTGAACCCATCTGCCTCTAATTGCCTATTAATTACTCCGAGTGCTGCCGTGCTCCTCTAATGATCAGTATGGACTAGGAGTCAGTTTGGCAAAACAAACAGTTTAACAGTAAATGCAGTAAAGGTTTTACTCCATTAAATTCAGCTCTCCAACCTTCACATCAAAACAGAAGCTGTAATCATCTTATTATTGAAGCCTCTATTTGGGCAGAATGGAATCACTTTGTGTTTGCTAGAAGAAACATAAGAATACAATTTATAGCATCGTTAATACTAAAAGGGGAGCTATCATTTTCTTGTCCTGATTAATAACAAACAACAGCATTAGGTATGTATAGGTGTGTCTATATAGTATTCATGAGATTTAAGGGTTGTTGCATTTAAAAAAAAAAAAACCTGCATATTTTAAAATCAAATATTAAAACAAGAAGTACGCATCTCTCTTCTAATTTTTTTTTTGTAAGGCAAATCCCAGGCTGCTCTTTAAAGTCCTTGCAGTAGCCTTAGACTATACAACTTTGTACCTTATCCCGTAACATACACTGAAAAAGCCTTCTTCTTCCTATCATTTTCAATAGTGTCCCACATCATAAAGATAATAAGAATGTTTATTTGCTATATTCAACCTTCACTAGCAATATGGCTGCTAGACAAATGTTTTTGTTCAAATTTTACTCCAGCATGCATATCAGTTATTCCAAGTGAGTTAGTCATGTACAGTATGTTTGTCTGTTTGCAGGTTAATTTTTAAATGTCCACCTTACTTTGGTGGTTATTGAAAACTGCAGGTTTGCTTAGTGATAAGCACCTTCCCGTGATCTCTCCTCAGCTCAAATAGGAAGTGTACCGTTGCCTTAAATCACAACTCCTTATCCATTTTTTCTGCATGAAGATTGTGTGTTCTCCCCGTTTCTTTTTGGATTTAGTGTCCAAGAATATGCATGGTAGGTTAATATGGTACCACTATCCCGGCAAGTGTAACCATGTGTGCAAGGCTTCCTTGTGAGGGATTTGAATAATGCTCTGCTCTTAAAAGCTTCCAAAACTGGCAACATTGCAATAGAAAATTATTTTACTTTGACTTGTTTTACTAGAGGACCTAGTGTTTCAAACGACATGTTTTACATTCACTCTGCTGAGAGGGTAATCACTCCTAAGTGTTTAGTTATCAGTTGTACTCCATTAATCAATCATCATATGAGATGTTTGTGCATATTAATATTTATTGCTTGTTAAATTAAGATGTATTTGGAAATGTTGTTGAAAATTACATGCATGGGGAAAAATGATTAATTATAACAGGAGCAGTCAAAAGCAGAAGAAGAAGAAGAAGAAGAAGAATAGTGGTGTATATCATTTGAGACACAATAACAAGCAATTGGGCAGATTAAAATATAATAACAGGAAAAAAAGAAGCAAGGAAACAATAAATATCAGCACTCTACAAATCTTCTAAGTCCCTATTTTAAGTCCTTTATAATGTGTTTATGTGGAACTTTCTATTGTGTGAGTTGTAAATTTGCTGAAAATGCATGCCATTTTGGGCAGCCCAGTTCTACAAGTGTAAAATACACTCAGTACTTCAGCTAAGATGTGATAAAAACAACACATTGCTGTCTTTTTGTCTTATCACGATTGTCACAAACAAAATAAATTACATCTGACATTTATCTTAACATTTTTTCTGCATCACCCATTTCCTTTTACTTAGACACCAAATCTGCTAAACATTAATTGTTTTGCTGAAGAAACAAGGCAGTTAGTTCCCACTTGGACAGTTAGTCACGTCTGCTGTTGATTGTTGAACGCAGGGTGTTGACATTATCACCTTGAGGAAATACTTAAAATGCAGCTTGACAGCCTGCTGATCATTTATCAGTAAAATATGCCTCAGTTCATATTGAACTATCCATCCAAAGTTTATTTTATGACTACACTTCTTTCCATTACAGGATCACAGGAGTAACACAGTCTATCCTGACAAATCCAACCCTAGATGTAATGGTAGTACAAGACAGGGCACACGCTCCCTGACTCACACATGCACAGGGTTGACCTATCATGCATGATTTCAAGTGTATCAGGAAACCAAATTATGCAGAGTAAACCACAAAAAACAAAAAAATGTATAAACTCCACACAGATATTACCAGGACTAGGCACTGACCCTGAATTTGTAAGGCAGTAGGGTTAATATCTTCCCCACCATTGTAACGACTATTTGTTGCAAACTATTCATGTTAGATATTAGATCTTATAAGATATGATTTATATTTGTATAGAAAAATAAAGAACTTCTGCGCCTTTTTATTTTAGGTACTCATTTCAGTCTTCAGTTATAGCATTTTCTGTGTAAGTTCAGTATAAACTACCATAATCTTACACTTAAGTTCCTGCCTTATGCTTGGCATCACTTCAGGTGGCCCTTTGATTCTAGAGTTGAGAGGTGAGTTGTAACAATGGCTTACTGGCAGACGTGTATGAGACTGAAACATGAGAATAGAATTCTTTTTCTGGTCCTGGAGGAGTGGACAGGTGGCCAGTTCACCACACAAAGTACACAGGGGGTTACAGTCTATAGAAGAGGTCTGTATGGTAGTGGGATTATTATTTATTTTTGTACTGCTTTTTGTTTCTATTAGAAAGAGACAGTTTTTTACAATTTTGTTTTTGTCTTGGATATGGAGAGTTTCTATGAGGGTCCCCTCCTGTTGCACTTTATACCCATTAAACATGGTATAATTAACGAAAGCTGCTGAGATGCTTCATAGATAACCCTGTATGAGTCCTGAAAAGACAGTGGATGCTGAAATGATGGGTTTCATCTATTATTAAATTTACATTATTAATCCCAGCATTCCAAATAACTGGTAATAATGATCATAATAAATGATAAGGGAAAGAGAAAACACAAAATATGTCCATATTGTGTAATGAGAATAGAGTACCTTATTGTGAAAATGTTTAGAACATTAAGGAGTCGAAGGGTTGTACAAAGGAACCCCATATGTCACATTGCTTACATCTTACAGTTATTTATAGGCCGTCTTAAAATCACCATTAAAACAAATAAAAAGCAAAAGGAAATGTATGGCGCAAGTCATCTCTGATTTTTTTTTCCCCCCAGAATTTTGGTGCAGCGAATACATTACTTAAATACAATAAAACAGGGTTTGCCAGCTTCTGAGCACATTTTACTGAGGTAGAGCTGGGGTGCTTGGGTTTGTGAAACCATTTGGAACAAGAAAAGTTCACAGAACTATAACATAACACATAACATAACATAACATCTGGTGAAGTTGGAAGAATCATCAAGAACCAAAGAATGGGAACTGTAGGAATGAAGACATTCTTGAGAGACCTATAAATCAATCAGTCACTAATCATGTTTTCAGTAGATGAATTGATTATGTGCAGAGATGGTTTGAAAGAAATGATATCCTTTAAGATGAAATCATTTCTGTGACTGAAATAACTTTCAATAATAAATTTATCTCTGGAAATTATACAATGAAGAGCTTTTCCTCGAGAAAACCATTCCACAACACTTTAACCTTGAGATTCATTCAAAACACAGGTTAAGCACAAAATACAATGACCCTTAGCCTCACATATATGTTATATAGATATTGGATATTACCTGAACGACATGTTTACTGTACAAACTTGATTTTAATTTGATTTTTAATTGTATTAATTTCAATTTAAATGGTAATGGACAGAGATTAAATATTAGGATTATCTGGCTGCTGTTGTTATGGCACACCGCATACTGAATACATCAAACAAATCAGTGTTGCTAACTAAAGCAAAGAATTACCTTTTTAAAAGAAAACTGCACCTAATAAATTACTTTTAGCGTTTTATATATTTAATTGAATTCCTATCCTTTTTCTGTTTTTAAATACTGAATATACAGAGTCAGCCATGATTATAACTGGAAAGCTAAAGTTTTTATATTATTACTTAAATTGATAATATTTACAGGAGGAAGTTCCACTGAACTTCAGTTTTGTAAATCATTTGATGTGCAGACATAATTATTTTTCTTTGTTAACAGTTACCCAAATACAATTTATTTTTAGTCATATCCAGCCCACACTCCATGTGTGACCTATTCTTCTCTTTATTTGAATTGTTTGTTAAATGTGATTTTTAGGGAAGCCATTCGATAGACAGAATTGTTCTTGTTTAAAGTGTCGTCTAGTGGTGGACTATAAAACCTATGAATTGCCAGCTAAATTCTCACTTCAGGTTTACATACATTTTCTGTACTTGTAAAACACCTCCAGATGCTCATCCCTGAAGGTGCTACACAGAATCAAAGTTTTTCCTGTTTAAGCCAATCCCAAGATTAGACTTCGTAAACTGCATTATTGTTGACATTTTAACTAGTACTTTCTGCTCTGGAGCTTCTGCCATCCCTTCTGACTACGTGTTTGTTTGCTTCTAAGCTTTGCCCTTTTCAGATTTCTGACTACTGATCTCAAATCTTATCTTTCAAGTAATGCTACTCCTTAAGCTCTTGTTACACCATTGCAGTTGAACCCATATATAACATATGCTTCCAGGTGCTGCCAAGACAAATACCTTTATGGAAATCCCCACTCCCAAAGGCAAATTGTACATAAGGATGGAGGCGTAGAGGAAACGTTCTTGTGGGTGGTCTTATAGGCGGTAGGGCTAATGTTTGTAACACATCCTTCACTTCATGTCAGCATCTATCCTGAGGATGAACTTCAGTGTTCAGTACCTTGCATTATTCAGTTGAGCAAAATATCTTTGATTTTAAGTCCTGTGCTTTAAAGTTCAGTTTTCTACGGACATGCTTTAGTTTTATTTGGTGAACTGTGAATATAATAACATTTGTGTGTAGACTTTTTAGTTGACTAGCTACACCATTGTCTTGATGTGGATGATGTCTAGACTATAAGAAGTTGTCTAGAATCTCTCTACTGGTGAGAGTCATATGGTCTTGATTACATTACCTACAAGCTACAGTATGCAAGGCAGAGATGGTGCTGGGTGATGTATTACATTTGTAGCATATATTGCACATATATTTTAGAAACACATTTTTTGTAAGGAAATTACGTTGGATTTAAGAGAGCTAATGATTAGCAAAGTATAGCCATTAAATTGTAACTTGTATGGCAAGATGGTTGCCATGAAAATAGATAGTCCCATAAACCTGTTTCATTGGTTCAGATAAAAGCATACAGTGCTTTTGATTAAGGCCCCTGCCACCAAGAATCTAGCAATTAGCAAATGGGACACTATGGTCCTGTCATTTTCAACAGTCGTAAAAGTTTGAAAAGTTTGAGGTGAAAAGAAATGTTTGTTACATTGATTAAATTGTGTTTGAAAAATAGTATGGCTTCTATGTAAAAGTTGAATAAGGAGTGCTTTAGGAAAAAAAATAACAATGAACAGCCAAAATTATAAATCATCATAGTGATAGCATTATGAAAGTTATACTTTTACATCTACAAACAAGTCAAAGAAACTTTGGATGTCACTTGATCTTATACCATCACACTGACTTGTAGTCCATAAGGATGAAAGAGTCATACCTCAGTGTGACCATCTGAATAGAGAATGAACAATGTAAATATGTGTTGTGCTTTAAAGTTTAAACCCAGGGGATGCTGGTTCAAGCCAACCAGTTGTGTGGCACGGACCAAGTAAGTAAAATCACGTCAAAGAAAGCAATATATGTAAACAATTGTAATCTTCTTTGCCTACATAGAGATGTCAGCCAGATATACAATAATAACAGGCCATCATATTTCTCTGATTATCACAGAAATGAAAGTATTGCTCAATACAATAAAGCTGCATTCTTGGCTTGGAAAATATGAGAGAATCTTAGCAAGAGTGTGGGATTATTAAGAGTGGAAGCAAATAGTCAAAGCACTGGCCTTGAATAATTTGAAACAACTGCCATACATTGAAGACAGAGGCTGGATGGAGCACTCTGGCAGCACAGGATGCAGAAAAAGAACCAAATCTGGATGGAGTGCCAGTCCATCATTGCACAAATAAATGATTAGAAAATGCTCAGGCTTTCTATTTTGTGATTTTTAGACCTGTAATAATTAAATTTGATGTCTAAAAATTAGTATAATTGTGAATGCTTTAAATATGTGAAAAAGGCAACCAACTCATGTAAAGCAGATCTGAACAGAGCAGTGTGATTCTGCTTTAGTGTGATGTACGCATGTGCAACTTCTGGATAGTGGTGCTTAGAGTCTCTTAAGGACTACATTTTACATTATTTTAGAATTTGTTTTACAAAATGCAGATCAGTCAGTGTTGCTTGTATTATTATTATTATTTATCACACACATATTGAATGTATATAATTGAATATAATATTCTATGTTGCAGCAGTATTGCCTGAATATGGTAGTTTTAGAAATTTCTCTTCTACTACATGACAGGAAAAAGTACTTATATTGATAGGGCTGTTGGTTTATGCAAAACATATTCATTGGCTTATCATTCATTTAGAACAGAGTTGCAGAGGCAACATGGGCTCTCCATGGTGCAGAGCAAGACATGCAATACATCTTGGAGCAAGAGAACACAATTTCAGTGTTAATTATTGGTATCCTTTTGGCAGTATATCAGTACCCAAGAATATTAGATCTCCGAAGGTGCTCACACACTCTATTACCTGTTCAACATTGTGACCAGCGGTACAAATCAGAGGGAATTCAAAAAGAGTGTTGGGGCAACAACTGTGTGACTCAGTTTAATACAGAATGGTATAAACAATAGGGAGTGTGTGGTGGTACAACAAAAAAGATGGCCAGCAGTGGCCCTAGACTTTAATTTCTCCATCTAGAGTCGTGTGATATCACTCGGGAACTCTGTTCTCCATGAAGCTCTGTTTTAAATGAGACCTCCTCTTCCAGTAGACCTCTGCTCTGGGAATCAAAGGAGCGGTCAGTCTACCTCTCTGGCTACCTTCTCGGAACTGAGGGCAAAGTAGAAGATACTGTTAGCAATAGTGCTCCCCTTAATCCCTGTGTGCTAATGCTTATTTTGATAGAGCCTGGAAAATGGTCCCTTGGCATGCTTGTGTGACTTAAACAACATATTACATCTAATGGGGATGATATAGTTATCACCATGGTAGTCGGAATAACTGCAGAGAAGTTTGTCACCGAACAAATGTAATGATTATGTATTCACTAGCTATAGGGACACTACGTTCAGGAGAAGGTACACATTAACAAATAATACATAAAATTTTATACAGCAATAAGAAATATTTCAGAAATTGTATTTACAATTTTGCTCTATTTAAAATATTGTCATTAATTAGTTATTGACATTTAAGTGTCTTAGTGAATCATTGATGATTTTACTATATGAAGACAAAATAGAATGAATGATGAGAGGCATTCATTATATATAAGGCATTTTGTTTTGCACAAATCACGAAAACCATCAAGATAGCATATTGTACGTCTTATGCCCAGCCCTAGCTGGATAATACTTTTTTTCTTCTACTTCTTGCCTCATTTCTAGGCTCAGAAACTTCTTACTTTCAGTGCTGATTATTATTCTGAAAGCAGTGATCATTGTTCATAGTGGAGTCATGGTTCAATCTACTTTCTTAATACTTTTGAACTAGATCTAGAGCACCTTACATTTTCCCATTGTTTACATATGTAAACAGTATAGTCCATGCTTGTCGAGCTGATTGACCTGTCCTAGACTCTTTGATTAAGCTTTCTAATCGACTAATGTTACTTAAAATGTTGATATACCTTCCTACCTTCCTAAGGTATACCTTTTTTCCTTATTTGCTGGAGTTTCTAAATGTAAAGTGACAGTGTTTATGACCGTTGTATTGAAAACTGGATGTAGAAATAAAATCCAGATATAGACCCACCTTGGTTCATGTGCCATATAAGGCAGATTTTTGCATCAATGAATTGTGACACCCTATCCATCCATTTTCTCAGCTCTGTTTTCAAATTATAGTATTGCATAGATCCAGAGCCTATTCCAGCAGTAGTGAACATGAAGCAGGAGACATTCTCTGACATAGGCTTAGGTTAGAGTCACCAGTTAACCTAATGTGCATGGTTTTAGGACATGGAAGGAAACCCGAGAACCTGGAGAAATCCGATATGATTACGAGAAGAATGCATAAATTCCAGGCAGTACCTGACACAGGAATCAAACATACATTTCTCTGATGTTGTGCCTGCTGTAAAGAAAAACAAAACTAAAAAAAAAAAAAGTGCACATATCAAGCAATATATGCATTTTACTTCTTCAAAGGATTCCTTCAACTTGCTGCAACAGAGACGCTAATGGGTTAATCTGCTACAACCAGCTGTGAACAGCTGTTCTCAGAAGTTTAGATAAAGAGCATTTAATGAGGAGGGAGGACTCGAGGATTAAGGGGCCTGTTTTTCCTTCGGCTGGGATAGCAGGTCCTTGTTTTCATGCGAGACTGAGCACCTGCCAGCACAGGCCTTTTGAGGCCAAGCCCTGGAGGATCCACCACCCCCTGGCCATGTCACTGCGGCTGTAGATCATGGAATTTAGTTCACTAATTTAACAATTTCAGAAGAGCCAAGTGACTTCTTTACATCACAGAGCATGACCCAACACACCTGGAAAGCCAGTTCCTCAACGGACTTTTAGGTCGACAGTTCTGTAAAAGTGTGCTTAGCAAGGAAATATTCTGACCTTACAGATCGGTTTTTAAAGAAAAAAGTAAATAATACGAGCAAGAGCTTTACTAGACATATTTTTGTAAAAGGATGTGATACACATGCCTTTTGGGAATGTTGCTATATATATAGACACAGATGAAGTTTTAATTTAAAGGTGAGGTAACTTTTGGGGACGGTGATGACATTTTATGGTACCATTGGTCTTTCAGCCAGTTTTCTAAATAATTTCCAGCAGTTCAAAAAAGTTTAATGACTCTTTAAGTGCTGACTGGCATTCCATTCAGGTTCGGTTCCTGTTACTTGTCAGTGCTTCCAGTACAGGCTCCATCTCCCCATAATCCTATGCTGGAATAATGAGGTTCAGGATATGAATAAATAAATGAATGTTGCAGTACTGACCAGCAGGACCATGACAATGCTGTTTAGCAAGGGTGGTATTCGTGTCCGTTATTACTTTGATCTGCTGCTGTCTTGGTTTACTGATTGACTCACAATTTGATTTTTTTATATGCCCATGCAAAATGTGCATCTTACTTTATTTACATAGTTTGTTCAGGTTAATGAAACCCCTAAATTTGGGATGTTTTACATATTTTGTGATCTGTGTTGTGTGTTATGTGTTTATATTGGCAATGCCACACAGAGCTGGGCATATACTGGACACAAATATTCACTGCTTTGTTGATGCATGGAGGTCCAGATCCATAGATTCCTTGTTATCTGTTTGTAGAAAGCACAGAGTATCTGCTTATCAAAGGTTGACAAACTAAAGGGTATTTCAATTGCTGTATGCAGTTTACTGATTACTGACCCTAAATTAGTTGGACTCAAAAGAATTGGTGCACCAGTATGCCTTACCTAGACTGGAGGAGTGAGATGGGGTGAATAACTAAATTAATGGATAACTGTGTAGACATAAGCAGTCATTAGGATGCTAATGGAGTGACATCCATACTGTAAAGCTGTTATACAGAGAAACTGCAAGGATATCTTCATTAGATGCCCAGTTTTGTTTTCCGTTAGTAGAGTGGAGTTACCACTGTTTATCTCTCTATTATAAAAGAAAATCCTGTGATGAGACGTGATCTTGAAGAGAGACAGAGAGACACTTTAGAGAGGCAGAGACACTTTCAATTCCCACGACATGGTCAAGTCACGGTCAAGGCATGTGATACTGACATGCATTGGAATCATGTTCCCATGAGATGGTGACTTGTCAAACAAGATCACGGTCATGTAACTTCTCAGTTGTTGCCCTGCCCAACTTACAACCATTTGCCTTATTTACAACGAAGATGACGATCATCTAAAAAGCGAAGAAGAAAGAGCAGCTCTAAAGCAATTGATAAGTTGAAGATGACACGACCACGACTAAGAGAAGAAGAAAGAGCAATGCATCGAAAAAAAACCCAAAAATGCTGGAGACACAGTAGAACTTCATAAAGATGTTCAAAAATGGTAGCGCCATGCACATGCAGAGCAAGTTCAAAAATATGACAGTACTAAAATTCGAAAGTGTCAAAAAAAAAGACAGTACAGATCGCATTTGCGCTAACAAACGGAAATTATTACTCGGTGAAATAACGGAACAGCAAATACTGATCGAATATATGGACATAGGTGATTATGTCGGAAGTATTTAGATATTGTAAGGCTTTAAAGTTTAAGTCGGAGACTTGTAGATCGGCGAATTTGTGTTGCCACCAGGGAAAAGTACTGCTACTTCCCAAAGAAGAGGCGTTTTTGCGAGAATTAAAAGATTTGTTGTTTGGTGAAAGTGAAATCCACAAACACTACAGGCAAAATATACGCGTCTACAATAATCTTTTCGCGTTGGCATCATTCAATGCACAAAACATTGATTTTCACAACAATGGACCATACGCTATGAGAATCTGTGGTCCCGCAACAATTAAAGCTACAACAAGTTTAATTTCGAAAAAGCCACAATTTGATCAGGTGTATATTTATGATCACAGAGAAGCGATGCAACATAGAATTGAAAGAGTTAAACGATCTGACGTACTAGAAATAACAGTATACAGCCAATAATGGATACAAATCCCTATGTCCAAAAGTCTTGCACTTTACACAACATTTCTCTAGAGATCACGGAAAAGAAGTTGTCTTGGATTTCAATCTGAATCCAAAAGATCACAGTCGCATTTATAATAAACCCACATGTGACGAATTGTCAGCAATTATAATTTCGAAAGACGGAGATATCAAAAACAGAGTAGATATTTGTATATATCCAAAGGCAAAGCATGATTCGTCATTTCTGTCAAATACATTGCCACATTCAGATCCTTTACTCTTTCCTTTGCTTTTCCCAGATGGCGAAACAGGATGGTCGTACAATATGAAACAAACTCATTCAGAAAAACATATAACACCCACACAATATTTTGGTCCAAATTAGCAATATGTTCCCATGTATTTAACCCACTTCTAACATCTCAACTTCTGTCGCAGCATTACGTTATTAATGCGTATCTAAAAGTCGAAGCTAATCGTCTCTTCTTTATTAAATCGAATCAAGCTAAACTTAGAATGGAACATATGCAAGGGCTCATTGATCATGTTCAAAATTCAAATATCAATAGTTCAGACAAATTCAAAATAAGTAAAGCAGTAATATTGCCTTCATCATATCAAAGTAGTCCAAGAGCATTGCAACAGTTATATCATGATGCAATGGCAATATCCCGAACTATCGGTCGGCCAGATTTATTTCTTACAATGACGTGCAATCCACAATGACCAGAAATCCGCAGATTCTTCACAACAATGCCACCAGCTACATCAGCTCTGGATATTCCCTCTTTCGTAAGCAGATTGTTTTATTAGAAAGTCTTATTTTTATTGAATGAACTTGAAACGGTGTTCGGGCAAATCAGAGCATACATTTACACTATCGAATTTCAAAAACAGGGTTTGCCTCACATGCATTTATTTGTTACTTTCCATCCATCCTTCCATTTTCCAACCCGCTATATCCTAACACAGGGTCACGGGGGTCTGCTGGAGCCAATCCCAATCAGCACAGGGTGCAAGGCAGGAGCAAATCTCTGGCAGGGCACACACACACCAAGCACACAATAGGAACAATTTAGAATCATCAATGCACCGGTTACTTTGCAAAATAAATTATTAACTGCTGATGATGTAGATCAGTTTGTCTGTGCTGAGATTCCAAATAGAGAAACCTGTCCTGAATTATGGTACAAAGTCACTAAGCACATGTCTCACGGACCACATTTAAAAGATTCAGTATGTTAGAACTCATAAGAACAAAAGTGTTTTAAAAATTTTTTTACAGAAATTTTAAAATAAAAAGTGCACATAATGCATATATAACAATTCCCATGAAAACAAAATAAATAAATTGTATTTCCACTGGACCAAACCCGGGGTTGACAAGCGAAGCGAGCAGGGGGCAGAGCCCCATAGTTTTTCTACATTTTTGTCTGCAACCTGTTTTATATGTTGGGAAGTTAGATGATTCATCACTTCATCACAAATACACTTGACACACAGCCCTGGATTGGGGAATACCATTCTAGAGTTGCCAGTGAACCTAATCTTTGGGATGTTGCAAGAAACTGGATGATACAGAGAAATTCTTACATGGAAAAAAAAAATCAAAAAGAACCACCAACCATAAAGGGAACCCAAAAATGGGAGCCAAACAACAAAAGCAGGGTTAGCTATTGTCTCACTACTAAACATGGACCTCTTCTACTTAATAAAGGCCAGGCGAAATTACAGCTGCAACATCAGGGAGGCCTTACACCATTGGGAGTTCACCATATAAAAGACAAAGAACATCATAACCACAACAGCTAACAAAGTTTAGAGCAAGTCATTATTAATCAAGACAACATTAAAATAGAATTATATAAGGCAAAAAGAAAGAAAACCAAAAAATATTCAAAAAGAAAACACAAAGACACCATATTAAAAGTACACAAACCAGAGCCCTGGTTGAACCATAACATGCAACCAGAATCTCAAAAACTTGCTCGGGGGGGAAAAAAAATTTTTTTTTTTTTATCTTTTTTCCCCATATGATGTAAAGCTCTTTTTTTATGTGGGTTACTGCAGAAATGAAAAGTAAGTTGAGGGACCAGAGAATTTACTTTGAGTTCATAACATGTGGGCACATTTGCTTAATGTTTTTCTGTGCTTCCTTTCTGATAAAATTGTGTCGTTTATGTACAGCGTATCTCTTATCCTCCCTTATCCCATTTAATGTAACACGTGAAAATGCCTGGAATCCTGCACTACAACCACAGCACATTCAAGCGTCTTCATTTTTTAATTATTTGTCAAAAGGGCTTTTCTGACTGTCTTTATAATGAATGATGGCGCCCATAAGTGTATCTGAATGAGCCCTCCTGTACAAATTCCTCCATGCGCCACTGAAATAGCAGCAAATTATAGAGCAGTGTGCCACAGAATGAGAGACACAACAACCATGTCTGTCTGTGTACAAAACAGACTGGAGAAAGAGTCTGAGTATGTGTAAAGATGTGCACATGGGCATATTGTCAGGTTTTCATTTTCCTTTCATTAAGTCATTTTCTTTCTCTTTTTATTTTTTCCCTGGCAAACTCTTTGGCAAAGCTATTTGTCTTGTTTCTTCCTGATCCTCACCTAACTCTTTTAAAGGTGAAATGTTCCATATGCAACACTGAACAAGCTATAAGTAAATGAAAACCCCACAGCAAATACTAAACCCTCCAATGGCAGTTGTTATAGCACTGCATCTTTTCTTCTTTTTCTTCTCCTTCTTTCGGCTGCTCCCGTTAAATCTTTTTCCATATATAGCGCTGCATCTCTGGTTGCTAAAAATCAAATAGTTTGCATTACTGAGCTAAAGGAACATTGCTTTTCCTTAAGTGGTTATGATGTGGCTTATAATGTTGTCTCAAAGTGAAGAGAGGACATATTTATGATCATACAATTGTCCTACTCTTACATCCCCTTAAACAAGTCTGGTCCTGGACTTACTAGGAACTGTCATAGGAGTTGTTGGAAGGACAGGCAGTAGCTGCTTTCAAAAAGGACCTGATTGTTGCTATGTCTGGGGAGCATTTCCAATTTATCCAGAATGAATCTCTACATTTATTTCACTTTAGAGTTGTTCTAGGTTGGCATTACTCCAAGATGGCATTGTTTTCATCATTGGCTTCACTTCTTCCTTTTGCACAGACTTGCTAAATATATCCATGGGACCAACAGAATGTAATGAAGAATCCTACATAATTACAACTGCTGGGTGCTACTCAGTTCCAGTCAGACATGACTAGGATTCAGCTGTCAAGCTGTGCTGTTTGGCACACCCACTTCTATGCCTTACCTTGACATTTCTTTGGTCTCACCTCCCATATGCAGTTCTTAATAGTAGCAGTTACTACTACGCTGAGGCTTCTTACAACTGATTTTATACTTTTTTTTTTATTATTCATTTTATTGTAATCATTCCATACAAATCAATCAATTTTTACAAAAAGTAGCATTGAGAACAAGTCGATCCCCACTCCTGAGAGAGAGAGCATGGCCAACAGGCTAAAACTTAAGGCTTGTAAATATACCTAAATTGATGAGTTTGATAAGCCAATAGAGATGAATGGAGAAGAAAAAGAAATACAGAAATAATTGCTTCCTCTGTGCTTTAAGAGCTTATCCTAAAATATTACTGATTAGATCCTGCCATGTTTTAAAAAAAATCTGTACAGATCCTCT
>JANRMT010062856.1:45302755-45330737 GCA_026402145.1 Polypterus bichir lapradei
GGATTCTTCCAGTTTAGCAAAGTAAGTCTGCGTGCCAAAAGTGTAGTGAATGCAATCACAGTTTGTTTGTCCTTCTCCACTTTAAACCCATCTGGAAGAACCCCAAACACAGCTGTTAATGGGTTAGGAGGGATTGTGACACCAAGGCTGTCTGAAAGGCACTTAAAAATTTTGGTCCAGAATGATGTTAATTTGGTGCAGGCCCAGAACATGTGACCCAGTAAAGCTGGGACTTGATTGCAGCATTCACAGGTTGGATCTTGCCCTGGAAACATTTTGGAGAGTTTTAGGCGAGAGAGATGTACTTGATATATAATTTTGAGTTGAATAATTGTATGCGTTGCACATATGGAGCTCGAGTGAATTCTCTGCATTGCTACCATCCACTCCTTTTCTGATATATTAATTGAGAGATCTTTTTTCCATTGTCCTCTTGGATCTTTGAAAGGGAGGGACTGTAAAATAATTTTATATATTGCAGAGATGGTGTCTGAGTCCTTGAAATTGAGCAATATTTTTCCAGCATGGACGAGGGTGCAAGGTGAGGAAAACCGGGCAGGTTCTGTTTAACAAAGTTCCTAATTTGAAGATAGTGAAAGAAATGTATTATTGGAAAATTAAATTTGGAATGTAATTGTTCATAGGCTGCAAAGACGTTGTCTATATAAAGGTCTCTAAGCAAGTTAATCCCAAATTTTTTCCAGATATTAAAAACTGCATATGTTTGAGAAGGTTGAAAAAGGTGGTTCTCTTGCAGAGATGCCGCAGATAAAAGTTTATTCTTTTCAAGCACACTTCCACTTATAAGCCCAGTGTGCTGTACAGTTTTCACAGATATAATCTAAAAAATAAAATACAACAAGCACAAAACAGGTTGAAACCGAAATGACATTCAGTATTTCATGATTTAAGAGTTTTTGAAAACACAATTTATTTTTGTGTTAAATTTTTAAACTTTCAGTGTATTTTGGAAACCTATGGTTGCCAGCATTTTGCATTTTTCCCATGTTCTTACAAGTCTTTTGTTGTTGATAAGGATGTCCGGTTGTTCCCATGACTGTCAGACATCCAATGTATGAGGTCATCGCCATTTTTAAGATGGTGACACAGTAATCTCCGTTTCCAAGTCTGCAGATATGGTGTAAGAATTCTTTCTATTAAGAATTGAAAACTGTTCAAAAAAATTAGTCTTTGTATGTGTATTTTTTGATTTTTGTATAACATTTTGAGCTTTATTTGGTCAAAGTGACTTTTTTTTAGGTCCTGACCTTTGCCAGCTTAAGGACATTGCTTTTCCTCCATTGTTTCCTAATTTTCAGACTGGCTTTTCACTGTGTCAGTACATTATATATGTAATTTATATATAGAAGCATACATTATATAGAAACATACATTATATTGTAAAGCAATCAGAAAAAAAAAATCAACAGCCATAAAGAGATGTGGTTAAAGATGGATATAATTTTATTAGCCACCAGGAAAAATAAGGATATAAAGCACTAAAAAGACAAATGATTGGCATTTGGTGTGCCTTATTTCCTATCGGTTCTTTAAATGGCGTGGTCTTTACTTTCACTGGTCTTTTAAATCATGATGAGTGGAAGAAGAGGTGGGGTTAGAGGTGGAGTCAATGGGGTCTCGTCTATTTTCAGTTTCAGTTTCTGAATGCGTTTGTTTCATATTGTACGACCATCCTGTTTCCAGACTGTGGTGGAAAGGACAAATGGCACTGCACAGCAATTTTTTTTTTGAAAGGTCTTGCTTCCTAAAAAGTTTTTGCTGATTGTGACAGGTACCTACTGGTATAGTTTTGGTTTTACTGCATCACGTAGGAATTCTGAGAAACAGACATTTATATGTTTACTGACAATAACGTATTTAGTCACGTTTATGTTTCGCAGAAGCTATTAAATTCAACAGAATTAAAAGTGTTTTCCTCCTGATTTTCTTTTGTATTCAATGTCTGGTTCATCACGTTGCAGTGTCCAACAGTAGTCACAAGCATTGACGGATTCCAGTTGCCCTGGTATCGTTTCTCCATCGTAGTAATGTCCTGGTGAAACCTTTCACCGTGTTCATCACTGACAGCACCGGGATTTGCGGGGAAGAAGTCCAAGTGTGAGTGTAGGAAATGAATCTTGAGTGACATGTTGCACTTCATTGTCATGTATGCTTTGAGAAGTTTGTCTACCAGCTGAATGTAGATTGGGGCTCTGTAATTGCCCAGAAAATTGTCAACAATGTCTTTGAAGGCTTTCCAGGCAATTTTTTCCAGCCCAACTAACAGATCTTCAAACCGCTTGCCACTCATAACATGTCTGATCTGGGGGCCAACAAAAATGCCCTCTTTGATCTTGGCGTCAGTTATTCTTGGGATCATCTGTCTTAAATAACGAAAACCTTTGCCTTCCTTGTTCAGTGCTTTCACAAAATTCTTCATGAGTCCCAGTTTTAGGTGAAGAGGAGGTAACAATATCTTTGCCGGGTCGACCAGCGATTCATATGCCACATTTTTCTGTCCTGGAACTAACTTTTTACGGAGTGGCCAGTTCTGTCGAGAATAGTGTGGCTCTTTGGCATGGCTGTCCCATTCACAGAGGAAACAACAGTACTTTGTATAGCCAAGCTGCAGTCCTAGTAAAAGAGTAACAACTTTAAGACCTCCACAGATATTCCAGTTGTACCTGCTATACTGGACGTGCTTCAGCAACAGTTCCACATTCTCATACGTTTCTTTCATGTGTGCTGAATAACTAACAGGTACTGAAGGATAAACGTTGCCATTGTGTAGCAGAACAGCTTTCAGGCTTAACATTGACAAATCAATGAAGAGACGCCACTCTTCCGGGTTGTGATAACAACCCAAGGCTGAGAACAATCCTTCAATGTCACAACAGAAACGGAGACAGTCGACTTGTACAAAAAATTTGCTTATATCATGATGTCGGCCTCTAAACACTGAAATTTACGTACCTGGTGATTTTGACAGACCCAAATCTCTGACCAAATCGTTCAATTTCGACTGTGTTATCAGATGTGGATTGCCTGATGACCACCGTTCAAAATCTGGGTCAATGTCACTGTCAGTACCCTGCATCGCAGTTTCTTCATCTGGTTCGTCTAAGGTCCAGTCCTCTGGTGGTTTCGGAATTGGAAGACTGTCGTCATGTGGCACGGGTCTCACTGCTGAAGAGAAATTAGGATATTCAATTGACTTCTTGTTTTTGGCAAAGAAGCCAGACACATTAGTCAAACAGAAGTAACAGTCCATCACATGGTCTTTCTGTTCTCGCCATATCATCGGAACAGCAAACAGCATTGTCTTTCGAGTGCCTCTGAGCCAGGCTCTCATACTGACAGCACATGTCGCACAGCAATTGTGAGGCGCCCATTCCTTGTCTTAATCACCAGCCAAAATACAGATGATAAGCTTTCTTCACAAGAGCAGTCATCCAACGTCTCTGAGGCGCAAGCATATATTCACCACAGATATAGCAGAATGTATCGCGGCTGTTACGACATTGACGAGACATATCGCCCGACACGATACTATACATACACACTGATTATCTATATAAACCAAATGAGCAGGATCGGTGTATGCAAGCCACCTTTTATAGTATGCTGAGACAGTGTCAAGCTCGTTCAGACCTGTGCAGGCATGCCAGGATGTTAACTTCCACAGGACAGCTTTCAACCTGGCCTGATGCCATGCCTGGACATGCCAAGGCTGCACAAACCGTTGTTGATAAGTCACTTACAGGAGCGAAAATGTTTGCATACAAATATAAGAAAAAATCATGATAAAACTGAAACGGTACATGATAGGTAAATTTTGATGTGATATTCGTGATCAGCACCCACAAATCTATAAGAAACACCCAACAGTGTTCAAAAAGCAAAAACTTTGTTCTGCAGTGTACTCAGGAGACTGTGAGATGTCATTTTCTAACCAGCCCAGGCACTGGAGCCTATCCCAGCCAGCTTAGGGCACAAGGCAGGAACAGCACTAGACAAGGTGCCAGTGCATTGCAGGGCACACACTCACACGGGCCAGTTTAGCGTCACCACTTTACCTAGCCTGCATATTTTTGGTCAGCGAGAGGAAACCCATGTAGACACAGAGAGAACATGTAAACTCCATGCAGAGAAGAATCCTTGTCTCTTTACAGCAAGGCTGCAGCACTACCACAACACCACCTTGCCCACCTGAGACTATGTAAGTGTCAAATAAAATCTTCCATAATGTGGCCATGAAATTCTTCATTGTATGGGTGACATATGACCTGCATTTCTGACAGTATATAATATATATACAGTATATACATCTATACATTGTACAGTTAGGTCCATAAATATTTGGACAGAGACAACTTTTTTCTAATTTTGGTTCTATACATTACCACAATGAATTTTAAATGAAACAACTCAGATGCAGTTGAAGTGCAAACTTTCAGCTTTAATTCAGTGGGGTGAACAAAACGATTGCATAAAAATGTGAGGCAACTAAAGCATTTTTTAACACAATCCTTTCATTTCAGGGGCTCAAAAGTAATTGGACAATTGACTCAAATGCTATTTCATGGGCTGGCGTGGGCAAGTCCGTCTTTATGTCATTATCAATTAAGCAGATAAAAGGCCTGGGGTTGATTTGAGGTGTGGTACTTGCATGTGGAAAATTTAGCTGTGAACAGACAACATGCGGTCAACGGAGCTCTCCATGCAGGTGAAAGAAGCCATCCTTAAGCTGCGAAAACAGAAAAAAACCCATTCGAGAAACTGCTACAATATTACGAGTGGCAAAGTCTACAGTTTGGTACATCCTGAGAAAGAAAGCAAGCACTGGTGAACTCAGCAACGCAAAAAGACCTGGACGTCCACAGAAGACAACAGTGGTGGATGATCGCAGAATCATTTCCATGGTGAAGAGAAACCCCTTCAGAACACCCAACCAAGTGAACAACACTCTCCAGGGGTTAGGCGTATCAATATCCTAGTCTACCATAAAGAGAAGACTGCATGAAAGTACATACAGAGGGTGCACTGCAAGGTGCAAGCCACTTATAAGCCTCAAGAATAGAAAGGCTAGATTGGACTTTGCTAAAGAACATCTAAAAAAGCCAGCACAGTTCTGGAAAAACATTCTTTGGACAGATGAAACCAAGATCAACCTCTACCAGAATGATGGCAAGAAAAAAGTATGGAGAAGACGTGCCACATCATTTGTAAAACACGCTGGAGGCAGTGTGATGGCTTAGGCGTGCATGGCTGCCAGTGGCACTGGGACACTAGTGTTTATTGATGATGTGACACAGGACAGCAGCCAAATGAATTCTAAGGTGTTCAGAGACATACTGTCTGCTCAAATCCAGCTAAATGCAGTCAAATTGATTGGGCGGCGTTTCATGATACAGGTGGACAATGACCCAAAACATACAGCCAAAGCAACCCAGGAGTTTATTAAAGCAAACAAGTGGAAAATTCTTGAATGGCCAAGTCAGTCACCTGATCTTAACCCAATTGAGCATGCATTTCACTTGTTGAAGACTAAACTTCGGACAGAAAGGCTCACAAACAAACAGCAACTGAAAGCTGCTGCAGTAAAGGCTTGGCTGAGCATTAAAAAGGAGGAAACCCAGCATCTGGTGATGTCCATGAGTTCGAGACTTCAGGCTGTCATTGCCAGCAAAGGGTTTTCAACCAAGTATTAGAAATGAACATTTTATTTCCAGTTATTTAATTTGTCCAATTACTTTTGAGCCCCTGAAATAAAGGGATTGTGTTAAAAAAAATGCTTTAGTTGCCTCACATTTTTATGCAATCGTTTTGTTCACCCCACTGAATTAAAGCTGAAAGTCTGCACTTTAACTGCATCTGAGTTGTTTCATTTAAAATTCATTATGGTAATGTACAGAACCAAAACTAGAAAAAGTTGTCTCTGTCCAAATATTTATGGACCTAACTGTACATATAGAGGATTGGGTTAAGTCCAAATTCTAACTCTCTTAGGTTAGCAGCATTCTGGAAAGAGCCATTCTGTAAGCAAATGGTGCCAGTTTCATTGGAACAGAAGAGGTTTGACAATAGAGCCATCATATTCGATGACATAGTCCCTTCCAAGGCAGACCACTGCCACCATGGAATTCAAGAAGAGAATCTAAATGGAAATGACTTTGTAGTGGCAAATCTATAACAATTATTAGCAATGATTAAAAAAATGCAAGAGAGCAATACAGAAACAAGAAAAAAACAACCGCAGCTCAGGCAATAAATGGTATTAAAGATAGATGGACAGATGCTTGTTGCTCTTTTTCCCCCCTAAAGGGAAATTAAGCTGTTACAGCAACTGAATCAACAATTAAATAAAATATGCTCGTAGTCTTTTGAAAAATGAAACTGCAAACAATACATAGCCTTCCCTCCTTCTGTGGATGCTCTATTCACACGTTGGAATCCAGAGCCAGCCCAAGGCATAAGAGAACTAAGCAGCTGCATAAGGCCCTGCAGTAACCAGGGTGGCCCCATTTGCTCAGCCTGTCATGGAAAATGGGAAAAATAGAGAATTGAAGGCTGTAAAATACGCTCTGGAGTCACTGAGTGCACCAGTGCATTCACCAACCTATGGGATGCATCATCAAACCCCTTTCCACTGTTCAATCGTGTTGATTTTTTTCACATGTGCTATTTGACTTTGTTCAACACTCCAAATGAGACTGGGCCCCCAACTCCATCCACTCATTGATAATGGTAATTAATGTTTTCAAGGGGGACAGATGCACTTTTTGAATGAATTTCAAGACTGCAATGGAGGTAACACCAAGCAAGCTCAAGGATCACAATCATTAGTCCAAGTGAGAAATCCCCACAAGCCCTTTTTCTAGGCTACTGCCTTTATGGGACATGCTAATGTAACTTTTTAATAAGGGACCCCTAAGCTTTATTTAGCATAGAGCCTCACAAATACTAAGAACGGGCACTGTTGGAACCTATCCTTTAGTAATGTCTCCAGACTTTTTTGATCTTCCACACTCGCGTAAAGCCTCTGTGCTCACAATCTGCAGTAGTTTACAAGGTGGTTACTATAACTGGGACTGTTGAAGGAGCCTGAAGCCCAAAGTGTGAAACAATCCCACATATCATTGGCATTAGCTCACCAAATCTTTATAAACTCTTTTGGTAAATGTGTTTCCACCTGTCAAAGGCTGCCTTTTTACTTTTTTAAACAGCTTATTATTGATTCTTTTATTCCTAAAAGGTTTGGTATCTTTATAGTTTTTTTTTTTTTTTGCTTAACTTATTACACTACCTTTTGAAGTATATTCTCTTTTTAAATTTAAGGCTGCACGCCTCAGGTAAGTGACAGAGCATGTATCTGGGAATCTGTTGTATCACTTGTCTATTCATGCAAAACATCTCTGCAGTCCGTACCACCAGTCAAGATAAATCCATTTCTGCAAGAATCTTTTGAGTCCTGCATATAACAGGACCTGACATGCTTGCCTAGTCACACACAGGTGCCATCTCGCCCACATTCTGACATCATTTCTGACTAATAGTCTCATTCAACTGGTTTAAAGTAGAGGCAAACTTGGAAGGCTGCAGATTCAGATCACACCATTTCTGTGCAATAACTGTGAGTGCCTCACATAATTTTTATTCTCCTTTTCAACTGTAATATTCAATTAGGAAGAAATTAGAATTCTTAAAAATAAAGGTTAGTGATGTGTAAGTTTTCTAGCCGTTTACATTTAAAAAGACCTTTGAGTAATTTCTTACTATCATTCCATTCATTCATTTTATCTTTTTGTTTTTTTCCATTACTGAGTTGCAGATAGCCAGAACATTCTTGGCAGCATTATGCAAAAGGCAGGAACCAACCATGGATGGCATACTAATCTGTCAAACGGCACAATCGGTCATACTGTCTCTAATTAGTGTGCAAAAACTCGAATGGCACATTAATATCAATGCCTGTTGATTTTACCACAAACAAAATTCAGAAAGGAGTTAAAAGCACTAGAGTTTCTTAAGCCTCTTTTCTTTTTCTAATGACATTTGGCATTTTGGCATTTGAGCCTGACTGTTATGAGCAAGTTAAGTTGTTGCTTTTAAACAGAGCCAAACTGACAAAAGCTTAGATTCAGAGTTCAAGACTGAATTGTTGAATATGAAAGTGATGTTAGCAATGGCATGGGTATTGGAGAAACCCTGTGGGATTTGCATGAGCTTTCATGCACAGGCATATTAATTACTTGTGATACCGCTGTTGGAAATCCCAAAGTGACCAAGGTTTTAAGTGACAAAACAGACAGGAGGCATTCTCAAGTTAAGTGAATATGCAATCATTGTGAGTGCTTTGAGAGTGCTAGACAATGGAGTTACACTTCTGTTCTGAAGGGAATTGAACACCATGATGGCTGAGCTTTCAAACCCTAACTAGAGGTAATCTGATCTGTGTTCATCTCTTTCCAAAATGGACACAGCCCTTATTGTATACCTGGATCTGCTGCGGGAAAAGTGCTTTTAAGTTCAGTAAACTAGCCGCTCCTTTACAATCGTGCCAGTCTACCTGACATCTCAAGGTGAAATTTAATGTACTTAGCTGACTAGTAGAGACTGATTGGGTAACATGTACTGTAGAAAAGGAGCCGGGAGCTCTGTTTTTAGACAAGGTACGGGCCAGGTACAAAGTGTAGCGGTAAACTTTTATCAGAGACACAGGATAATTTGGATCTTGAGAGGTCAAATAAACATTTTTTTTAATCATATGGGTTAGGTCTACCATTGTGGTTCAGATTGTGTCATTACCTCACAGTCTTTGGACCCACAATCCATTCCTAAGTATACAATTTGGAAGCTCTACCTGTGTTCATGCATGTTTCCTTTGGTTTACCAGAGTTTCTTCCAGCATCCCGAAGGTATTCTTCTAAACTGACCGTGTATGAGAGTGTGGGCGTACAAGCGTACTTCAGTCCTTGCCATATGTTGTTTTCTGTTGGACATAGATGTAAACTCCCTGAAACCTTTCACTTGGTAATTTGAGGAAAGAAAATGGATTGATAGGTTTAGAAAATATCTTTGTACCAAATGTATCTCTCTATTATGAGTACAATTCAAATGGAGTAGTTAGCTTTTTTAACAGTCCAATAAAGACATGATTTCTTTTTTTGGTTTTTCACCTAAAATGGTATCAAAACTCCACTGAGTCCTTGTAGAGACAGTAGCTCATTGTTCCTATTCAGGTTGAATAGCAGTTTCAGGGGAAACACAGATCCAGCAAACTAACTCTTTCATGTATCAGCATTATTGGATTGGATTTCTGACTTTAAGGTGTCAGACATCAGCCATTATTCTCTGCTTCTTTAAACTTACAACATAACATTATAAAAAGGTCTTGTTTTCTTCTGAGAATGTGTTATGTCAAAGGAAGGAATGAGGAAAAATACAGGAGGTCAAACCTACAGGGATTAACTGGGCAAAGCCTTTTAAGCAGATTAATTGCAGATCAGCACGTTTATTCCTGCTGGGACATCAGAAGAAATAAAGCTTATTTAGTTTTTAGTTGATTTCAAATCTCAGAAAGATTTATGAGCCATAAATGAGCTGTTGACATACAAACTTCCAGATTCCTCAGTGTTAAAGACCACGGCCTCCCGGGTGCTCTTTGCCTGGCCCTTGTCATGCTTTAAAAACAATCCTGATGGTTCTCTTTATGGCTAGTTGACAAGATTTCCCAGCTAGCAACCTGATAGGAGTGCAAATAACACAAATGATGTAAATGGGCGTGGATTATTGTTGACTGAAGCATGGGAACACTTTCACTCCTCGATATGAATGGACTTCCAGATCTTTGTCCCCTCTATGTTTTCCTCTCCTCTTGAAAATGCAGTAGCCATAGTTAAATAAAATCAAATCAGATCCATTCATTAATTTATATTTTGATATGGCTTAGTCAAGCTTACTAGGTATACATATGTTTGACATATGTGGTAAACTTGATATTTCTACTGGTTGAATTGCGTAACTCCGTACACAAAGCTACCGTGAGCCTTAAATACACACGTGTTAACTGGGTTGCTGGGATGGACTTGAATATGTGAACTTCACAGGTACCCTCTGCCATTTTCATCCCTTCAAGCACATAGGTAAAGCAAAGCATTTAGAATAAAATATTGGAAACGGACCCAGACTTCATAATGATTACGTCACCAGATGCAGTATTTGAACATGTTAATATGGTGCACTTATCTTATTATTATGATACGGAAGTTAAACATCCTCTGTAACAAACTGTTTTCAATAACAGTATAAGCAGTATTCTTTAAACGGAGTTTGCTGCCCTACTTACTTCTGATGTCTTGGGAAGTGGGTGCCATTGATAAATCAACATGTTGAATGCTGTTCAAGTTTACTTCTCCATTAGAGACCCTTGAAACTAACAATCATTCTTTTTTACAGTGGAACACGATAAGGAATTTCAGTCTGTGCAACGACATCATCGTGAATTTCGTTTCGACTTATCCCGTATTCCAGAAGGGGAAGCAGTAACAGCTGCAGAATTCCGTATATACAAAGACTTCATCCATGAGCGATTTGAAAACGAGACCTTCCAGATCAGCATTTACCAGGTCCTGCCTGAGCACTCGGACAGGTATATTTATCTTCCATTTTGGACTTCCTTATTGTGAAGTCAATCCTTTATACTGCCTATTTCAAAATTAACTTGTGCAGAAGAAACAACCACAACTCTGTTTGACCATACAATACCATAATTGATAATTTGATCAGATCATCACAAGGTCATGATGGTGGGGCCTTGGGGGTAGGGGGGATTTTGCTGCCATTTGTTTTACATAAATGTTATAATTTCAGGGCCTCTGAACTGTTTCTTCTGGATTCCCGAGTTATCTGGGCTGCTGAGGAGGGCTGGCTGGTGTTTGATATTACTGCCACCAGCAACCACTGGGTTCTGAATCCGGTGCATAATCTGGGATTACAACTTGTCCTGGAAAATGTCGACGGTATGTTCCTTAAGCATTAGTAAATTTCAGGGAATCTAAAGTTAAAAGAATGTTGTGTAATTTGTGATGTCACTGGTTATAGTCCACTCCGATTATGGAGTAAAACAGCAGAGTGACAGGAGAATTTCTTTTGTCTTTGCATACTGCTCATCATACTACAGGGCAATATCAAGAGGTAGAGTGGTGAATTCTTTACATGCAGCTTTAAAATAAACTGAAAAGACATTTTTTTAAAAAATCAAAGCTTTTCTATTCATTTTTTCAACTTGTAAAGTCTTTCTTTAGAAAAGTGTGGCTTAATTACTCATCTTTTTCAAGAGGCCTGGGTCTGTGCTCAGTTTGACTCTTTTATAGAAACTTTTTTATGGCCGGATTTAAAATGGAGTTACGGGTTGCTGTGAAGTCTGCACACATCCTCATGCTTTTGCTTCCCTCAAGCAATTATAGCATGCCGGAGGAACTTGATCTTTTTATAGTTTGATTAATCCCTGATTGATGCCGGCAGGAAGATCAAGTGTGCGGGCTGGAAGTTGCCTTTTAACTACACAAGCTTTGTGTTCGTGCTAATAAAATTACTGCATCAAACAAAATATTGCAGAGTCATGTTGTAGCATGAAAAAGGCTCTTAATCTTGGAGGTTTCTCATGGAGTTTTTTTGGAAAAATCCAAGGATTCACTAGATGTAATTCCTCTTATTTACCATTCCCAACTTTATGAGGACATTTTCTTAAGATTTGTAGTAATACTGACACAAATGCCTGCCCCTGTTTTTCTTGTGACATTATATCCTAATAGCTTCTTGATCTTTGGCATTTTACTGTTGGAAATTCCTACACCTGCTCTCCGATTTCATGCCAGTCGTCTGTGCCAAGCAGTGCCTCTAAGAAACAATGACTGGAACTGAGCCAATGGGGGAATAACAAACACCTGAGCTACACAATCCACTACTGCTGGGCTGACCTGCTCTGTTACACAAGATGAATGCTGTTTTCTTTACTGGAGACTGGAGTATTTTGCTTCATTAATTCTTTTCTCAGGCTTTCAGTTCAAGTTGTTTGCAATGTTCTTAGAGCCACCTGTAACACACACACACACACACACACACACACACAAGTGCTTCAAGACCAGGGCAGCGAGGGTCATTACTATGCTGTTTAGCACAAGTGAAATGTTCATCCAGACATCCTTCCACACTTTTATTTTAATGAACCCAATTTCTCCCTGATGCCAGTATTAGGCACAAGCCTTGAACCAGCCCTGAATAACACATTCACTTACACTCCCACTTTGATTCAGCCAATTTACAGCTGCATTTCAACCTAAAACGTGTGTTTTAAGATGTAACTGCAGTCCATTTGTGCATTTACTAGACCTGTGTCTATCATTCACTGATTTTTCTTTTTGAGTTTCGAATGAATCAGTACTGAATCAGCCCTCGTGAACGCGTCACATGATTCTCTTTCTTTTAATTCTGAACTGAGTCATTACCCACAAATCAGTCATACTACGATTGCAAACTGAATCATTACCTACTAAGAAGTCAAACAATTCTTTTTCACTTATGAATCTTAAATGTATTGTCTTATTGTATTTATGCATCTTTCTTATATCATCATGTTTTGTGCTTTCAAACACAGTATACAATATACATTATCAGCATGTTTTAATATTTAATGCACAATTTAATATATATAAAAATGTGTGCTCTATTTGATTATATGTAGGGTGGTCCAGATCTAATTATGCAATTTTCATGACGCTATAACTCATTCAGTTTATTACATAGAAAATCACCCGAAAAATCCCGGATCATCGAGAAGTGTGCAAACTGACAACATGAAGAATCGTCTTCGCGCCGAACTGGAATCGCCCCCGCATAAATCAAAGTCATCCAGACGATCTGGATCTGCATAACTAGATCTGGACCACCCTGTATATATGTGACTCAGTCAAAGAATCATGAAGGGTCTTCTTTACTGTATTTACTGATAAATCACACAAATCAAATGAACTGATTCATTTAAACAGGTAGTTCAAAAGAATAGAACCAGTAAAGGAACTGAAATACTCATCAGTGCTTCCTCTGAGTGAAGTAAACTTTTTTAGGGCGAATATCTTTGTAAAATCCTGTCCTGTAATTATTTACCATATGTTGTCAGCTTCAACACTAGGTGAACATATCTACTTCCTACCTAGTGCGATCACATATGCATGATGGAGTTCAATGCAGGTTTAAAGCTTAGACGTTCAAATGCTCTGAAGATTATGGGGAGATCATTATCCGTCAAAAGTGTAAATGTTTGATAAACAAAGTTAGTCGCTACCCCTCTGATATGATATATGACACTTGCTGTATAACAAACAGCAAACAGCATGTAGTACCCTTATGTCAGGGATATTGAACTTGACTAAAATTACATCCCAGGTCGGTTTTTGGGTCATGTATCCCATTTCTTTTACGGAGGCAGGACTTTGATTTTGACATGTAAATGAATACATGTTTGTCATCGTTAGATTCATAACACTACTGCACTTTGGGGAAAGTGAGGATGGATGGATTTCAAAATAAAAACAGGTCTGTCATTGTGTTGGCGGTGTGGCTTTCAGAAGCTTCGTAGACCGGCTAAAGATGCATCAAAGTCTAGCTGGAAGGGCTTACATAAAGGCCTTCATAAAACATGAGGTGGAAAATGAAATTTCACTACTGTACAGCATTTTTCAGGCAGTCTTGGCCTACTCCCCAAAACAAACATGCTGTACAACATTGTATACTTGTGGGCATTCAATATTAAAAATAAAGCCCACTGATTCAAATACTGCTCAAGCAAATGTTGGATGTGTCCATGCAAACTGTTTTGGCAAGTAGTGAATACAAACTACACACAGAAGTTTATCTGGAGTGATGCAAGTTGACAAAGAGCCTGGCATCACGTACACTTAAACCCACAGCACAATTTATTTTGGCAGGGCAGTTTTTTTTTGGTGCTGTCAGCAGTTCTGTTATATTGCCAGCTACGCTGTGGTCACAAAAGGGATGTAGGTTATATCTGGCATTTGTACGCACAGTGCAGAGAAACGCATTGAAAGGCAAGTTGTTGCCTTACCACCCATCTGTTCATTCGTTGTTTAATCCACACATTTTGCGCAGGAATCGCATGGAGCCAGTAACTATTCAGCTACAAACTGATATAAGCCAACCCCGGATGGGGCACCATTCCATGGCAAAGTACTCTCAAGCACACACCGACACCTCACGTAATTTACTGTTACCAGTTTACCTAACACAAATGGGATGTGGAAGGAAAGTGGGAGTACAAGGATGGAAAACCACCCAGACAGAGAGAGAATCCCACATTTCAGGAAAGGATTCCATTAAGAATTTAGGATTCTCCCCACGGTGCCATGGTGTCATCTGTGTAGCTGTACCAGCTATTAAATCATATAGCTTCAGAGGTAATGTCATCTTTCCATGAGTGTTCCTTTCTGTCATGCCCATGCTAATATGAATAATCAAAAATGTACTAATGTTAATAAACAAAATCGAGATTCAGAATAGTAAGAACAGCAACATCCAGAAATGCTTGGTGTAATGAAGATTATTTAAGTGATCTGTCCACTTTCCCTCAAAAGCAGTAATGAGGCTTCAGTGAAGGTGGTAATCGTAACTGAACTTTGTCATAACATAAATGTGTTGTGCCTTTGCCCCATTTGTGGTCAGATTACCTGGCTGGTATACAAATGTCATCAGATGATGTTCAGGCACCTATTTCCAAATAATCTATCGACTGATAAGGTACCTCCTATCAACTGTCAGTCAGCTTTGGCTTTATTAAACTGTTAGAACCATAGTTCCAAGCTTTTTGTGCTATACTTCAAAGTTTGTCCTCAGTTGCTTATTAACTTTGTAATTTCCAGTGACTCAGATGTATTATATGGTACTGTACATTGATTTGCTTAACAAACAATAATAAGGATAAATAATTATAAATGACGCTGGTCTGAGACAAATTAGTTTTACTGGATACAGACAAACTCTGCCACACCAAGCGATCTGTAGGTACCAGAATTTTGTCTATATAGCCATTTCTAAGCATATTGACCAGAAGTCATTAGCCAAGAGCAGTGGCAGTGTTTCTTTCTGTACTTCCACTTATGTTTTAAAAGCGACTTCTGACTGACTTTATTACATTTAATGTGTGCTAAGAGGTAAGTTCTTCTCTGTTTTGCTCTGCAGGTCAAAGTATCAATCCCAAGATGGGAGGTCTGATCGGACGTCATGGGCCTCAAAATAAGCAGCCTTTTATGGTGGCCTTCTTCAAAGCCACTGAGCTTCACATTCGCAGTATTCGCTCAGCACCTGGAAAGCAACGCAACCAGAATCGCTCAAAGAGTCCAAAGACTCAGGAAGCACTGCGGGTTTCTAGCTTTGCAGGTAGGCGAGAGCTGTCTTCACTGCTGCAACTCTACTAAAGAGGCTGCACTGCCAAGGCATGTACAGTTACCATTAGAGCATTGTACATGACGGACCTTTTTTTTTAATAATCTTATTGTTTAGACAGGTAGAAACCACTAAGCATATAGAACAGAACGCATGACAAATTTCCTTCCAGCTCCACTAGATGTAACTATAAAGGAACCGCTAAATATAAAATGGTCTCAAAAATAAAGTAATCATTCATCAACCTACTTTACTGCCGGCTAAAGGCAGCAGTCCTTGGTCTAATATACAATAACGGTCTACTGCCCCCTAGTGACACCTTTTTGACCTCTAAAACCTCAAGATTACTTCCAGTTAGTTCTCTGGAGTAGTTTTCACATTCTAACCTCCTCATACAGTATATTTATAGCAAAACAGATTACATTCAGGACCCTCATCGTTTTTTATTACCATATCAGCCTGCTCAAGTTAAGACAAACATCTGCCCACAAGAACTTCAGTTTATCTATCTTAGCATACATAATATGCGACTGAACCCATCAACATCAACACATACACTGAAACTCACACAAACCTCAGCTGTACTACAAATGTTAGGCACCTGAAGCCAACTGAGGTGGAATGCAGTGCATCTGCAGTCAATTGAAAGCCATGATCTTCATGGTAATTGAGAAATGTTATCTTCATTTCAAAGCAAATAGAATGAAGATGAAAGTCTTGCATCTAAAACCTGCAGATAACAGACATGAATAAAACAACAGGACATTTTAATTGTCTACTAGCCCTTTTTTCATTGCTTTTGCAGTTATAATAACTATTTTATCGTTCACTTCTAATCCACTTTAAGTAATGATCAACACAAAATATATAATTCCCAGTTGGCATATATTTTGACTGTCTTGTTCGTCACACTGAACATCTGGCTGACCCCACTGCTATTATTATGAACCCTGACATATTTGTTCTGATGTGCTAACAGGAGAGCTGTGCCAAGAGCACTGGTGCCTGGTTGTCTGCCAGCTCCAAAGTTTGCAGGTGTAACAAAGCTGTTTATGAAGCTGGCGGCGTTCAAAGTGAGCTCCTCATCAGAGATACTGGCTAATGCCCAATGTTTTTCATTTCCTCCTCCTCTATAGAGAACAGCAGTGCAGATCAACGACAGGCGTGCAAAAAACATGAACTTTACGTCAGTTTCCGTGATCTGGGATGGCAGGTAACACATGTTTTGAACTCGTTTCACCTTCTTTTTTTTCACTTATTAGCAGTTTTAAATATTTTTGTAGCCAATATCTTTCATTTTCACTTGTTATTTGCTTGAACTCTCTTTTTAGGACTGGATTATTGCTCCTGAAGGCTATGCAGCCTATTACTGTGAGGGCGAATGTGCCTTTCCTTTGAACTCCTATATGAATGCCACCAACCATGCTATTGTTCAAACACTAGTAAGTTGAACTTTTATATTAAAAAAAGTACCCTGTTGACTATTTCGCATTTTACATTATTATTTCACTTGATTTTTTTATAAGTACAAAATAACACTTTAGTTACAAAGTGAAAAGTAAATTCTTTTTAAAACTCTTCTAGAGTGGAAAAAAAAGAGAAAATGAGTGATTCTGTAAGTGGTCACCTCCGGAAGTCTATATTTTGTGGAGCCACTTTTGATAGGCTTTACTGCCACAAGTCTTTTAGGCATTTGGATATGGTCATTGTATCCCCATCTTCTTTGTAAAATTGCTCAAGTTTCCAAAGATTGGCAAGGATGAACAATAAATTATCACTTCATCCACATATTCTCAGTTAGATTGAGGTCTAGTCATTGACTGGGCAGCTCCAGAAAATTGTTGCATTGTTTTTAAGCCATCCAAGTTTAACACAGGCAATACATTTTCACTTGTCGATGTTATGTGGAAGTTGATTCTTCTCCCACATGCTAAGTTTTTGCAGGTTTTTCTAAATTTTTCTTTGCTGTATAGATTTTGAGTTTCCTCTTCATACTGTAAATCTCCCCAGTCTTAAAACAGGGAATCATCCCTATAATATGATACTGCCTCCAGTGTACCGCAATGTAAGAAAAGTGTTGAGCAGTTGATGTCTCCCAGTTGCTCTTCCATTGATGATATCATCTTTAGCAAAATGTTCCTTTTTTTTTCTTTTTTTTTTAAACAATGCCCTTCATATCTATCGATTTCTGTTATGCATTAAGGTAATTGTTATTATGCATACTTTTTATATTCTTCTGTCCAGAGCTTCCTACTCCACACAAATTCTCAGTTATTTATAACACAGTTGTCTTTGGAGTATTTAAAAGCCTTCTCATAATTAGTCCTTCAGAAACTTGTCAAAGTGGTGCAGTTTTGTTTTTTTTTTTTTTAAGATCTCCGTGTATAAATTATAGATCTCCCTCAAGGTAGGTTTATCTAACATTAAACTGTAACTTTCTAAAATTTTGGAGGGGTTGTCACATTCTCCAAAAGTCTCCTTAGGTTTTTCTGTTAGGTGGACCGGTGAAACTAAACAGGCCCGATATGAGCGAGAGCGGGTGTACACGTGGGTGCTTCTACAATAAGAGGCCCGTCCACAGGGTTTGTTCCCGCCTTGTGCTCAGACAGGCTCCAGCCCGTGCGACTCTGAAATCGTTAAGGGGATTCAATAATGAATGAAAATAATTAAACATCAATGTGGGACTCCCAGTACGAATGTGTTCTTGGTTCAGGAAATTGAGGCTTGCTTCTTATTAACTATCCTGAAGAATAGTAATTAAGAAAAACGACGCTTCATCCTGTCCTCTGTAATCATAAAAGATTGGCTTTCAGAAACAAAAACGTTTTTAAAACTTTGACATTTTACAATACATTTTAGGGAAAAGTAATGTTGATATTTGTTGCACGATTAATTTCCTGATAAATCCATAAATCAACAGACACACTGGGGAATGTTACAATGTTTTGGCAGGGTTTCACAGCTTGCTGTGTTTGTTGGCTGCCTAATTTATATATTATAGTTGGACTGCTAACTTCCATATCTGCAGTAGCATTCTTTATTTTAAATATATGTAATTTGTTTCTTGAATCTTTTTTTTTTTTTTTTTTTTTTTAATTTTTGTTGTGTTAATCATAGAACAAACTCCTAATGTAATACACGGTCATTTATTAGGTAAGGTACTTTAGTAGTTGCCTTCTACATGTTGGTCTAATGTACAGATAGAAATTTAATTTCACTCTGTACATTTGACAATAACTCTGTAATGAACTGACGACACTACATTTGTATCAAAGAAAAACCTTACATTTTTGAAAAAGCCAATGCTTTAGTATACCTGTACGTAGTTACTAAGCATTGGGCCAAAGAGTGGCAGTATGTTACATGTTGACTGCCACATTCAAGTAAGCATTTCACTGTACAGGGTGGTCCAGATCTAATTATGCAATTACGAAAAGGCAAACACATCGCACCCGCTGTTCGACTGACAACCGTCTCCCCCGCCATTTTGGAATGCAGGGCAGGTGCTGCCATCTATAGGCAACAAAAAGATTTTTTTGTGAATTTTCTATGTAATAAACTTAATAAGTTACAGCGTAATGAAAATTGCATAATTAGATCTGGACCACCCTACACGATAAAATGTGATCAGGTCAAAAAGGGTGTGTCAATTTATTCAGTGTTTAGTTGTTATTTTTAGTCTTAATTTTATAGAAATGCGAACGTCAATTTGTTTGTTTTAAGCAGTGATTCTAAGAGGAAGGGTGTTAAAATGCTCTTCGTGTGCTCAGTCCAGCTTTCTGGAATATGTCAGCGAATTGTAATGCAGCGTATTCTCAGGCCCACTTAAACCACTTCTGAGTCCCAAGGGGCAGCTGCCTCAGATTTCTCCTAATTGTATCTTTTCAGTTTCTTTGACAGCTTCATTGTCATACTGTATGTTCAGCCCACTCCCCTTTTCCTTTACGATGTCTTGTTTTCTTCTTTGCCAGGTTCACTTCATTAACCCAGAAACAGTTCCAAAGCCCTGCTGTGCACCCACACAGCTGCATGCCATTTCTGTCTTGTACTTTGACGACAGCTCCAATGTCATTCTGAAGAAGTACCGTAACATGGTTGTCCGGGCCTGTGGCTGTCACTAGCACCGATTCTCATCTGGAGGAGACTGAATAGAGAGTTAAAGGGAGAAAAGACTGTGGATTGTGGATGAGGCAAGGGAGATCTGACTCTTGGACATGTGCACTCCAGGCTGCTTTCACTACAGACCACCTCACAACACAAACTTGCGCACCCCGCAGGAGGATATACATTTGGTTTTGTATTTGTTACATGTGATCATAGGGGTTTGTGCTCTTTGAAAAGTTAGGTGTGCTGAAAACATCATGTCTGGCAGAGAGTTAAATGGACTCTTTGAAATTTTTTTTTTTTAATTGACTATTTTGCGAAACCTTTTAATGAATGACAAGAGACCCATCAGGTGGCATCCTACATATTGTTACTTTGGCCAGAGTTTTCATTTTAAATACCAAGTTAGAGTGAATTCTAGTAGAGGCAATTCTTGCCTTTAGAAAGCATGAGATAGTTACACGCCTCCGTCCTCACAGCCCAGAAACGCTAATGATGCATTCGTATGTGTAGGTGCCTGGCATTTGCGTTTTCATTACTCTCATCTTTGCTCTTCGCAGACGATGGAGGATTTGCTCCCATGCTTTTTGGCTCGGACAGCTTTCATTCTGGAGGTGTTTTCCTGCTCTTTCAAATCAGTGCGTACTTACTCATTTTATTCTGCTAGTACTGCACCACCCTCTAATTTTAAACAAGGAGGAGTTATTCCCAGGTACACTAACACACATTGTGGATGTTATACCCTTGTTTAAATAAGTATGTCATAAAAAATACTCTATTTAAAAAAATATATATATATAAACCAACACAATTCAGAGGAGTGGTGATGACCATCAGATATCAGCACACATTTGTTACTAAGAAGGATGAAACATCATTCTTTACTAACCCTTTCAAGGCATCATCAGCACAACCATCCCAGTCATTTGCACGCGGTATATCAGTTCAGTGCCTGACTGCTTTCTGTTGGTTTTTTGTGATCCTGGGTTTGTCGTCTTAATGAAATCCTGTAGCCATACGGAAACCACCTATTCACAGGACGCCCGCTTGCTACTAAATAACAAAATATCAAGGTAGTGTAAATGCCCACCTGCTGTATATGGGTGTGTCAATTATTAGCAACACATAGGTTTCTCTTATTATAGTGTACTGTATTTACATTGTAATGGCCTGCCTAAGTACACAGTGTAACTCGGCCTTATTACCATATACTCCCGGTGGAACTGGAGGTGAGAATGGAATGAGAGTTGGCAACCTTTATGGTGCACGTTAATCATGACTAGTTACACTATAGACTGTTCATATAAAACAGGGTGTCCTACAATTATGTTACCACGCTTGCTTAAAGGGTTATCACCTTTTCATAGTTTTTTGCAAAAAATTGTAACAACAAGTAAATATAAAGTACACAACGTTGAGGATTTGGTAAATGTTAAATGAGGCTTTCAACTGCGAACATACAAAGTGCTCTAAAGAACTGGCCTCGCAGCTGTAGGCTGAAAACACGGTCCCTTTGTAAACTGAACTGTATCTTGAATTTCACACATTTGGAATTGACTTACTCTGGTCGCAAGTCAAATGGCACCCTTCAGAAGTCTTGCCTCCTCACTAGTGTTAGGCTCTGGAGCAGCACCACATTGAGCGGCTCAGTCGGGTTTGAAAATGGCTGCTTCGATGGTCTGAAGGTGTCTTTCCCCTTTTCATGCTGCTCTTTCGTTGTTGTGCTTAGCTGCCACCAGTATGCCATCAAGTTTCTCTCGTTGCCCTTTGCCATACTTTAGAGATACTGTAATTTAATTTTTATAACTTTCACTTCCTATACTTATTTTTGCAAATGTGAAGCATTATTTTAGGACACCCTAGAATATTAAGTAAGCTGAACATGTGCTTCAGAGAAGCTAAAAAAATCATCTCTATACAGAATTATTTTACCTAAATGATATTTTTATATTTGTGAATTATTCTTTATTTAAATATCATTCTATTTAGACTCACGTAAGTGTTTGTTCAATCAGGTCAGCTGAGGTTATTTATGCCATATGTGGATGTTTGCCCTCACTCCCCTTTTGTGCTCTCCTCTCACTTCAACTTTGGATTTCTGCTGGTTACAGTCATGGCTGCAGTTACTCTTTAGTTGTTAACGTGTCTATTCTTTAGATTTTTAGCCAGAAAGGAAAGAAAATATGTTTTTTATATCTCAGCAGACAGTCTAATATCAGGCAAAGTCAGCCAGCAAGACTCCTCCTTGTTCATAAGGGCTTGTCACTTTTTGAAGATACCTCAGTTTTTTGTGTCACACTAAACATAAATTTTACCTTAAACAGTCACCATTTCTTAACAGATTTCATTATTTCAATGCAGTTTTAAAGTTAATAAAGGGTTAATATTTAGCGGCCTGACAGTTCCAGGGTCCTGGGTTCAGACCCCAATATAATTCACTCATTTCTGTGTGAAGTTCTCTGTGTATCTCTAGACGTTTTTTCTGGGGGTTTTCCTCCACCATCTGAAGGATTAGTTTGACTGGTAACTCTGAACGGGCCCTGTAGGAGTAACAATTGGTGAGTGTACCGCAGTGAACAGATACCCCATCCAGTATCATTTTGTGCTTTGTGCCTGGTGCGGCTGTGATAGGCCCTAGGCCTCCATGAGAACCCCTACTGGAATCGCATAACAGAAAATCTCAGCTCTAGTCAGGGTCACGGCCTGTCCCAGTAGAACAGGAGGCGCCATATCCATCACACAACTCTTTAAAATCAATAAACATAACCCACACATCTTTTGGGAATTAAAAGGAAAACCAGAGAACCCGGAGGAAAACCCACACAGGCACGGGGAGAAGGTGCAGATTCCACACAAACAATGGCGGGGCATGGGGATTGAACCCAGGGAGCTGGAAATGTGAGTTGCCTTCATGTGCAAGAATGAGAAACTTCAAAACAAGGGATGGACGGATTGCTTTAAAATGAAGGATTCTGGTAATATGCTCAGTCAGTTATAAAGTGATAAGTTAAAATATCATTAAGTATATTCCAGGATTGTTTCTTGACCATTTCTACTTTCCACTTGTCTTTCTTTTTTTTTCCCCCCCAAGTCCATGGCAGATTTTCTTCATCAGTTAATGTACAATATTGTGTAAATAGTTGTTAAGAATCAGAAAAAAAGTATTTATTTCCACTGCTGGATTTGAATGCCACTTCAAGAGTTTTAATGCAAAAGGAAACTCAAGGTAGACTCAAAGATAAATGTTCCTGCTGAAAACAAACCACTTTCCTATTTAAAAAGAAATATTTATTAAAACAAGTTTGAGATGGAAAGATGTTTCTGCACAGTAAAGATTTTTTGCCATCTCATATTTGTGATGTATTTGTACAGAAACAGATCAATAAACAAGGTTAAAGTGTTTCTTACTTGTAACTTGGTAAAGTTTGTACCCGAGTCGAGGTGTCTTCAAAGAAGCTCTGCACCAGAGTGCCCCCCTGTGGATACAAAGGCACCTAGCAGTTATCTCTTGTAAGTCCGGTACCATAATGTTATTGCATTTCTTGGGTCATTAAGGGGAAGGCCTTAGAAAACAGGGAAAAAATGGAGCAGGTTAGAAGTTAAGATTGCAGTGACTTTAAGACTTCAAAATCATCTGGTATTGCTACTATGAAGATAAAATATTTTGGTCACATCACGTGAAAAGGAGGATAGTAAGATAAATCATTGCTGTTTGAAAAAGTTAAAAGGAGATGGAAAACAACAATTGTAAAATCAAAATTGTAATAAATCAAAATGAAACGCTTTATTGAATAAAACACCAAAGACATCAAAACATTGAATGGAATATTTCCTGCTAAAAACGCAGCATTGCTAAAATGCACCTCTCAGAACTGACAGACTGTAAGCTAAAGTTTAGAAGTGTGCCGAGCGCTTTAGGGGTCATAAACAACGAAACTGATCAAACTGAACAGGAGGACTGGCCTTTGCGTAAATTGCAGCACTTTACGTTTTTATTGACATAGCACTTTTAAGAACATTTCTAGTGGGCTAACTGGGAGAGCAGAAGATGACCTACAGTCAGGGGACCTTTGGCATAGACCGCTCTGAAACTTGGGCACAGACGACCAGCCAGACAGTCAACAGAGCTGATAATGCAACCTGACTCACCAAAGTTTACTTTATTAGCCTTCAGATACATCGTGTGGGAATCGTCTTTATCACTGGATGGGCTTTAAATCTTTTAACCCAACATTTGAACTAACTTTATGCTGTGCAAAAAGCTGCTACTGTCTTCCCCTTGGCAGGGCATCTACTTCTCGCTACAGTAAGTTCTACAGGCCCAGACGTTTCCCATCAGACTGCTGTCATTTTTGTCATAGGGGTCTCTCCTCTCACCATTGGTGCCAGTGCCACATGAGTGGTTGTCTTTCACCTCTTCACAAGTCATTCACTCACTGTCAGTTTGAAACAGAACAGACCTGCTCAGATTCTGTTTCACCCACCGACGCACCACCTCATCAGTAAACTCACCCAGACGGCTCCAAATGAGTCTCTGAGCTGGTTTTCAATTAACACCTCCAGTTATTGTCTTACAATATTGTGAAGAGCCGTGTCTCAATGATAAATATTTAGGACAAGGACACCAAGGACCAGTGTGGCAGTGACTGACTGCAGAGGTTCAATTCAATCTCAAGTGCACCTTTCCCGTGAATATGCAATATGGACACAGTGACATAAAAATGTTATCGGTGTCCAAAAAACATAACAAGTGAATAAGTAAATCGACCATCTAATATTGCACCCCTCTGCAAAGAACAGAATCAACATGTCTCCGGCCTGCTCTTGCACTCCGGATATTAAGAAAGACATCTTGTCTCCTCCTTAATCAAACTCTGAATCATCTGGGCATTCACTCTTTCACAATTTCTGAGTGGCCTACTTGCCCGTTTTATCGTGACTGAAGACCCCACTGCCCTGCGTCACCATGATGACCAAGTGATCCCACTGCTCACATTGACCACTACCCTTTAAAACGAAGACCCAGCGAGAACTGAATCCCCTTCAGTCATCAGCCGACAGCTTTTAAAACCTTGGAGGGCTTCACGTAAAGTGTTTATGAAGCTGACCACTGACTCATCCTATACAGTTCGTGTGCGTCTCTGAAACGCCAGTATAACCGAAGCAAGCAATCAGCACTCACAGTCCAGGCATGGCTGCTACACCGGCCATTCTCCATTCTCCTATCCATGGCCACAGCCCCCTGAATTCCACCAGCAGTGAGCCGGCATGCGCCACACTGGCAAATCTCTACTCACAGGCCCTTCAAGCTGAGACACCTGAGCCGCTGTTTCTTCCTCACCAAACATTCTCCAGGAGTTCACAGTGTTGTTGACCAATCCTTCTATGGACACCAAGAAAGAAACAAATAAACAGTATAATTTAGTAGGTGGGAAAGGCGTCATATAAATAAACATATTTTTATTAAGTGCTACGTTTTCTAAACTTTATGGGCATGTCAGGACACGGAAATGACAAAGTAGTCACTGCAAAGATTTCAAACACAAATGTAACTCCTGCTCGTACCTCGACTGCTGGTGTGACTCTGATCAGGCATCCCACCTCAGCCAAGGCAACTCCTGATGTGACTATGCAGGGCTTTTCCTCCTCCATGTGTGCTCTCTTGATTTGACATCTCATTCACTGACAACTCTTGAAAAGGACTACTCCTCCATTGTTTCAACGCAGTGACTCCATATGTGAAATTCAGATGGACCCCTCAGCTCACCCACTGACCTTGCTCAGGTCTTCCTCCTCCTTCTCTGCTGTTTCACCTACTGGCTTCATCGCTGACTCTAAGAAGACCCCCTCATCTGTCTTCTTGCTGACCAACTCCCTTTGTAACCTCCCTGTGATCCCACAAATCACTGCATGACTCTTAAGGTCCCACTGCTGGCTCCATTTGTTACCTTGAAGAAGTGCCCTCACCTCCCATTTCACCCACTGGCTCATAAGTGAAGCTGAGCAGATCTCTTCATCCTCCATCTCTCCCACTGAGTCAATTTGTGACTCAGAGTGGTCATCTTGTCTCCCAACTCATCTCTCCTCCGTGCACTTAATGCTTCCAGAGTAAGTTAGATAAAGTGATATGGCCACAGATTTAATATCCAGTCTTTAATGAAAGTGGCCTGTTGGAGCTTTGGGATAGAAATCAACATCCAAGGTCGGAAGTTCTTGATGCTGGACTTAATCTGTTTTGGTGTGTCTCTGCAAATGCGTCTGTCGGGCATCTCATGAACTGGTAAGCCACTCTGGTGGTGATGTCTGCCCTTTTTACATTGGAACTGGAGCACAGTGGACGGAGAACTACCTTGAACTAAAAAGTCAAGGTACCAACTGAAAGGTCAAGGTCTTGCTGATGGGCCTGGATTGGCAAGCAATGGGATATTTGCCAACAGAGTGCTAAAGTACTTTCAGGTTAGACTGCCTAATGTTGCCCAGCACTCAGATTTCCCTTTTCTGCAGCAGCCATCCATGTGTCGTTCTCTTTGCCTGCACTATGCACCCTACAATTGGGTACATACCTGGGAGGATCTGCAATCCTCTCTTGCCAGCGAACATCCTGTCAACGTGGACTGTTTCAAATTACTGTAGAGTCGCCACCCGCAGACTCACAAATGAAGAACATGTGTTCCGGCAGGACTCATCATAGGCTAAGCCCCAGTGGGTGCAGGTGTGGGGGGTTAGGGGAGGGCACTGAAGACGGGGAACATCTGACCAAAACTGGATTAAGTTCTCAGCTGGAGATGAAACGGTTAATAGCCTGGTGGGCTCAGCTGCAGTGGGCCTCTTCAGCCCAAGGTCATATGGAGCCCACCCCGGGAGGCAGGCTTTTTCTGCTCTTTCAAGGTCTGTAGTTTGAAGTCCTCACCAGCCTGAACACCATCCAGCGCCCTGGGCCATGGGGTGTTTTCAATAAAAGAGTTAAGCATGTGAGTGCGCTTCGCCGGCTTGTTCGTTTTTTTTTCTTTATTTTCAGGAATTTGTTTATGTATCCCCTACAATGGCCATCGCTGTGCAAGATTTATGCCTTGTGGTAAGACCATACGCTCTACAGTGGTCCTGTTGGGCTTAAATTTCACATTTGTGAGATCACAACCACTGTGTACACCATGCGAGCTAACAACTTCCATAGTAACAATAAAATTCTGGGTAATGGTTTTCACATCAGGAAAACATTTCACAATAAAAATAAGAAAAAAAAGGAGACACGCCAGTGAGTCAGCGGCATCAACGGTAGCAAAAAAATGTGTTTGTACCTGAGCGTCACTGCAACGGGGAGGAAACAATTCCACCTTGAAAGGAATGTAGGATGGGGCCGGCAATTGCTTGTCATAATAATAAATAAATGACCTGAACGGAATACAGAGGGATCAGTGTCACAATGTTAATGAAACATACTGTCACAATCTGTGCCACACGATAAATAAATAATCAATCCTGGTCTGCAAATGAGGCAACCCTTCACAAGCAATGTCTTCAAAAGCATTCTGACCTGCACCCCTTAAAAGTCCCACGCATGAAATGGACAAATGCATTCTTCTGAGTCACATATCCGTCTTTTCAACATACCGCCAGGAAGAAAGGATGCCATAAAATCTCAACTTCTTGGATCAACACCAACGGAACCACCTAAAACCGCCAGCAATGACTCATTTGAGGTGGTCCACATTACATTTGCAAATCATTATGGGAGACCTAGGAAAACTGAGCTAGTGAGGGTAACACGCAAACTGGAGGAAAGGACAAGTCCGACTGGTCAGGTTTGATTATTTTTAGAGCAAAAGGAACAAAGTGAGCTGACAGAGACTTGGCCACGAGATGACTAAACCATCAGGTGGCAGACTAAAGCATCTAAGGGTAGGAAGGGATTATTGTACCCAAAGAAACTACCAGAAGCAATCAAGAAAACCCAAAAAACATCAGAGGTCCAAGAGGCTGAAGCAAAAGTCAAACCAAACTAACAAGACAATAAATGAGGAGTTGAAAAGCTGCAATGCTCCTCATAGTGTCTTGTCACCTTAAACTGTGCTGAACTGCATGGAATGCAAGTTGAATTTTTGAACTGGGAGACAGAAAGAGGTCGAGGAAAACCAGCCAAGGTGGAAACTGGGAAAGAAACAATCAAATAAAGAAAGAAAAAAATCATAGTGAAGACGCGGAGGGAGAACATCAACAACCAGCGAATAAAGAAACACCTGAAACCAGGGAGCCTTTAAACAAACAATAATGACACACATGATACAATAGATAGATAGATAGATAGATATGAAAGACATTATTAGATTGATAGATAGATAGACAGCTAGAGATAGATAGATAGATAGATAGATAGATAGATAGATAGATAGATAGATAGATATGAAAGACATTATTAGAT
>JANRMT010062856.1:45330747-45358535 GCA_026402145.1 Polypterus bichir lapradei
ATTATTAGATAGATAGATAGACAGATAGATAGATAGATAGATAGATATTATTAGATAGTTAGATAGATATGAAAGACATTATTAGATAGATAGAGATAGATAGATAGATATTTTTTTATTTTTAAAAACAAACTTTATTGACAAAAACATCAATCAAATATACAACTTACACATTATATTATTAAATACATTTACTTTTTTTTTTGAAAAAACACAATTGAACCAACAAAATCATTAAAAAACAAATTGCAGTTCCTCATTAACACAGTCACATAGTACACTATTCACACACCATATTGTTTTAAACTTGTCCATATTCTTTGTGGATTTATAAAAATTAAAATCAATCAAAATGCGACTAATGCACAGTATTTTAAAAAACACAATTGGATCTTGTAAACCACTCCCTACAATTTTATGCTTTCTGGTTTTCCAAATAGCTAATTTACTTTGCCCCATAATAAAGTTTGCCAAATTCACCTTGTCTATGTTTCTTTTAGTTTTTTTAAAACCAAACAGAAAACCCACCCTAGTGTACACCATTTCCAGTCCCCCAACAAGCCTCTCTATTAAATTAAACAAAGGCTCAAGCCTTGGACAAAACATAAAACAGTGAAACACGGTCTCTCTTTCCCCACAGAAACAACAACTGTCAGACACCCCTGGCGTAATAATTGACAAGAAGGAGTTCACAGCTAAGATCCCATGTAAGACCCTCCACTGTAAATCGCCCACCCTACTGGTCAACAGTGGCTTGTATAGCGACCTCCAGGCTGGCTCCGAGAATTCTGTGCAGTCGATCTTTCTCCTCCATGGAGTGTCTGTTACCGTCCTCAGGGAGTCTCGATGTCTCACTTTTACGCACAGCCAGTACATTTGTTTCCCTGTAGCCGTTGACAAAGAACAGGTCCATCAGCCTCTCCACCGAAAGAAATTTGCTCTGCTCCGCCGTTGTCCAGTCACCCACAGGAGATACCAAAAGTGTAGGAAAATCAGGATCCTCAGGTGGATGAGTCCGTTCATTGAACATGTCTCTCAAGAGTGCTGAGCTCTCAGCTGACAGTGAAGCCTTAACTTGCATTAAAAAGGTCTGCACCACTCTCACTGACCGCACTCCAATCTGGTGTGCAATTTCATTTGCATTCTTCCAACAAAACTTTTCACAGTCAATAACATGTTTTAGTTTCGTGCACACTCCATTTTTAAGATGATTAATAAAAGTTTGAGACAGTCCCATTGAACTACTGTACTTCACATTATTAACAATGGGCTCTTCCAAAACCCAGAACAATGACATTGTCACCATCTGCCAGGCTCTAAAAAGACTCTTATAAAAGTCCGGTATGTCCGACATATCAAATTTATTCACCTGGCACAGCAGCAGAGTTTTTCCAAATTTCAGGTTTTCAATGTGGTCAAAAAAACGTTGTGCAAAATCCATCCACGGCTGGTGCTCAGAAGGATACAACAATTTCTGTAAAGTCTGTAGCCGGAATGCAGCAACTCTCCCGAACACATCTATAATGCCTTGCCCACCTTCATCCAGTGGCTGAAACAGGACACTTCTCCTAAGCCAATGCAGGCCATCCCAAAAAAAGTTGATTAGAACTTCCTGAATATTCTGAAGCAGCTGTGCAGGAGGCTCTAAACAAATACATTTATGCCACAGTCCTGAGGCTATGAGGTTGTTTATGATGAGCATCCTGCCTCTGTAGGATAACTGAGGTAGAATCCACCTCCACCGTGCAAGCCGATCCTTCACCTTCTGCAGTACTCCATCCCAGTTCTTTCGTATGAAGTGTTCATCCCCAAGAAACACTCCTAAATATAACAATCCTCCAGAGGACCATTGCAGGCCACCAACCAGTTGTGGTGGTTTTAAACCAGTCCAGTTGCCTACTAAGATAGCACTGCTCTTTCCCCAGTTTATTTTAGCTGATGAAATAATTTTAAAAGATCTCTGGCATTGAAGCAAAATGTCAACGTCCTCCTGATTTTTAATAAAGATGATGATGTCATCAGCGTATGCTGAAACCTTAACAGGCTCTGCAGTGCAACATGGAATCAACAGACCAGGCAACACTCCTCTCAGTTTAACTAAAAAAGGTTCCAAGGCCAACACGTAGAGCATTCCAGACAAAGGGCACCCCTGCCTGACTCCTCTTCTGACATCAAAAGGTTCGCACAAACCACCATTGACCTTAACTACACCAGAAATGTCACTATACAATAGCTGAATATATTTAACAAAATGGTCCCCAAACCCAAAAGCCTTCATGACTTCCCATAAAAATGAATGCTTGACCCTGTCAAAGACCTTCTCTTGGTCTAAAGAAATAAGGCCAATCGGAAAGTTAAAGAGTTTAGATACTGCAAAAATATCTCGAATTAAGAAAATATTATTAAAAGTCATTCTATTAGGGACACAATAACTCTGATCAGGATGCACCACCTGAGCTAAAACAGTTCGCAATCTGTTAGCTAGTGCCTTTGACAGGATTTTGTAATCAGCACAAAGGAGGGACACAGGCCGCCAGTTTGAGATTTTGTAGGTCACCTTTTTTTGGCAGTAGTGTTATTACCGTCCTGCGGCAACTCTGAGGTAACACACCCATTTTAATACTGTAGAGGAATACCTCCAATACATCAGGACCAATAATATCCCAGAAGTCTTTATAAAATTCCACTGGAATACCATCAATGCCTGGGACTTTTCCATTATTCAACTCTTTCAGTGCATCATTGAGCTCTCCTAGGCACAACTCCTTCTCCAGCTCTTCGGAGTCTGCATCACGAAGGTGCGGTAAATCCTTCAAGAAGGTCTGCTGTTCCTCAGCCTCACCTTCCTCTGTTGCAAAAAGAGTCTCATAAAACCTCCGGACTGCCCGCCTTATCTCACCCGGGTCCTGAGTCTCCTCCCCATTATCCTGTCTTATGCAATGTAAGACCTTATGTTGAGAGTTCTTTTTCTCAAGTCCAAAAAAATACTGGGTTGGTGCATCCATGTCAGTTATCTGTTAGAATCGCGCCCTCACTAGAGCCCCCTGAGCCCTTGTTTCCAATAAGTGGGCAAGGCCCTTCTTCTTAACCCCAAGAGTTTAAAAATGAAGAAAACCTCTGACTTGGCAGTCGCAGTCGCAGGCCTAACGCTGTTGGTATAAAGGAGCCCCATTGCATTGTCACACTCCTGCTGAAGGATTAGTTGGCTGAGGGTCCTCAGTGTGAGTGTGTCACAGAGACGATGTGCAGTATTGTTCATAAAGGCACTCAGTTCTGTTTCCATTTTCGCCTTTACTGCTGTTTTTCAGTGTGCTGCTTGTCATCTGGTAGCAGAGACTCGTCAATAAAGTGTCAAGTTTAGTTTTTTTTCAGCCATTTGCTATCGACATGTTGAAACAGTGCGACCGGGTGGCGCATCAGCCAGTGTCCACACTGTGAATCATCGGGGGCTCAGGTCGGAGATGTAAAACGGCCATGAATGTAATTTACTTCAGAGCACATGAAGGGCTAAATGTATTTGTGAAACACAAGTAAATTATCAGAGGCTTCATGCTCGTTTTTCAGACTCACAGTTAACTCTTTTTTTTTTGCAGTTTAATGATTTCGGAGATTTGAGAACTCCAGAAGTGTACTTGCACACTTAAATGTGGATTTTGAAGAAATTGCTATGTTTTCCATGTTGTGTCAGTGAATTTAGGTTTTAGTTCACAGGGGGGACGTGTACCATTTTATCTGATGTTTTTAGATTTTATCTTGTAAAACCTCTGACTATTTGGCCTTTTCATCAACGCAGCATGATGTAGAGCATTTTGGAAGTTGATTAGCGATAATTTAAAATCACTCATAAAGGTAATAAAAATATGTTTTTTAAATACATAACCTAAGACAACAAAATGAGAAAAATATTGAGGGCTGAATATTTTTCCATTGTAAAATGTAACACACTATTTTATGCATTGCAGAACTGTTAAAGGATTAAAAATGCAGTGCTTCAAAATGAATATAAAAAGAGTTAGTCTAAGAAGGAAAGCGTATAGTAAACAAGGGCATAAAAATACAAAAGTGAGTGAAAGTGGCCCTAAAATGACTTGCAGGTGACAGAGCACTTGCACATTCATCTCCATACCCAGAAACCCCAGTAAAATACCAGTTAAAATTGCGGCCTTGACTTGAACTAAAACTATTAGCAGTCTGCCAGTTGAAGGCGTACATCAAAATGTAAATCAATTTCCATGTGAAACCAGCACTTTGAAACTGAAAATGGATTTGTACATCAAAGGCCGGCTTGTAAACTAGCAGCAAATATTGATCTACACACCATGATACAAGAAGCGGATTTTGTCCCTAGTAAACCTCCATTTAGCTTATTGATTTTTCTTCCGCATTATAACAAGCTATTGATTGACATGCATGCCTGGTGCTTTCTCAGAGTCTGGGAATAAACAAATCTTCTTAGTGTCACTAGCGAGAGCAAACTCCAGAGTTTAGGTGAAGAAAATATCCCTCATATGAGCAAAACACAATTATTGAATTTGTAGAAAGGAGACTTTAAGGGTGCAGATAACTCATGCCCAGTCAATCAAGCTACAATTATTAAACTTGGCATGACAGATTTTAGAAGCTGCTTCTCCAAACTATTTGTTTGCTGGACTTGCAATGGATCAACAACCCATCTAGGGTTACTTCCTGACTTGTCAACTGATTTTCTGAAATCCCTCCACTCCATTTAATAAAAAGGACACAGTGGTCACTTATCTAGTCCCTAAATTATTGACATGATGTCTTTATCACATCATACAGTTCGTCTTCACTGTCAGAATGATAACACAGTGGAAGAGGAAGAGCACAATGGTAACCCAGCGGAAGAACTGCTTTCAGACACGAGTTCTGAGTTGGATGGGACCATCTGAGGCGACCCTCAGATCACATGAAGTCATGTTTGATAATTTGGAGGAAATCTGCTTTGTTACAGGAGTCTCTGCACCTTAGCAAATCCATGTGAATGGGTATAATAGCAATAACTGAGTTCCCTCTGCTGTCCCCATCACCACATCTGTAGCCAAAGCCGCTTGTGCTACGTTCACATTACAGGCCTCATCATTCAGTGTGGAGGTTTTGTGCAGATCGGATTTGCCCACCTAGACGGTTCACACTCAAAGTACAAGTGACCTTCAGTGTGTCTAACTGTAATGGGCCTCCGAGACGGCACACGTGTGTACTCTGATACGTTTGTGCACAAGTCATCTGCGTCACCAACAACAAAAAGCTTCAGATCTGTGAGACGACTCATGTGTGGCATTAAAACTGACAAAATGGACATGCTAGTAGCAAGCGCATGCATCACATTTTGCTCTGGAGGCTGGCAAACAGTTCGTCCGATGAGGCGAAAACAAACCCATTGACTAGCTTGTGCAGTTGGCACTGCTGTACCAAGAGATATGTGGGTACAAGAAGGGAGCCAGCAATGGAGGGACGGTGGCTGTTGTCACAGCTGTAGCTCCCCTTTTTTTTACCGTGCTTGCTGATAACGGCCCATTCTATCAGGCAAAAAACACAAGAATTCCGATCTGACCGTTCTCATTCATGCCGCATGGCCACAAATCAGATATGCATCCAGTCTATGAAAGTGACTCAAATCTGATTTGAAAAAATCATATTTCTGTGTCCACACAGCTCTGAAAGCATCAGATTTACGTCACATTAAGGTAAAAAATCAGATTGGAGTCACTTGGCCACATAGCCTTTGATGTCATAGCCCAATATCACTGTTCTTCAGCCATGAGAGCCTATCGGTACAGATAAGAAATAAAACACGTCTCTTCTAACATTCAGTAGCCCATAATCAATGCCTGAGCTGGTCAAACTAGCACTGCAAAACAGTAGACAGACAGATAAACTGGGGAAAGATAAACTAGACAGATATGAAAACATTTACAATAAATGTAACAAAAGTAGATATTGTCATGCATGTGTGCCTGGGGGCCATCCTTCTGGCTCTGGCGAGGTAAGCGGTACTACCCCATGGCAAGAGGAGGCGCTGTCGCTAACACAATCTCCATTCCCTCCCACAGTTCAGGCAGGCAGCCCCAGAATGACGCCGAGCACCCACCTTCAGTTCTGAGATGGCTGCCCACTGTCCAAATCCAAACTCCTATGACCTACAGCCGACTGATATTTTGTACCACTCGGGGGCTTTGCCCCCTGCTTGCTTCATGTGCCAGCCGCTTCGTGTCTGTGCCGCTCACGTATGTGGATTTCACTTTCACCAAACAACAATTTTTTTAATTCTCGCAGCTGCTATGTTGTTCTACTTTGTCATTTACTCTGCGTCCTTTATTTCCAAATCTCGTGGCACAAAGTCTCATCTTGTGGAACGTGAAGGTATCTCTCTGAAAAAGTCACGTCTCGTCCCAGGATTTTTTTATTATAATAGAGAGATTTAGTTGTTAGCCTCATTTGAAGTCAAACAGTGCCAGGATGATACTTCAGCAGCCATCTTTGTGTGTGTGTGTGTGTGTGTGTGTGTGTGTGTGTGTGTGTGTGTGTGTGCAGTGTGTACACTTGCAAGCAGTTCATGTTGTCTTCCTCTAAGCCAGCAGTTCTCAAACTGTGGGGCGCGCTCCCCTGGGGGGGTGCTGAAGCTGTACAAGGGGGGCATCGAATAAATGAACAAGACATCAAAATTAATTTTTTACATTTTTATTTCAAATTTAAATTTGCAAGCATATAATCACAATGAATGCATTATAATTAAAATTAACCCATAAGAACCCACTGTGATAGAGGTGTCACCATGACTTTAAATGTCCTGAAAACTTTCTCACACAACATTATCCTTGATTTTACCTCATTAGGCCCCAAAGTGACATGTTCGTAACTTCCTAGCGCAGTCACATGACACTCTGTGAATTTGGGTACACATGACACCATTTTCAAGATGGCCGTGTGCAGGGCAACCACATCTGACCAAATCATCTAATTTCAAACATCTTATTTTTGGTAACTAAAGGTATTTCAACCAATTTAACAATTCTCATACTTGAATAAGATGTCAAATATTAAATTTAATATGTTCTGACAACATTTTCTGAAGAAACTGATATAAAACAAGTTACGAAAACATTGTGGTAACAATGATGTCACATCTGGCATTGAACCTTAACATAGTTGTGGAATATATGATGTGACGTATTTGTCACAATAGGAAAAATTTTCAATTCAAAGCACATTTAAACAAATATAGCAAAGTCAAATGTATAAAATAATAATATATGTTACAAAACAATTTTTAAATATCTGTAAGCAAAACGAACAATTTTACGGTAGTCCTAATTCAATGTAATTCTATTAATTTGTTTGTAGTATGGCTAAACGCTACAGCGTTCAGAATGCACTACACATCATCTTTGGAGATGACAGTGACTTTGAGGGATGTGAAGATATCTCAGATGAAGACCCTGAAGACCCAGATTACACTCCCTGCAAAAAAGACATGGAGAGTGATGAGTCAAGTTTGTGTGGTGATTCAAACAGTGAATCAAATGATTTAGATGAAGTACCACAAACAAACATGAACCCAGGGCAGCAAAATACTGACCAAAGAACTGACGGAGGAACTGTACAAGAAACTGACCAAGGAAAAATTTCTTGGAGAAAAAAACCTTTTGAAACCCCTGAGTGCACATTCAAAGGCCAAAGTGTCACACCTCCAGATGATCTTTCCACTCCCCTGGAGTATTTCAGAAAGTTCATAACACCAGAAATGCTTGACTCACTGAAGGAGCAAACCAATTTGTACAGTGTACAAAAATCAGATCACCACAACAACATTAACACCACTGTTAAAGAACTGGAAATACTGATTGGCATCTACCTGCGAATGGGTCTTTGCCAGCTACCAGGAAATCATGCATATTGGGAGAATGACACAAGGTGCCCCATCATGGCTGACAACATGTCACGTAACCGTTTTCAGACCCTGCTGACAACTCTACAGTACATTTCACTGACAACACTGATCATTCAAACAGGCAAGTTGAGGATAAGTGTTGGAAGATCCGTCCATGGCTAGATATGTTACGCAAACAATGCCTGGATATCACCCCAGAGAAGTACAACTCTGTTGATGAACAAATTGTGCCCTTCAGAGGGACACGCATCCCAATAAGGCAGTATGTGAAGGGCAATCCCTACCCATGGGGACTGAAAATTTGGGCCTGCTGCACTTCCTCAGGAATCCTCTGTGATTTTGTGGTTTATGAAGGTGGCACTGGGAAAAAAACTGTACTGGGCATGGGAGGTGACGTTGTGGTCAAGCTGTGTGAAACTCTCCCATCAAACCAAAACTACAAAGTCTTTGCTGACAATTTTTTTTCCTCAGCACCACTAGTTCTTAAGCTTCTTGAGTGACAGATCTACTTTGTAGGGACACTCCGTAGCAATCGCTTGGCTGGTTTTATGCTTGAGGATGACAAAAGTCTTGCCAAAAGAGGCAGAGGATCTGTTGATGCCAGGGTGGAGAAAGAAGAAAGTATGGTCATTGTGAAGTGGTACGGCAACAAATCTGTTACCCTGATCTCATCCTACTGTACAACTGAACCTCAGGACATAACTCGACGCTGGAGCAAATCTGACAAAGCATTTGTGGAGGTCAACAGGCCTCACATTGTGAAGGAGTACAACACATTCATGGGGGGGATAGACCTCCTTGATGTATGTGTTGCAAGGTACAAGTACCACATGAGGTCACGGAGGTGGTACCTCTACCTCTTCCGGCAAACCATCATCTTAGGCCTTGTTAATAATGCATGATTGATCTACTGCCGTGACTGTAAACTGCTTAGCCTGATTCTTTTGCAGGCACAAAGGGGTTGCCCAACACTTGATGCCCCATCTCCACCACTGCCCAAGAGAGTGCGTGTTGGCGTTCCGGTTGATGTTCGTACTGACCAGGTTGCACACTGGCCTGTGAAGTGTGAAAAGCGTGGCCGTTGCAAATTATGCAAAGTCAATGCAACCACCACCCTCTGTGAGAAGTGTGATGTGCGTCTTTGCTTCACTGAAGAACGAAATTGTTTCAGATGTTACCATTTGGCCTAGGCTTCTTTGCTAAAACTGCTTAATGGGCCAGAGAGAGTGATAATGGTTAAAACATGGTGCTGCTAATACAAAGGTTTTGTTCCCCTTCAGTATTCTTTAATAGTTTTTTGCACTATGTACAGTACATGTTTTCTGAAGGTTACTACATCAGTCTGTAGCTCAGTTTTTTTTTTTACAGCTACAGTACCTTGTTGCATAATTACCCAATATGAGGTAGTTTTTATTATTATTCAGTTTGCACATTTTTTGTTGTAAAACCAATCAGACAATTTTTTTTTTGTTAAACTTAAACATTAAGGTTAGCATGTTATTGTTTCTTGTGGAAATGCAAATAAAAATACAAATATATGTTACTGAACAAAAAAACTGCCAAGCTGATTTATTTTCAAATAAGGAGTAAATTTACTATAAACGCCCAATGTGAAATATATGCAACTTTCCAGATCTTTGCCAGTAGGGGTCTAGAAAAAAACAAATTAGAAATGTGTTCTGTGTGGTCCATTTGGTCTGTTTTATATTCGCCATAATTTTCCTTTAAGGGGAAATGGGTCCGGATTCTTATGGGTTAAAATAAAACATTTCTAAGGCATAGATCTAATGACTAATATGTGCCTGCTTTAAAGTACACAGCCTGTCCTGGTTTGGTTTGATATTGGATATTTTCTATTTGAAGTTTATTTCTATGATGAGCAGCGCCGCTGCTGCTGCTGCTTTTATAGTCGCGTATTTTCAATCCAGAAAGTTCGAGACGTATCGTGATCTGTCACGAACATTCGGGTAACAGTAAATCAGGTGAAAATGCGGCGCGACTGCACCACATTGGCAGCGTAGCCAATATTGCCAAATTGAGTTAAATAATTTACTGCATATTGGGTTATTTTCATGATACAACTAACAGAGGTATAATATTTGTCGGATGAAAATACATTCGTCTCGCGCAGATTGACTTCATCGGTGTCCTTGTTTACGAGATTTTCCAAAGTTAAAACATATTTAATCGTTTCTTTACATAAAAACAAAATAAATAAGAATAATTTATTCTTTGTTTTTGGGATTAGAATTACTACCATAAACCACACAAGGCATTTTAACAGTTATTAAAGCACTTTAAAAAAAATAAATTGCAAATATTTCATCGAAGTTAGCCGAACACATGCAAATCTTATGGATGTAAAAATGATAGGATACCGCGACACCGCACGAGTATCATACCTTTGTTAGTTGTATCGTGGGTTATTCTCATCTATTTTATATTATGCAGGGGGCGCAGAATTATTCCAGGTAGAAAGGGGGGGGGGCGAAATATGAAAGTTTGAGAACCTCTGCCCTAAGCCTTAGCAATCTGCCAGTCGTAATCTCATGGCACAACAGATAAAATCATCCTGAAAGAATGAATACAAAAATCTTCACAAAGAAAGGGTGAAAGGTGTCAGTGGCAGAGCAAAAAGAGGCAAAAAAAAAAAAACAACTTTTGGGGTGTTGTGTGATACACAAGACAAACAAACAATGGGTGTCTATGGTGTGGTCTTCAGACAAGCAGGTGAGCAACTCATGTCACAGTATATTCTACAGGACAACTTGATGTTTAAACAACACATCTTTCAGAAACCCTAAAGCCTGTACCTTAGGTTGGCCTTTTAGCCTTTCTTATTGCTCTCATAGGGTGGTCCCTGAGACACTGGCATCTGGTGTCCCTTCTGGACACAGTGTCTGGGTCTTAGTCTTTAGCTCTTGGGCATCCTCACCTACTACTACCCATGGGACAGCCTGGATGTCACAAAGAAGAGGAGGAGCGAACTCTGACCAAATGGTATCTACTGTACCTAACTCAACATCAGAGCAATGGGCTAACACTGAGGACCTGCACTGTTCCTCACATGAAATGAAACTGCTGGGCTTCTCTTACTGAGGGGTCTGTCCCTTTATTCATACAACAGCCATCATGATGTGTCACTTTGTATCAAACACCTCAACTGCACCACAGAGATGACTACAGACAAACCAGTGACGTTTTAAAACTCAAAAAGAAAACACCATTTGACAGAGTAAATAACAGATAGCCTGCATCTTTCTAATTCATCATTGATATCTTTTAAAGCCAATATATAATCTAATATTACAGAAAGGTTTTTTTGCTTGCAACAATTTAGGTTTATTTTTAAGATGATCAAATTGATCTCCACTCACAGAACACACAATTATAAGTTCAGTGGGGTCTGTTTTAGGAGACACTTAGGCAGTGGACTAAGTTAACGAGACTACCATCATCCATCACTCTTTGCAGCTCAGACTCACCACCGCTATTTTGAGGCGTTGGATTATTTTAGAAATGTGACAGTCAGTGAGTCGTCCAATTATTCCCACAATTTTAAACAAAATTCCCTCAGAGTGGTCTCCAGACGTATATATTACACATTTGGCCCAGCGAGACTAACTCATCGCTCTCATCTTCCAGACAGTGTTCAGAAGCCATTAAGGTGCCTAACAGAATGGTAAGTTATATAGCACGGTGTGTGGAGTACAAGTCCGAGGCAGAGTGCTGCCTGAAAGAATTGTATGATAAAATGGGTTTTGGATTGAAGGGGCAAGAATCAGAACAACCACCCCAACATCAAGATAAATGATGTTGGCGAAGATTTGCTTTTTTTACAAGAAAGGAGGAAGAAGGGGAAAGCAAAGATGAAAAACATGACTGCTGAAAACATAAGTAAGGATTCCTCAACTTTGCTTCAAGGGCCCATCATCTTCTACTTATGCAAAGCGTTGTCATTTATCAGTACTTGAAAAGTCACACACACACACACACACACACAGAGACAATGGAATATGTTCTAGCAAGAATTTACAGTTACATGGTGTTGTTCATATTCTAGTAAATTAGACTGATTTCTGTTTGCTTACCTTGATGTCAGGGTGTATGTATAGTATAGTTTTATATTTACTATCTTATTAACATGACTGGTCGGTGGTTAGCATTGGATCCAGCATACTGGGTTTGAATCTCACACGTCTGGCCTCATTTATCCATCCATCCATTATCCAACCCATCATATCCTAACTATAGGGTCACGGGGGTCTGCTGGAGCCAATCCCAGCCAACACAGGGCGCAAGGCAGGAAACAAACCCCGGGCAGGGCGCCAGCCTCATTTATCCATCCATCCATTATCCAACCCGTAATATGCTAACTACAGGGTCACGGGGGTCTGCTGGAGCCAATCCCAGCCAACACAGGGCGCAAGGCAGGAAACAAACCCTGGGCAGGGCGCCAGCCTCATTTATCCATCCATCCATTATCCAACCCATCATATCCTAACTACAGGGTCACAGGGGTCTGCTGGAGCCAATCCCAGCCAACACAGGGCACAAGGCAGGAAACAAGCCCCGGGCAGGGCGCCAGCCCACTGCAGTCTGGCCTCATGTATAAAAGAAATAAGAAAACAGGAAAATGCATATGCCAAACAAAAAAGAAAATCAGATTTATAAAACCTGGCGTACGCACATTTCTATGCGATTTACCCTTTATAAATTGTAAACGTGTGTATGGGAGCGCATGTCGAACACCAACAGGAAATATCCATATATGGAACATGCTAATCAACCTCATACATATGTAATCAAAATGTTGTGGAACTTCATTGGCCAGTTGAGCAGCCTCCCACCACCGGCATCTGCGTTCAAGAGAACAAGACCATACGTGGCATCATACTGCCTCTCTTTTTAACTCTGGGGATCCAGGAAAGGTGTACGGAACCATCATCTGAGCACATCTAATGACGTGACTGCTGTTACAATGAATAGTACAGGCCGTATGAAACACTGCCAGTTACCTGACTAATAGGCCATTCACCATGTACAGCACCATCATGCCTGTCAAAATAAATTAAACATGGGCTGACTCAGGCCACTGAGACACAACATTTGCCTGCCACATTATTGCATCACAGATGACTTGTTCACTTGTCGCATTAACAGAATGGCTTTGCTTATAGTTAACAAAAGCAGCGTAATTCTTGCTAGATTCCATTATTTCAATATGAGTATTGTAATTTCCTATGATTACTTTTGGAACACCAGAAACTGCTGCAAGTAACCCTTTCATGTTGGCTATGTCATGTTTTATGTATGTATGTGTACCGACACCATACAAAAACTGAATGTAGTGCCTCACTGGTCCATTATTGGCTTGCAGTCCAGCCAGTGAAGCTTGGATGAGATATTCTTGACCTGTCAGACAGTTCCCTGAGAAGTGACAGTGGGTAGCTGATACAAACTGATAAAAAACCAAAAAAGTGCAAATACATAGCATTGGCCCTATTACAAGGGAACTAAAATACAGTGTGTACATCAGAATCATCACATTTGAGGTGTAATATGTCACGTCAGTGCACATTATAATATCAGGTTGGTGATATGAATTTTTAACCACGTGAGTTGTCATTAAGCAGGCTTGGCTGCATCTCCCTACTTAATTGAAGGGGTTGTCATTTCCCAGGCTTCTCCAAAATGTTGCGTATGCATGGGTCAGAGTTGCCATAAATACACGCATGCTTCCCTGTCAAGTTTTCTTTTATAAGTCCTGATGTTTGTACGCAGATTACAAGCCTCTTTTTGTGTGTTTATAAATAAATGGTCATTGTATATGTGGAATGTTTACGTTCTCCTTCTGTCTGCATGGGTTTCCCCTTCACTTTTCACAATTCATCGTAATTGGTGATTCCAAACTGACCGAGGGTGAGTGTGGATCTGCAAGTGGGCTCTATCCAGCCTGCCTTGCACCTAGTGCTTCTGGGATATGCTCCTGTACTCCCCGTTACCCTGAATTGGAGTAAGCGAGTTTTAGACTGATGACAATCATCATACAATAGCTGTAAATGTGTAAAGACATAAAGGTTTCAGTGAGGACGTCTATACAAGAATAAATTGAGCTGAATTCACAGTATTGTGCCTAAAGCATTCACAGAAAACCAGCAGTTAACTACCGAGTGACCACTAAACCTTCGCAGCAAGGGGAGAGTAACAAAACTCAAAGAACCTGTTGCAGCAGGTTTGAAAATACACCTTTGATCCAAAGAGTCCATGAAGAGGCAGGTAGATAGATTTTCATAACTGTAGCCTTCAAAGAGGCAAAATGATCACAAAATATAAACTCATGAGAGAGACTAAAAATCACTGCAATGTCAGGCATACAAACACAGAAAATGCGGATGAGGCCTTGTAAATGTCCCACAGAGCAGAACTAGGACCTTTACTAGCTTGCCCAAATATAGGCCTCACCCAAGGTAGCCCCCAACTCCACAGGTCTGAAATGTGGCCCTGGCTTTTAACGTTAAAAATATACCTTAAACGTCCTAAGATATACTGTACCGAGATACATAAAAATACCGTCTCTGTGATATCAGTCTTAAACTTGTGTGTCTTGCAATGCTGCAGGTTTGATTTTGTTTTAGTTCATTGGGGTGGGCTTCTGTGACAGCTGACAACCAGCTGAGTGCTCAGCCTGGAAGTACAAAGTGTACAATGCAGGCACAAGGAAAAGAGGAAAGTGGATGTTTTTGACCATGAAAACAGAACAGGGTCTCATCTGTCTGATTTCTCGTCTTTATCATACAACAGAATGGAAAAAGTAAGCATGTGGGCAGAGACAAGTCACCATATGTGGAAAATATTCACAAAGCCACCAAAACTGCCAAAGAAGCACAGTAACTGGCTATAAAATGTGGCAAGCTTGTTATGCTTTGAGACTTTGAAACTAAGAACTGTTAAGGGAGGCTCATGTAATCCACCATCCCTTATAACTCCTAGTTGTTGTGAACTTAATAATAATAATAATAATAATAATAATAATAATAATAATAATAATAATGCATTTTATTTATATAGCGCCTTTCCCATGGTCAAGGCACTTCACAGAGTTTAAGAAAGAACAGCAGGGTATACAGTGTATAGCATTGTACTAAACCAGATAAATAAATAAAGAAGAGTAAGACAGTAAATTCAGAGAAAGCCTAACAGACAACATAGTTGATGGTCCCGCACACACACTCAGGTTATGTGAGCATCTTGACAGAGAGGTAAACTGAGAGAAGAGTAATAAAGTCAGGCAGAGCTAAAAGCCTTCCTGAACGGATGAGTTTTGAGTTGTTTTTTAAAAGAATTCATGGATTCAGCTGATCTGATTAATTTCGGTAGGTCATTCCAGAGTCTGGGCGCTATACAGCTGAAGGCCCTGCTGTCACCCATGGAGTGTAGATTAGTGTGGGGCACAACAAGATTGCCAGAATCAGAGGACCTTAGTGGGCGGATAGGCACATAGTGATAGAGATGGTCATTGATGTAGTTTGACGCGAGGTTATTTAAGGCTTTGTGGGTTATTAGTAGAATTTTATATTCGATTATGTAAGACACAGGGAGCCAGTGATGGCGGAGCAGGATGGGTGTGATGTGCTCGCTGCTGCTGGTTCGTGTAAGGACTCTTGCAGCCAAGTTTTGAATAAGCTGGAGCTGTGATATAAGATTGGAAGGGGCACCTGCCAGTAGGGAATTATAATAATTGATGTGGTATGTGATAAAAGCAGGGACAAGTTTCTCAGCATTAGAAAAGGAGAGGAAGGAGCGAACACGGGATATGTTACGGAAGTGAAAGTAAGAAAGTTTCTTAATGTGATTTATGTGGGCGGAATAAGAAAGGGAGGAACCAAAAATGACACCAAGATTCTTTGCAGTAGAAGCAGGTCTGATGAGATCACCGCCAAGATAGACTGGGAAGGAGCTCATTTTATTAAGTTGCACTTTAGTCCCAATTTACAGGAGTTCAGATTTGTTGCTATCTGCTCCATGCAGGTTTTAATTTCACTGAGGCAGGTTGTGAGCTGAGAAAGCTCTGATGAAGTTCCACTCTTAAAATTAAAATAGAGTTGAGTAACTTCTGCATAAAAATGATAAGCCAGTCCAAAGCTATGAATAATATGGCCAAGGGTAGCATATAAATATAGAAGAGAAGAGGGCTGAGGACAAGAACTCCTTGTATGACAGGCGTCGAGCTGGATTTGCTGTTGCCAAGACTAACAAACTCTTGCCTATCAGTAAGATAGGACTTGAACCACTGGAGGGCAGTGCCAGAGATACCCAGCATGTTCTCCATTCTGGACAGTAGAATGTCATGTCTGACCTGAGTGTCAAATGCTGCACTGAGGTCTAATAGAATTAATATGCTGGTTTGTCCAGAGTCTGCTGCCATAAGCAAATCATTGGTTACCCGTAGCAGAGCAGTTTCATAGCTGTGCTTCACCCTGAAACCAGACTGAAAGGGTTCCATCAAATTATTAGAAGTTAAGTAATTGGTGAGCTGGGAGGCTACAACATGCTCAAGAGCTTTTGACAGGAAAGGTAAGTGGGAAATCGGCCGAAAATTGTTAAGATTGTCAGCATCAAGACCAGACTTTTTTAACATTGGGGTTACAGAAGCGATTTTAAAAGTGAGCGGCACAGAGCCAGTGTCAAGGGATGAGTTTATTATTGTTGTAGCAGTCGGGATTATGGCATGAAGGCAGGATTTAAGTAGTGTGCTGGGGATGGGGTCCAGTACACAAGTAGTCGGTTTCATCTTACAAAGCAGGTCATTAACAAAAGCAGATGTGACTGGTGAGAACTTAGAGAAGGAGCTGGATGGAGTGGGAAAACAGGGAGAGATATAAACAGACGATGTATTTATATTAGTTGAATTATTTAAATCTTTAATTTTGTTCCGGAAAAAGTGGAGGAAATCCTCACAGACTTCAGTAGAAGAGGTAGTTGGGCCAGATGCAGGTTTGAGTAGTTTATTAACTACAGAAAACAAAACCCTTGGGTTATTGTGGCCACTTTCTATTATTCTGCCATAGTGGGTGTTCTTAGCAGCAGTTAGTGCTTCTCTGTAAGCTCTTTGGTGGTCAGAGAAAGCCTGGATGTGCATGGTGAGGCCAGTCTTACGTGACATTCTCTCAAGGCGTCGGCCAGCTGCTTTCATAGATCGCAATTCTGAGTTATACCAAGGAGCTGAATGTTTAAAGGAAACCTCCTTATGTTTTAAAGGAGCTGTTTTATCTAATGCTGAATAAAGGGCTGAGTTATAGTGGTCAACAAGACTATCTAGTGTTGACGGAATAGGTGCTGACAGTAAAAGATCAGAAATGGATCCAGAAAGGATAGAGGGACAGATATTTTTAAGGTTTCTGTAAGAAAGTTGTCGTTTACAGGTAAGAGGAGGTAAAGGCAGTGAGATAGTGAAAAATACTGCTTTATGGTCAGAGAGTCCCAAATCAGTGCTGTAAATATTGGCAACAGATAGTCCAGAAGTGCAAATCAGATCCAATATATGACCACCAGAGTGGGTGGGAAAATCAACATGTTGTGTCAAGTCAAAACAGTCCAGTAAGGATAGGAATTCATTTCTCAGTTTAGATGTAGTAATGTCAATATGGATGTTGAAATCACCAAGAAGGATAGCTCTCTGGGAAAAGGAACTAGGACTGGTTAAAAGTTCAGTCAGATCAGATAGGAAGGATGCATTGTATTTTGGAGGACGATAAAGAATAATGAGTGAGACAGGACCTGATTCCTTTCTTAGTTTAAGAGCCAGGCACTCAAAAGACAATGGACAGTCAATTAGGACTCTTTTGGAATTCCAAAGCACACAAGTAGTCACAAATATTTCTAATGATGCCCACTAGAGGGGGATATACCATCAGCCCCTGGCTAGTGATAAGGGCAAGTACCAAATCTTTGTATAATAAAAAGGTTTGTTTGACAAAAAGCTAAGAAAATATATTAAGCTCCGCAAAGCACAATTAAGCAAAGCAAAAAGGAGTAGCCAGCACAGGCAATCAAAGGCGAACAAGTCCCAATACACAATCCAATGGTGAAGCCAATAAAAACAGAATAAAATGGTCAACAAATCCAACAAATCCCAAAAGCACAAAACTAAACTAAGAAACAGTCACCAAACTCCCCAGCAAATTCAAAATGAACCTCCAGGATTTACAGGATGGAGGGCAGCTTCTGGAGGTGATTGGCAGGCGGCCCACCCACAACACACATGGAACATACCAAAGGTAGCTTATATACATAGACAAAACAAAGAAAAGAATGATACACATAAACAACATAAATCAAAGAATCAACAATGAACAAAAAATGTGAATGTGAATCCCAGCCAGGAGAAGAACGCTGGCTGAGAAATGACACAAGTCATGTAATCTGACTTCCTCAAGGCAGCGACATCGGGCAGCTGCAGTTGCTGAGTGTGACATGCTGTCTGTTAGTGTGACACTGGCCCAAGCCACAACCACAGTGTCACCAGATTGCTGAAACTGGCAAAAGACATTGCTCCATGAAAAAAGTCATCATCTCACTTTGTGAGGCGAATAAAGATTCTTCTTAATAACAGTTTTTGAATTTTAGCAACCTTAACTTGCTGAGAAGAAACCAAGGGAAAATTCCAGACAATGAGGGCTCGAGGCCGTGTTTTAGGGGCTTCTATTCAGATCTCAGTTAGCCAGAAACAATCTGCCTGTAAACAACTCAATGAGTTATGACTAGAATAAAGTATGGCAGATGCCAGCAAGACATACACTGCGGTATTATGGAGTTGTGCGCATGTGTCACAATTGGAGTGCTTATGAAAGAAAAGAAAATCGTCCAAATGAAAACACTTTAAGCCTGGATGAATGATAATCTGTGCTGCTGGTTATGGTGGAATGAAAGCTAATAAATACTTAGCTATGGAATTTCATGAGTAATTGTGTCCGCAGCTCATACTGTTTTCAGTAAATTACATGCCTGAGATAAACACATGTAACATTTTAAGATTTGTCTCGCTTGTCTTCTTCCTGACTTTCATCAGCAGTAAACCATAAAGTAGGCGAAGAAAGTGAATATTTTTTTACTCAGAGGCACAACTCAGAGTGGTTAACAGAATAGGTGGTGGCCTTACTTAAAGTCCTTTCCAGATGATAGAATTTCAAATAAAACCAACTGGATGGACAAATCAGACAACAAGTGGTGTGCTGATGTCTATCTACTACATAATACAATGCTAAGGTCTATGTATGTGTCCAGTGAGCAATCTGATTGGTCAGTTTGGCTTTGGTGACACATCGAAAGAGGAAGTGAGTCAGAGAAACACAAGGTGGAGTAAAAGCATGCTGAGAGTCCCCTTCAAAAACGGGGAAATATAAAAGTGGACAGGAGACAAATAAGGTGCCTCAAAATGAGTCCGAGAAGCAGGATTTATGGGAACGAGTGTGAGAGAGGGAGCTCTAGTCAAGAGAGGAACAGACTCAAAAGGTTACCGAGAAAAGGCACTGAAGGTACATACAGGTGAAGAGATGTCAAATATTTTAAAATGTATTCTTTTACCTTTCTTTGACGGGTAACATTACAGGTGCTTATTATGAAACACATTCTTAGTGCTAATCTATCACACTGCCACTGTCAGCACAGAGACTGGCACAGCGTATCGTGACTGAATTAACTCAAACCACCAAGGAAAAGAGCCCTCCTGTTTCTGCTCTCATACTCACACATAGTGGCATCATTTAAGACCACTTGTGCAAACAAAGAAAGGGAGGGTGATATGAGAATACCATAATCCTAAAAAAAACCCTAAAAGAATACATAGCATAACTTCATAATTTCATTAGTTCGAATGCAGCTTCATGACATTCCAGAACCTATTTTAGCAGGATCGGATTTATGACAGGAGCCAAGCTTGGATTGAAATATAGTTCATCATAAAGCCCACTTGTTACACACCTTCACAGGGCAAACAGGCAATCAGCAAAGAACCAAAAATGAGAGTAAGCCCATACAGAGATTGAAAGACCATGCAAGCTCCACATAGACAATGCTTTAAAGACAGGTCATCAGCACTAATAAATACTTTAAATCCTGTTATATATGTGGAGGTGAATTACTTCGGTTAACTTTAGGTGACCAAAGCTGAGTGAGGATGTGAAAGTGGGCTCTGTGATTGATGGACGCCCTGTCAACTATATCTCTGGTGTATTCTGCAGGTTAGGTTAGTGAGTAGGGGGACTTTGGGTTTGTGTGTGTGAGTTTTCTTCTGCACACTGCAGTTTTTCTGCCATATTCCACAGAAATCCTTGCTAGGTTAAATGGTAATTGGAACTGTGTAAGTGTCATCAAGCGCCATTTGCCCCTAATTATGCTGGCTTGGACACTGTCCCACCAACTCCTGAAACGGTTTTAAGCAACTTGCACAATGAATGGTTGGATTACCAGCTTCAGTACCACATGAGATGGCAGGATGCTTTTCCCACCTATCATTTATTTAACTTCAGTTCATGTCAAGTCTGAGCGTTCTCCAGTGTATTAAGGTGCAGGGAAGTGGCCAGGATTGTGGTGGAATCATGCAATGGTCTGATGTTTGGCATGCCGCTTGTGATGCCATTTCTGTCATTCACTTTCAGGTGCTATTTTAGGGCCAGTCTGAGTAACCTGTTCAAACTAGCAGTGAACTACAGGAACATGGGAGGATTAAATACATCCATGATGATTGTTACAAGTATAAAAAAGGGTCAGGCAAAAATATGAAAAGACTCATAACAAACAACTTAGTCCTATGAGAGTACACTGTGTCAGTGTTCAACTTCAAAGTGAATGCTGAGATCAACAGGACATCCACCATACAGAGTTTTGGGGATATACAGCTCAAGATTGTAAAAAACAGGTGTTATCTTCTCTAAGAATCTAGGCGATCAGATTGTCCACAATCACATTATTATGTTCTGAAGGACAAGTCAGTCATGGCTTTATATAATCTGGTAACCAAAGCAGAGTCTTTACAACTACAGAAATGACCAATTCTAGTTATAATAGAAGGATAAAAGGCAATCTACCAGCAATTAAATGAAAGTAAAGCATCGGTCAACTCAAAACAATACCATTGAGGAAGGCAGGCTTGCTTCATCCCTCATCAAGGAAAATGAAATGAGAAGAAATATTTCAGACAGATCCAGTTAGCCTGAGTCCAGCATTGTCAGTACTGAATCTTTATCTGGAGAATGTCCACCATGTTGTCCTCAGGTGACGAGATCAGCAACCGTAGTTGTTAAGCTTGACATTCCCTCCAACTAGAAGTTGTGTAATGTGCCACAGGCTTTAAAACCCACACTGGTTGGACTGTCAGACTACATGCCTGCCTCAGACTCACTAAGATCATGTAAATGGAGTCTGTGACCGAAAATCACTTGAAAAATCGTGTAACGTGACAAGGCATTAATATCAGAGATTTTGGGGTGTAATTAATTGTTACTGAATCCTTTTCACAGTAACAATATGAGCTGGGCCCACTTCTCTTGCCTCTTTACATTCGGTCTTGAGGCAGTGTGATTTCTTCTCACGGCTGTTCCTACCACGTCTAAGCTGATGATGCACAGATTTTCCATCCACTTCACTCTTACAACCCATATGTTTCAGCACCAGATCTTCTGCTGTCTCTCTGCCATCTCATCTTAGATGAATGACCATCACCTCAAACTTCACTTTTCAAAATCAGATAGTGTATTTGCCCTCTGATACTGCTTTCTCAGATTTGTCTTTAAGCATCCTTTGAAGATGTCACCCCTTCACTATCCATCATGAAATCTTGGCAAGACTGTGGGCTTATATCGTTCTTTCATCAAGCATATTTCTTCAATGACAGTCTAGCCTCATATTTCTTCATAATATTCAGAAGATTCAACCTTTCCTCACTAATTATGCCACACAACTCCTTGTCCAGGCACTGATTTTCTCTCGTCTGGACTATGACATCTCCCTCCTGACAGGACTTCCTTCAGCAGCTATCAGACCTCTCTAGCTCCTCTAGAATGTAGCTGCTCCAACTACTCCCCTCCTTCTGTCCTCCACCAGCTTCCTTTTGCTCCAAGAATCCAGATGACCTTAGATCGGGTCTGCTCCTCAAATATCTCCAATCCTTGGTCTCTCCATACAATCTTTCAAGAAGCCTTCGATCTGCCTCTGCCTGTCTACTGACTGTCCCTCTTCTTGCCAGGCATGCCAAGACTGGACAATGTTTCTCTGTTCTTGCTCCTAAGCTGTGGAATGATCTCCCTTTATCCATTCAAACTGCACCCGACTTACTTGTGTTTAGATGCTTTTTGAAAACACACCTTTCTGTACTTTAGATCTGCTTGGCTTCTCTTCTACAGGACAGCTGCCGTTGCACCGACAAGGAGTTTAGGATACTGATTTTTCTCTTAGTCTAGCTGTAGCTATAATAATGTAGCAACTCTACTCCCTTGTACTTTTTATTTTGTCTTCTGTTGCTTTGATGTTTGCACCTTCTTTCTTGTATGTATTATCACTTGCTTTGTAAGTCATCTTGGATAAAGGTGTCTACCAAATAAATAAATAAGAGAGCAGCTATTCCATCCAAGTCCTCTTGGGAAAATGAAAATTAGTGAGAGTCAGGTCCAGATCTGTAGCGTGTCTTGCATTGACATGAACAGAAGGCTGCCTTCCCAAGAAGAGCACTGGCCACAGTGCAACTAAGGTGCCAATATTGGGAGATGCATGGTCTCAGAATAATGGAAGATCAATCCATGGATTAGAAGTTACCTCAAGACTTTACTTAGCAGAGGTGTGGCCTTTTGTGGCCTAATTATGTTATTTATTTATTAATCCTCTTCATGCCAAAGGGTGTATAAGGCATTGACAATTTGTCTCCATCTGGTCCTGTCTTGTGCTACATGTTCTGCTTCACCTCATGTTAGATTCATATCCTTCAATTCATTTATCACTGTTCGCTACCAGGTTGTTTTAGGCCGGTCTTGTTTGTGCCTCCCACATGATGTCCAGCTCAGAGCAACGTTAGGTTCTGGTCCATCTGAAGACGTGGCCACGCCATCTTAAGCATCGCCCAGTGATATCCAGCACCACACTTAGGCTCTTAGTTTTCTTGCCTTAATCAATGGCTCCCCCTTAAAGGAATAAAAGTGTCTGTTTTCAAGGAAGTGATATTTTCACTCTGCTAGATGGTAAAATAAAGGGTAGGGCAAACAAAAAATGGAAAATATATGTGATGCAACTAAGTGAGGAGAAAAAAAGCCTTTGCAGTGAGAGATATAAAAAGACTTTTATGCCAGGCTCACTGCCCTCAGTAATGTGCCAGACAGGAGGCGGCTCTTAGCAGGTTTGCCCCGAGGAAAGGGAGGGCAGCCTGCTTGCAAACTGAATACTTTGGTACACATTTCCTCACTAAGGGCTTCAGCACAGCTGTAATGCAGTTGGGATTCAGAGAGCTCGGCCCCTCTGGTCATTTCTTTAGGTCCATTCTGTTTTGAGCTGCTTAGCTGAAAGTGGATGTGACAGAAGAGTGAAGCAGAGGCGCTCTTTGACGATGGGCCAGGGGATGAGTCAGGTAATGCTACACCTCTCACCTTGCTGTAGGATATGTTTTCCTCTTTGACTGGCTTCAGCTGTCTTTGGTTTTCTTTGTTTTTGTGCCACCACTTTGGGTGAAGTCTGTAGAGCTGTGATGGATGACATGGCTGTGGAAAAATAATTTCTTTACTTGATATCCTGGCACACTTTCTCGTCCATTTTGCTATGTCTCCTAAACCTCAGTTTCCTCATATTCTGGCCTGATCCTGCTCTTTCTAACAAAATTAAAATACTCCAAAGTGAAAATAAGAATTTGGACAAATTTTGGACTTGTTTTGCCATGTCTCGTGTTTCAGGTAAGTTGATGTCGAATGACAAGATTTACTGCATCATTTTTTATTCTTAGGCAGGCATGAAAAGTATAATCACAACATTAGAAGGGACATTATCTTTTTCTGGAGGATTCCATTTTCCATGATGCAATACAGTAGGGTATAGAGGGCGCCCCACGTGTGGCTTGTGAAATGCTCAGTCTGGTAGCTGGTGCCCTTTAAGGTGGTTGCCACAACCTGAAGAATGCAGTTTACTGCAATAGGTTACAGTGATGCCATCCCCAGGATCCACAGTGCATAAGATGCCATCTTGTCATCTTTGCCAGCATATGAAGAAATGGGAGCCCACTGGTGAAATTCATGAGGCAGTGTATGCAGCACCATTTCTGTGCATACATCAAATCAATACAACAAGAGTAGTCACTCTGCAACAAGCAGGCAGACTTGTCCTGAACCCTAAAAGGAAAATGTGACAGCTTCCTGCTTTATGGTGACACTGCGGCCAGTTCTTCAGGTTCTGCTGCTGCTCCAAGATGCTTTAGTGACAGAAGCATGAGGATGGGTGGAGCAGGGCTGCTAATGGAAAAGTAGGCCAGAAAAAGCATATGTGCTAGGAATATGGTGGTGGGGAAGGGGGTGTCCTTTGACCTAGGTGATAAATGGCTTGGGTGGTGATGATGATGATGATGAGAATAAAAGGAGACAGACTGAAAACAGAGTGAAAGGCAGAATTTGTTGTGCCTAGTGAGTGGTCAGCATATGAACACCCCTGCATATCCTCAGGCTCACCCAAAAACCACCACCATCAGGATGAAGTTAAGTTGGGTTGAAGCCACTCTGTCATGAAGCATTGCCTTCTTTGTAAGGCAGTATGGTGGTACAGCATTAGGGTTGGATGTTGCCTTAAGTCCCGATTATGGTGCCTTGCTGTGAATTCTGTTTATTTTCTGGTGGGTTTTCTTTAGGGACTTGGGTTTCCTTTCACCATCCAAAGACATTTAGCTATGATGATTGGCCTTTCCTAAAAGGATCATTGGGCTCGGTTTACTCTTGTTGTGCACTCTTTGATGTTTTCCAAATAGGTGTAGAAATCCTACAAGACTCTTTTTCACTTATTTATTTTGTTTTTTACTCCACCAGATTGTGCCTGGACTTTACCTCGGAAGCTGCCTAGGTAAGTGAAAAGAATTCCTTTCATTAAAATTGTCCACTTTAATTCATCGATAGGGCCTTGAGAATGACGGGGCTTACCTTGGAAGTACTGGGCTCAAGGATAGCGTTCCGGGAGTCAGTGTGCACACTCATTTTAGACTAAACACTGAATCTTACGACCACATCTTTAGGATGTATGAGGAACTTAGTGTACATAGAAAAACACAAGGACACAAAGAGAAAATGCAAACTCCTTCTTGGCAACCACCATGACAGGAATTGAACCCAGGACTGTAAAGGTTTGAGGAAGAAGCACTTACTACTTTATCACAGTGCCAGCAGGGAAGGATGTTTGTATGTAATCAGTAAAATCAAGACAGATGTCGAGTAAAATCTTTCTTCACACATTTTCTTTCATACTGTACACCTTAAGCGCACCTTGGCAAAGAAAATGTCTGAACACCATCAGAATGTTTAGGGTCTTTTTCAACTAGAAAGACATGGACACGTGAAAAAGAGCAGCCTGATCCAGTCTGGTAGCCAGTTGCTGTTCCTCCATTGTGTCTGTGGATAAGTGGCTAAGCAGATCAACATCTTAGGGTAACTTGCTACCATCATGACCTGCAGTAAAACATTGTGACTCTCATTCCACTGTTGCAGGCACAGAATATGGCATAGCCAATATAAATACGTTAATCTAAGATACACAGGTGGAATTCCAACATTCATCTTTGCCATGACTACAGGTGACATCTTGACCAGTTCCAAAGTGGCCTCTAATCTGCTTCATCAGTGTGTTTATCCAGGGAATGCATCTATACTAATAAAAGGCAAAGCCCTCACTGACTGACTGACTGACTCATCACTAATTCTCCAACTTCCCGTGTAGGTAGAAGGCTGAAATTTGGCAGGCTCATTCCTTACAGCTTACTTACAAAAGTTGGGCAGGTTTCATTTCGAAATTCTACGCATAATGGTCATAACTAGAAGCTATTTTTCTCCATTTACTGTAATGGAATTCAGCTGAAGGGGCGGAGTTTCGTATGACATCATCACGCCTCTCACGTAATCACGCATTACGTAGAAAGCCAGGAAGCTGAAAACGCGCTGAAGAAAACATGCATTATATAATTAAGAAGGCAGCGAAACAATTAGAAGCGAGCGAGTGACATATAAAACCATATTCAGCGGCTCACGCGAACTGACGCAGTGCGCAGACAAAAAGCAACAGTTCCAAAGAGTGCTGAACAAAAACTGAACTACACTGCTACGCTCAAATAGATAAACCACACGCCGTGGCGCGATAGTTGAGCATTTGCCTGTAGCGCCCACGTCCGAGGTTCGATTCCCGAGAGGGGATTCACTAAGTATGTACGCGCGCTTCTTGATTTTTTTTAACCTCGCATCCCCTTAGTTTGAGACGTATGAAAACGCATGCGGTTAACGCAGAAAGACAGATCACCTATTGAAGCTTCATGAATAATGGATACTTTATTGATACAATGATACAATGATTGTTTTGGTAAAGCCATACTCAGTGTATTCATTAGATGAACGGTAAAAAAGTAAGAGCGAGGGGACGGTAACTTACTGAAGCACACAAGCAAAACCACAATAGCACGCGGGCTCGATGTACTGTAGTGCGCGTCAACTAGATCTGACTTGCGCGATCACATTCCAAAAAATATTTCTTTTCAAGTTCTATTTAGTCCATATGAGTCAAACTCAAGGCCCACGGGCCACATCCGGCCCGGCGCGTAATTATATCCGGCCCGCGAGATCATTTTATATACTGTATTATTGTTATTAATGGCCTGGGGATATGAAGCGCTGGTAACACAATAAGCTACAGATCCCATAATCCAGCGCTTCAGCTGCCTTGCCGAACACTTACCACGTTAATCAAGTCTAGCTTATGATGCTACAAGTTATTGCCAAGCTAGCCCACACGATGCCAAAGAGAAAAGGTGATTCTGAACATAGAGCCTTTAAAAACCGATGGGAGGCTGAGTATATGTTTACTGACATTGCCGGTAAACCCGTGTGTCTCATTTGTGGAACGTGTGTACAAAAACTGGGGTCTCCTTCCCAGCAAAAGTCGAGCAGCCGGCGCGCGCGCATAGCTGTGCCGGGATTTGAGACGCTGGCTGCGCTTCTGCCTTAAATCAAAGTGAGCACTTTTAATTTTTTTCATCCTCCCCCTGAGCTATAACCCAGACAAGTGCAAACACGGGACCCCTTTTCTACACCACGGCAAAATAATATTAAGGCGATTCACACTTTCTTTTGCACGTATACGATTATGAGGTACTCAGCTCGGATTATGAAGACACGCACACGAGTGAAGGACTGACACTGCCATCACAGCCGATTAATGGCAGAGACGTCTCACCAGTCTACACAAGACCCACCGCGACTGTCCCCAAAAGGCGATCATAACGTCACCGAACACATCTCTCTATACTATATAAAAGAAAAATGCAACTTTCCTTTCTTTACACCTTTTTTCATTTTATCCCAAACCAAAGCCTTTCTCTCTTAACACTGCAGAGGACACAAAACAATTTTTCTTTAATTACTGGTAATACCGTTAAGGCACATTACCAGAGGCAGAAATTTGAACGTTCACATAGAAAATGTAATTTCTATACCACAGCCGTCGTGTAGCGCCTTTCAAAAGGGATCAACTACCGAGAGATGATCCATATACATTTTAGCTGCTGTTAGTACTACTTACCTGTTCTGTTATACCGTCTTTTAAAATGTAGTTTACCCGCAACCACTCGAGTAGTGCTCAATGTACCTGTACTTCTTAAAAC
>JANRMT010062856.1:45366005-45395096 GCA_026402145.1 Polypterus bichir lapradei
TATATATATATATATATATATATATATATATATATATATATATACTATGGGGCTTCGCCCCCTGCTCGCTTTGCTTACCAGCCCCCTTGTCTGCGCTACAAGCCAGCAACTTTGCATCTCTGCTGCTCGCAAACAACAAAACTTTTAATTCTCGCAGATATGCCTCTTCATTGGGAAGAAACACTACTTTTCCCTGATGGCAACGCAAATTAGACAATCTACAAGTCTCTGACTTAAAGTTTAAAGCCAAACAATATCTACACACTTCTGTCATATCACCTATGTCCATATATTCGATCTCTTTTCACTTTTACCTTTTCCATCAATATCACATAGAATTTTGATTCTGTGTTTGGAATTACATCGTGACAACGCAACGTATAACTGCCCGTGAGTGAATATCGTTTCTTTCTCTCTACACGAACTGTGTCTGACAATAGCATTCACACAAATGAGAAATGATTGAAACGTGTGCGTGATTGTAAATATTTTAGATGTGGGCAGGACTTTTCCAAATCTCTTTGTATAAAGTCTTGTCTCACAGGGCTTGAAATCTTCTCTCGCAGGATTTCACTTTCACCAAGCAACCAATCTTTTCATTCTCCCGGATACGCCTCTTCATTGGGAAGAAACACTACTTTTCCCTGATGGCAACATGAATTAGACGATCTACAAGTCTCTGATTAAAAATTTAAATCCGAGCAATATAATTGATCTCTTTTCATTGTTCCATTATTTCACAGATTAATAATTTCCGTTTGTTAGCGCTCATGCGATCTTTATTATAATTGTTTTGAGACTTTTGAACTTTCGTACTTCCATTATCTCTAACCTGCTCTGCATGTGTATTGCACCAACGTTTTTGAATTCTTTACGACGTTCTGCATTGTCATCTACTCTTTGTCTCTTATTTTCGGCCCCGGGCATGGTTAAATCTCTTGGCACAAAGTCTTGTCTCATGGGATGTGAAAGTGTCTCTCATCAAAAGATCACATTTTGTCACAGAATAAAAAGTCTCATCTCCCAGGATTTTTATTATTATAATAGAGAGATATATATCATTCAATAACTCTATATATGTGCCTGTTACATTAATTAGAGACTGACTGAGTGTGAATGTAATGGACTGGCTCACACCTTAGTGAGGCTTTGCACGGTTGTTGCCACCATACATTTTAACGCTCCTAACACTTAATTGGATTAAGAAAACAAATGCATGAATGTCCAAATAATGAAAATATACTCACTTAACTGAGTGTAGGGTTGTAGGGAGTTAGAACATTACCCACAAGGCTGAGGATCCATGCTGGAAGGGACGGAAGTTCACTGTACAGGGTGCACTCACACCATAGGCACACTCACTGACAAATCTTCGATGAACCTCTCAGGCATGTCTTTTAGATACAAAAGAGATCTCAGACAGACACCAGGAGAGTATGTGACCTCTACACATACAGTGGCTTGAATCAGAATTAACATCACGATAGCTAATCTACAATGTAACTAAGAAAAGTTCAGCTTTCATCCATAATTTGGACAATATGTCAAAGAAATATCACTTGGCAGACCTTGGTTACATACTGTACATCCTTTTCTCATTATAATTGGTCAGGCATGTGGCACCAGTAGGCAGCAATGTCTAATCCATACATCCCTTATATGAGTCTCAGTAGTCATCTTAGTAGGCTGCTTAGCCTGCAAACAAATCTAATGCTATCTGCTCACAACACCAGAGTCTGCCAAACAGCACACCTAATTTTGTGTTTTGGCATAACTTACAACACCACCAATCAAAACAAAAAATATAAACAAATCTAGATGCAAGACAGCAGTGCCCTTTACATCATCACCAAAAACGTCCTTACAACGTGTTTGTCACTGAAAGAGACAATTGTTTAATTGTCTTCACAAAGTGGCAGTCGTCAGCTATAAAGATATGACTTTATAAAATCTCAGAAACTAAAAGTACAGTGCTTCTCAACCTTTTTTTTTATTATTTATATACATACTATAACGACAAGAAAGGGCACTCTTTAAGTGATCTTTCTGACTCAGATAATACCAAGGAAGCAAAAATATGCCAAAAATAGATAATGTATTAAATGAATAAATAAATGCGAGGGAAGGAGAATGAAAGAAACTGTAAAGGCCATGAACTTATATGTATCTCTTGTGGTGACTCATCCATCATCTCACCCATAAAGCACTCCCAAACTCACCTCCCACCACCCCTGGCCTCTTTAATTGTAGGGGGACTGTTCAGCTGCCCCTGACCCATAGACACCAACACAGCTGTCCAAAATCATAAAAAAGATCTTATTAACAAAACTTGAAGAAACAATATAGTGGAACAGCAAAGTACAACAAAACAAAACAATCAGCACCTCTGCCCTCTGGGCCTAACTGAACAGCAGTATCCCATGGCTACACTGTCACCCGTGGCCTGCTGAGCCCTTATCACCAACTGCTTCTTCTCCATTTGAAACTCACAGGAACAAAGGAATTAAGACCTTTTCATATGCTGCCCCAAACTTCTTCTGGCTACCCTACCATAAGCACTTCAGGGGTTCTGGATGATGTCATCAGTTTCTGGTGTCATATTGACAGAATGCCATCTAGTGGCCCCAAGTGTTCCTGCATGTTAGCCTCTTTGCATTGGTGTATTAGAGAGCACCTGATTGGCTGTCCTCCCCAATAACTTTAAGCCACAAACACATGGCTCCCTAAGGGCTTTGTGAACCTCAAACCCCAAGCAGGAGGTCACCCTACAAAGTGACCTTTTAAAGTGACATGGAAATTTATTCCATTTCCATGTATTTATTTGGCTGAAGCCTTTTGTCCAAGGTGACATAGAACATTTATGATACATTTGCTTACATTTCTTTTTTGGTTTTCCAATTGGAGCACAGGCAGGTCAAGTGACATGCTCATTTTCATGCAGTGTCATTTTCAGGATTATCTTTTATTGGTTCTGCTTTGTTTTTAACTGCACGATGATTGAGCCAAAAAATATATAAAAGATATTACTAATAGATATGAACTGATATGGAATAATTTTGATACAATATCTATGGTTTGTCCTTGGTATGGATACCTTATGTGATATACAAAAATCATTTAAAATGAAAGCTAATCAAATAAAGTAAATCATAAATGTATTCAAATATTGTATTATTATGCATTTCCAAATCTGAGAATATATATAATTACTAACTTATATTGATAGGATCACATTCTGCACATTCTTCATACATCCAGAACGATTTGCCTTCACCCAAACAGGGCTAAAGAGTTTGACTCTCTGGCGCCATCTTGTGGATAGTCCTGTGTTACTTCCTCTTTAATAACTCCCTACTGTTGATCTAAAAGGCAGTGTGGCATGAAACAAAGAAACAAGTGAACAAATAAATAAAAATGATTAGTTTAGCTTTATCTCTCTTTGATCTTTCTACATCTATAGTTTATTATTTATATCATAAAGTTTGCCATATTGTAATTAGCAGATATCTTCCACTTAAAGGGAGACACAGCATCAAACACAAGGCTGGAACTAGCCCAGGATGGGGCAAAAGAAATATTCCAACTTGTTTGCATTATTTAAATAAAAGCCATTTTCATTGAAATTGACCAAATTAAAGGAAGGTTCTTCCCAAAAATGAGATTTTTTAAAACGTTTCTTACCCTATGTAGATTGCAGCGATGGCCGAAAAAATATTTTAATCTCATGGTGTTCATGCAGGAATGAAATATTAAATATTCAAACTCAACAGGGTTGACAGGTAGCCAGTGTTGGACATTGCCAAATGATGTGAAAACATCCATGGTAAAAACAGAAAAAAAATCTCACGTAATCCACATATCCATTATCCATCTGTATGGTCAAACTGTTCAATATTTTTTGCTAAAATACTACTAACAGTTTCTTCCTGGAAAGGCGTCACTTATAGGGAAGATGTCATTCCCACAATGCTGTGCATTTGAATGAAAGACAGGTGACTTCACCAATGAATGAAGGGGAGAGAGACAGCACTTCAATTCAAAGGCACAGCATTAGGGGAATGACCTCTTTCCTGTTTCCATTCAATGTTAATAATATGTCAGTAAAAAATGCACACAGTTTTCACTTTTTGATCCTACAAATGGATATTGGATATGTTGATTATGTAACACAAGTTATGTGAGAATTTTGTTTCTTTTCACCATGGAGGTTTTTCACATCGTTTGGCACTGGCCACTAGTGATAAGTGAATGTTGCAGAGTTCACTTCGCAGTAAGTTCAGGCAAATTACAGAAAAATTCATGAACTTCCCTGAACTTGCAAAATGCATGGAAGTCAAAGTGGAGGAACTGAACTGGTCTTTAAAGTGTCCCCGAGCGCTAGGGAAAAGTCTTCCAACAATGCTAGACTGATTATGGCCACTGAATATGTGATCTAAACTGTGATGAAGCGGTGCTAACCACTGCTCCACCACGCCTTAGACAACAAAAGGCACAAAGGAAAGGAATATATGGAGTACCCATAAGTATAGGGTGGTCCAGATCTAATTATGCAATTTTCATTACGCTATAACTTATTAAGTTTATTACATAGAAAATCACCCGAAAAATCCCGGACCATCGAGAAGTGTGCGAACTGACGACATGAAGAATTGTCTATACACCGAACTGGAATCGTCCCCGCATAAATCAAAGTGATCCAGATGATCTGGATCTGCACAATTAGATCTAGACTACCCTGTATATATATTCTGGATCAGTGCACTCACAGAGTTCTCCTCTTGGAGCACACATTGGGTATGCCACTAAGCAGTGGCATCGAACTGCCATTGTTTGATGGAGCTCCTTTCTCAGCAAGTATGTCTGTTTTGTTTCTGATTTATCTGTGTAAATACTTTCAAAAGGAAGAAAGAAATGCCTTGTTAATAGTAATAAATCTCTTGTTTTTATTATTTAATAGCAGGTCTTGTATTTGCAGATGGAGTGAGGCTCCTTTGAGTTTTGTTTGGGTTACTAGCTGAGCACATAGCTAATCTGCATGCATAATTAGCCATGCGGTGTTGCAACAGCCATGGCACATTGATCATTGTTGTACTGTATATCTGGTGGCAGTATGCTCACTATTCTCATCCTGGTCAGCCAATGTACCAACCCTCAAATGAAATTACTGCAAGTTTACTTATTATCCTAAACACAGGCAGGTGAGAATAGAGGGTAGAAACACAGTAGAAGAGTAATGTTTCCCCTTGGGGAACTGAGTGACGTTAGACACAGCCATATCATGCACCAATGTCAAGCAGGATGGGGCTTTTTTTTCTTGCGTTGGGGTACTGCCTAGCAAAGTCTCATGGGGCAAACAAGGTCACTGGTGAGCATGGCATACTCACTGCAAAAAATGCTTTGACCTGTTGAGTTTGAATATTCAATATTTAAGGGTTGATATTTAAGAAGCTGTGATATTAATTTTTGTTTGATAAATTTAGTTGCTCCTTCGTGTTTCTGTGTTAAATTTATATTTCTGTCTTTCATATATTAGCCCTTACATTTTTGTATGACCCTCTTTCTTCACCATGCTGGTAGAGTTGCCAACATTTGCCTTCGGTTATTTGTCTTAAATAAATTATATATTTGACTGGATACTGGGAATGAGTCGATATAACAGTGTGATTACTACTATTACATGTATAAAATAAATAACACCAGTGATAACAAAAGGCTTATCAAAAAAAGGAGAGACAATGTTAAAAACAAAAGTAGAAATACCAGGAAGAAAACTGTATTGATACAAAGACAAATGATAACTCAAAGAGATTCCTTTATGGTTACACAAATAAAGAAAATGTAAGGAGGTAGTGAAGTGTATTAAGAACAGAAAGTGAAATGTAAAATATAAAGCCAAAGAAGTATAAGATACTGGTGAATCATAATTTCAGGAGGTTTTCAGTTGTCAGGAGGTCATTAACCTGACAGAATCTATAGTTAATATTAAATACTAAACAATTTTGAAACTGTAAAGAATGAAGCACTAGTGGAGTTAAGTAAAGCAAGGAGTTCAAGTCATTCGTCTCTGAATTTGTCTCACAAATAAACCTGCTAAACATGGCTCACCTCACTTTGTGTTTCTGACCTCTTAGCTTGCAAGGCAACTCCCGCAGTGCCACGGTCATCGCTAGCTATCTGATGGTGGTGCATGGCGTGAAATGGCAGGAGGCACTCTGTCACATCAGCACCATTCGAGCCACCATCAAGCCCAATGTTGGCTTTCTGAAGCAGCTGGAGGATTTCGGGAAGGGTCCTGACAAAGAGGTAAAGATCGGCTAATTTTTGAGGCTTACATGTGTTTGCTGCATTTTAAGTCCTGTCAAGTGATGGATGATAAGCCTACAGTACATTATTAGTTCAGAAGTGTCTGAAACAATAGACTTTGCAGTCCATTGATGAAGGCTTTGATCCAGTTGATGGACTCCACACATTGGCATATACAGTAACTTCACTTAGACCTATGTACCATCAGAAACCATTCAAGCCCCTGCACTTTTTACACATTTTATTATGCAACAGCCTTATGCTAAAAGTGTTTCAATTAATTTTCCCCTCATGAAACAACACATAATACCCCAGAATGAAAAAGAGAAACCAAGATTTTAGAATTTTTTGCAAATTTATTAAAACTAAAAAAAAAAAAAAAAAATGGAAATATCATATTGATACAAATATTCAGACCATTTATTCAGTACTTCATTGAAGGACCTTTGGCATTGATTATGGCCCAGAGTCTTCTTGGATATGAGTTGAGCCACCACCCTTGAAATTTCTGTACATTTATCAGCTGTCCATTCTGGTTGTATTATAGGACATCTGCTGATTTCGTAGTCATCTTTAATTACATTTTGTTGTTTATTTGACCTTTATCTGGTTTCCTGACATGCCTGCAAAGGTTTCTGACACTTATTAACCCTATATGCCGTTTCTCTAAGATGAAAGCTATACTACCTTAAAATTATTCTTCCACAATTTCTGCATTTCTTCTCTGCAGTTCTACACATGCTCAATCATGTTGCATGGATGGCATTAGTAGACAGCTATTTTCATGTCTCTCCACAGATGTTCTGTATTTCGCTCCATTCAGCTTTCCCACAACCCTGTCTAGTCTCCCAGGCCCTGCTGCTGAAAAGCATTCCCACCACCATGCTTCACCACTGGAACGGCATTGTGCAGATGATGAGCAGTGCCTGCTATCCTCCAGATGTGATGCTTAAAATTGAGGCCAAACAGTTCAATCTTGATTTCATCAGACCAGATAGTCTTGTTTCTGATAGTCTGAGAGTCCTTTAGGTGCCTTTTGCAAACTCCAAGCGGGGCTTTCATGTGTTGTCTGGCCACTTTGCCGTAAAGCTCTTGTTAGTGGAGTGTCGCAGTGGTAGTTGTTATTCTGGAAGTTTCTCCCATTTGCACTCAGGTTCTCTGGAGCACAGCCTGAATGACCATTGGGTTCATGGTCACCTTACTTACTAAAGATATTCTCCTCCAATTGCTCAGTTTGGCTGCACTCCCAGCTCGAAGAAGACTCAGTGTTGTTTCAGATTTATTCCACTTAACGCTCTTGGGAACCTTCTGTGCTGTAAAACATTTTTTTTAGCCTTTCCCATATCTGTGCCTCAAAAAAATCCTGTTTCTGAGCCCTGCAGGCAACTCCTTCAGCCTCATGGCTTGACTATAAAAAAGTTACAGGCACATCTGAACAAAGATAAATAGAACAGGATGTACCTGAGCCAAATTTCAAGTATCATTTCCTCAAATCCTGCAATTACTTTGTCATTCTGGGGTATTCAGTATTGTTTGATGAGGGAAAAAATGAAGCTAAAAGATTCTAACGCAGGGCTACAATATTTTCACACTGAAAAGAAATAAGGTTAAGGACACAATGTTTCAACAGTATAATTTTCATCAAGTATGTAGGGTGGTGCCTGACAAAGTAGCTCCGTTTTAATGTCAATGTCATTAAGAGTTTTACAATAACACGTGTGGAGACTGGCCCGGACGCAGACAGGCGGACACCGATGGTTCAAGCACCAACACACGTTTATTGTACATTATTTACAGTGCACACACACAGCCCAGTACTCCCGTACTAATCACCCACAGTCTAGGCCTCTCACAATGCCTTTCTCTTTCTTCCTGACTGCCTCCACTCCTCTCCTCCGAACTCCGTCCTCTCCCACCCGACTCCAGCCATCGAATGGAGGGAGGTGGCCCCTTTTATCCTCACCCGGACGTTCCCCAGGTGCCTCCCAATGAGCTTCTGCTGTGCATCCAGAAGCACTCCAGGTGTCCCTGGTCTTCATCCCCCAGCACTTCCGGGTATGGCGGAAGTGCTGAGGACCAGGGCTCTTCAGCCATCTGGGCCCCCCCTGGCGGTGACCACAGGCCCCTATAGGGTTGAGCTTCCATGCTCCTTTTCCATGGTCCCCATAGCCACCATGGCGGTCTCCCCCTCGTGGTCCGGAGGAGGCGTAATCCCTCCTTCGGTCCTTCCGGGCGTCCCAGCTGGTTACCGCCCCCAGCCGCTTGCCACACACATTATATCATAATGGAGATGTTGCTAACCATTTTAAACGCTGTATTGAAAACAGGCTCTACCAGAAGCAATGCAAAGTTCAATACACACTGTTATGATAATTGCCACTTGAACTTGTAAGGACTTCTTTCCAAAGGTTATGATGACAGACAGCCTAAGGGGTATGGAATGGAAGGCTTCCTTGGTTTTGATGCAGTGCTCACAGAACCAGCAGTCTGCCACTTTATCACCAATTACCAGTCATAACAGGATATCGCTCCACAAATCAACTTGTCAAAGTGTCAGCTTGGATAAGCCTGTGTGAACGTAGAGCTCCACAACTGAAATAGACTGTTCCAATCAGTACAGCATTTTTGTCTCTCCAGCAAGCCCATGGTTAGTGTAACAAAACTAACAAAGTGCAACACTTATGCTAGCGTCCACCTGCCTAGTTTTTCGGCTGCCGAAGCCAATCCAGAGCTCCTTACTCTGCTCTTGGCTATTTTTTCATGTGCTACCTTTTATAACCCAATTCTCTGGAAGTCACAAAATTAAGCCAAACAAGTCCTATTAATGTAAGAATTACAGTAAGTGATGCCACACTGATCAGACGCCAATCTCCTTGTTCCATAGTTGGTTTGCACATCCTTAAGTTAAGAAAGGAAAGAAAACCCATAGATGTAAACACATAGGACCATGAAGTAGATAATGGGGTGTTTTCTTCCTAAGGGAGGTGTGGTGGGCTGACCTGTCTCTGCCATTCCTATGTAAAGATCCAAACTTTAAATCCAAAAGCCACTATCATTTAAAAATGGTCCAAACCAATTCAGTAACTTGGTGATAAAATCTATGAATCTGACAAAACTGATGCTCAGTCACAGGATTAAAATGCTGCGCTCACAACTGTCTTGTTTTCAGGTTTACCAGTTTCTTATGGGGAGGTATGGCAACAGCCCTAGCAGTGATGGTGACCTGGAAAAAAAGGCCAAGACTTGCTCTTGCAAAAATCCCCAGTTAAGCAACACTGCAGACCATGGCCCAGAAGCAGGCCATGCAGGAACTGTGGTCTACCATGCCAATAAAGGGCTGTGTTTTGTCAAAACTTACCATTCAGGTTGTGGTACTGAAGGCTTCCCTGCTTCTCGCCTTCGTAGGAGATTTTTGTGTCTCCCTGCAGGATGGACCCCAAAGTGTTTAAGATAGATCACTGTGTGGTGATCTGCCAATTAAGCACTTTATCCAACAAAAAAAAACCAAAAACACAAGAGAAGATAAAAGAGGGATGCACTTGCAGAGAATATCAACCACATAAATTTCTTAATTAAAAATATTAAACATTTAATGAACATGTTTGGTCTCTTATATGCTATTTAAATAATACATTTCCACCTCCAATTGATACTTTGAGAACCTCTGCAAGCCCAGCATCCATTATTGGAAACGACACACACCCAACAATGAAGCCAACCCTGCAAGAAAGTAGAAGCCACAGAAAGAAAACGTACTAAAAGGGATTTGATGGAATATACGGAGAATTGTACTAAAATCTCATAAACATCTTCTGAATGAACAGCAAAAGCTTTGGCCTTCAGCAGCTGCACATAAAAGAAAACAGTTTAACAGTTTAACATGGAGAATGTTTGAAGGTGCCAAGTGTCACTCTCATCTGTCTCAGCCCTGTAACTCCTGAAAGCGACAGTACAGAACACAAAAACAACTTTGTGCTCCCCAAGGAGGAAGACGCCACCCTTCTGAACTTGAGCAGCCAGCATTTGTGGTCTTATTCCTGCCAGCACTCCATTACCTTATACTCCTTCTGACAGACACAAGCAAAATGTGCTGTAAAATGTACAGTTTACGGTGACAAATAAGGCATAGTATTAGAAAACCCTTATTTAATGAGCACAAAGCAGAATTCTAGACACACAGCCCCAGATATGTGAAGAGTAACAGAGAAGGGACAGGAAGTTCACCGGTTTGGGAACTGGGTAATAAACACACAACGCATCTTAGAAACATTTTAATAGAAACGAAATATTCTTTACTCTACAGTCATGAGCTCCTGTCAATCAAAAAGGTGGCATAGGAATCTGGGCATACCTGTCCATCCAGAAGAGTGCAAATACAGGCTTCATGTTTGTTTGGTTTAGTTTTTTTTTTTCCTTGTCTATGTCAAATCACAATTTGTAATTTGGTGATTATTGAAACAATGATAATTACAGAATGTGTTTTACTGTTGAGAACTTATTTCACTGCTGTTTAGTAGTATAAAATAAAGGTGTAAGTTAGAATGTTAGAATGCAGAATGGGTGATATTAAAAAATGACATAATGCTAGAAATGGCACTGATAAAACAATACATAAATACTGCAATATACACCAAACAAATTTAAAATCCAATTCCACTCAAAAGAGACATCTCTTACTATATTTGTTACTTACCCCATGTGATTTGTGGTAAAGGTAATGTAATCTCATGTTACTTCTGTGCCATGCATGGAAACTACAATAAGAAATACATTAGGAAAGTACCGACATATATGAAAATACTACACTAAAAAGAGTAGCCAGAATGGGTTTACTAGTGGAAGATCTTGCCTAACCATTTAAATTGTTTTTGAACAGGTGACTTCAATAGTTGACAAAAGCAAAACTTATAATGTGCTTAGTTTTTCAAAAAGCCTTTGCTACACAGTCCCACATTGAAGATTAATTCTGAAACTAGGAGCTGTTGGCATCAGATAAACCTATAAAACTGGATCTCAGGTTGGTTAACCAGCAGAAGACAAAGAGTACAGATAAGAGGAGAATGCTCCATGTCGATTGATGTCATCAGTGGAGTCCCTCAGGGGTATGGTTGCCAGACACCTGAGTTGCCAAAGGAGAACACAGAAGGCCATAAAAGGTGACAAAGGAGGATGCATTGAAAGTTTTGCTATTTAGCAGCAGTTAAAGAACTGAGAGGTTGGTAAGTATAAATGATGTCGAAGAGATTCCCCCTTGGAAATCGAGAGGAGTCAAGACCCATTAATGGAATGGGGCCTGTATGACGTGCAAAAGCTAGAGATCTTCCAGGTTTTTAGCTTTGCATCCAGAACAGAGAACTTCACTCAGGAGTCTGCTCTGGGGCGGTTACCTTTTCTGATTTATGTTAATGGCATTGATTCCAGTATAGTTGGTAAATTTGTGAAATTTGCAGATATTAAAATTGAAAGATTGGCAGACACTGAGGAGGGAGGAAAAATAATTCAAGAAGACTTAGACAAGCTTCACAACTGGGTGAACACTTGGCAAAACCATCTTAGCATAGAAAAGTTCAATGTTGCAAGTCAAATGAAATGTTAGTTTATATTGTAAAGACTGTTGAATATAAATCAAAGGATGTTACCACCGATTATAAAATGCACTAGTGAGGCCCAATCTGAAATATTGTGTGCAATTCTGGTCTCCACACTACAAAAAAGGCATGGCAACACTTGTATAGAGAAGAACAACCAAGTGCATCCCAGAACTTAAGGACATGTCCTACTCTGACAGACTAGGAGAATTAAACCTGTTTAGTCTCAAGCAGAGGGGACTGCATTGATAAAGTAAGCCCAGCAGAATTCTTTCAGCTTAATAAGAGCGAATCACATACTCAAGGATAGCGGTGAAAATTATGAGGAAGTGCATGTAAGACTGAAGCCAGGAAGCACTTCTTTATGCAAAGAGTTGTGGGAAAGTGGCATAAACTACCAAGACATGAAGTCGAAGCTAAACCCTTAGCAATGTTTAAGAAGTGTCTGGATGAGACATTGAGGCAACATAGTTATTAATTAAACAAACGAGCCTGATGAATTGAATGATCTCCTATAGTATGCCAAGTTTCCTATGTTTTCATGCAAAATGGAGACAAGAAACTTTCTGAAAGAATGGACATCTATGCGAGTGCAACTCTGGACAACCACAAACAGTAAAAAAAAACATCCATGAAAAAAACTCAGTACACTCATGTTGCATAATCCGCAATTTAAGTGATCTACTCGTATGTCCACAACAGGCAAAACAAAGGTATTTTTTTTTGCTAAAATAAAGTTGTTCCAAATAGTCTGAACACACACCAGAATGACTTAAAGGAAGAATTATGCAGGCGTATTGCTGTTGGTGTAAAGCAGCCCCAGCAGCATTTCAGGACACACTCCTGTTGAATGATTCATTGGCTGAAAGTCCTCAGTGTTAGTGTGTCAGAGAGAGAATGTGCAGCATTTTTCATATCGGCACTCAGTTTTAATTCTCTTCTTTGCTACGACCTCCAGGGGGTTCAGAGTGTGTTCCATAACGGAGCCTTACCATCCCAGCACACCACAGCGTAAAAATGCGACTGGCCATCACAGAGTTTTAGAAGATGTGAAGGATGTCACTACCACCGTTAAAAGAACGCAGTCTCCTAAGGAAAATGAGCCTGCCCTGCCCTTTCTTCTATAGTTCCTCTGTGTTACGTGACCAGTCCAACTTGTCATTAATGTGGACCCCCAAGTACCTGTAGAAGTGAACCATCTCTACATCCACTCCCTGAATAGTGACCAGACACAGAGGATCGATGGTGTGACAAAAGTTAATATCCAGTTGCTTGGTTTTGCTGATGTCAAGTTGCAGACAATTCTTTCTGCACCAAGAAACAAAGTTAAATGAATTTTTCTGGAAAAGCAGAGCAGTGCATGCAAGGAGACTTGTTCACAAGGGAACAAGCTTTTGGACTGAAGACTCACCTCTGCCCCTCATTCAGTTGGAAGACTGCCGTATGGAGTCTGCACATTCTCCCACCTCTGTCTGGGTATGCCTTCCATACACATACAGGTTACTTAAGTGGAGACTCGAAATTGGCCTATGTGGGTCCTCTGTGTTGGAATGAAATCCTGCTGAGGACTGTTTCCTGCCTTGTGCCCAGTGCTGCCAAGATAGGTTGAGGATGCCAGTGACCCTAAATTGGATGAAGTGGGCTTCAAAATTAATGTCTGCATGTATAACAAAGAGCTCTGTGGGAGGGTTGAGACAGCGTTTAGAGGATCACAAATTTCAAAAGCATTTTATTTCAGACATTGAGGGCTTGTTTTATTAGTACTGAAAATGAAAATGAACTGGCAACTGTGGAGAATATAAATGGCACCAGCGTGAATTCTATTACTAGGATATTTTTGTGCAATTATTAAAAGCTTAGGAATCATCTCTTTTAAAATGAATAATATAGATATTGTAAAAAGCTCATAACAACTAATCGTATTTGCTAATGGTGGAAATGAGCAATGACCTTTGCAGTAGAAATATCAAAACTGATACATCAAGACTGTAACAAGTTCAGCAGATGACATTTAACTAAGAAAATACTTGTACTCACTCACACAACAGAGGACAGGATGATGATAAAGCAGTCAGTGCTCCTGCCTCACACTTCCAGTGATCAGAATGTGAATGAATTCCTCTCTGGTCACACCTTCTGTGCAGATTGCATTTTTACATATTCACTCCAGTGTCTTATTCCACCTTCCAATGACCAGCATTTTAATTTACCAGGCTTGTCTGAACTGAATCAGTGGACAATCAGTGTGAGAGTGGGTGAGTATGAATTGTGCTGGGCTGGCCAGGTTTATGCCTTATGCTCAGTGTTACTGGATAGACTGTGGCTTCTTATGGCCCCTGCATTGGAATAAGCTGGTTAGTAATGGAAAAAATGAATGGATGAAAATAATCACTCTGTGTATTGTTCACATCTGGAAAATATAAACATTGTCTGAGAGTTACACTGTATGTATTACTTTCAACTATACACCATAGAGGGTCAAGAAACAAGAAAGGCTGACATGAGGCTAAGATGTATTTCCGTCTATAGGTATCCTATTTAAAAAGAATGCAGCTTTACTCAGTAGCCATCAAATTATTATTCTTTTTATTATCCTATTTTTCATATGGGCGCCAAGTCTGAAAACAAAATGAAAAAAAAAAAAGAGCAGGCCTGGTTATCCAGGTATTGGCAATAATCAAAGGTAATGCACCCCCTGAGGCCTCCAGATCTTTGTAGACAGGCATTTGTGCCTTTTGAAAGCCATTACCGTCAGTGTCCTCCCACCGAGGACTCTCTAAGTCTCAGCTCAGATCTGCTTTGAGTGTGACACGTAAGGCTGAGAGGAAATGCCTGTGTTTTACTTTCATACTTTCTGGAGTTATGCCAGGTCATGTTACATAACTTGACACTTTAAATGATCATCTTTGCTTCTTGCTGGCAGAAATACAATATGGTCTTCTGCTGCTTCTTGAGGTGGCTTACTAAAACTTTAGTGTACTGGAATTTGTAACTTTAATTACTGTGTATGATTCTACTGTTCATACATCAGGGATCAAAATGAAGGAAAAATGCAAGTAACAATGTATTTACAAAAAATCATAACAGGCAGTATTCATTATTATTTATTGCCTTGCATGCAGTTTGTTTAAATTAAAATACTTTCCGATTTTCTTGAGGGTGAAATTACAATGTGTGAAAACACTGGCCAATTAAGGTGAATTGCGGCATTTTCAGATGTCTGTTTTTGTAAATTGTTACTGTAAATACAAAATTAAACATATTTTTGTGCAAATGAAAGACTAACAATGACTTGGTAAATTCATGGAAGAAAACAACGTTGTCTCTACTGTCAAGAAATCTTCCAGCAAATGTCTTCTCAATAATCACACGCAATCCTCATTGTGAGATAATTATTCAGTGCTCTGCATCCCTGCAATGTCCAAATATGATGCTAAGAGACAGTCACACATGCAACACTTGCCTCTGTTGGAGCTTGTCACCTGTGTTGGCACCGTATACTGCCAGCTGTGCCATAGCACTCCCTGTGATCTTGTCTGCTGAAACTTCACATTTGCAAAAGTTGTCAGGCAGCTTAGATTTTTTTTTAAGTTTTACTCCTTCCTGCCATCTTGTGGTCACAATCAGATCTGAACATTACATTTCTTAGACTTTCTTTGCTTTCAATTGAAGGGCAATTTACTACTAACATTGACAGTGTGTAATTGGCCTTGCTCTTTCATACATGTCTCTCTATTAAATAAAAACAATCCTTCAACATGGCAAGACGTTTTGGAGACGAGACTTTTTGGAAGAGAGATTTTTTGCGAGCGAAGCAAGCGGGGGCAAAGCCTCCTAGTTTGACAAAAGCATAAAGTGATTTGATTGAAAACACGAATGCAATGCTGGACAGTATTAAGGTGAGTGAAAGATCTGTAGTTCTGACTGACAAAAATACAAACTGTTCTGATGAGTTGTCAGATGAGAAATGCATCAACACAGTGACAAAATGTTTGTGTAGAAGCAACAGCAATGTGTACAAACACAATGAGAAATGCTAATATGGGTGTGGAAATGCATGACTAGTTGATTTGAGAACTATTAAAAGTAAGGAGAATGATGTTCCTGATAGGAGAATTGCATCAAAGCGATTGAGAAAAACTCTAACATGAAGGATATTCTTTGCCTTTGGTGGAGCTTCAGTCCTTCAGAAATGCTGTCGTAAAGTCCTGAAATTGTGTGTAGGTGAACACTGCCCTTTTCAAGTAGAAAAGCCTGTAATTCTTTGAGGGATGAAGGAGGTGGAATTTTCCTTTGCATTCAACACACCACAGCCTCTCTTAAAGGTTTAGACAGGGCGATGGGGTGGCTGTGGAAGACATTTAAGTTTATCCTGATGTTCAAGCAACCACTCATGAACTAGTTTAGCAATGTGAATAGGTTTATGGGGTGTCACACACGTGCGAGTAGGAGGAAGCTGAGTGTACCGAAAGAAGGTAATTCTATGCCACGCCAGGGGGCGGGGTGCACTAAACCGTTCTCTATTTTCTCTGCAGACCAATAAGATGTCACTTCTGGCCCCAGCCCCAAGAGTGAGGCCACTTCCGGTTCCAAACTCCCAGTAAGATGTCACTTCCGGTTCCGGTCCCCAAGAAAAATGTCACTTCCAGTTCCGGCCCCAAGAGTGATGTCACTTTCGGTTCCGACATAGATGACATCACTTACTTTGATGGCCTTTTAAGCCACCATCTTTGCCACTACTCATCAGTTCATGTTGAGAACTCGTCCTGAGCACATCTGTGAAATTTCAATTAACTTTTGCAGCTGGGTACAATATATGGGTGGCTGCACCAAATCTTTTTGTGTGTCCGAGGGTGATTTCTTTTCACAGGGGTCAACTGTATCAAGTGTGCAGAATCCATGCTTACATGTGCTAATCAATATACGTACAACACATTGCCACTCTCTGGTGCCATAGTTAATGAATATAACTACATTACCTTGAAACATATGGCTTAGATACCTATCTTACCCTGAAACTTCTCACAGAAGCTATTACTGTACATAAGAACTGACACAATTCCAAAACAGCAACATATTAACGTTTATACATCCTTTTCACCAGTGGGTCAGTCCTTAACGAGTGAGGAAATGGATACATGCTGTAGTCATCACATTATGAACTAACTATGCTGTGTTGTAGCTTCATTAATGCTCAGACAGTGCTACAGTGGTTTATGTTGTAAAAGTGAACCTAGTATGCACAACTTTATACACAGCATACAGAATTGTGTTTTTATGACTCCATTATATTCTACAAAAAATGAGGAACATTAATTAGCAATACAGTAAGTCATTATTAGACTAATGTGTCACATATAGGGATGTTTTCCTGTGTAATGAAGGAAAAGACGAGAGATATAACAAGGTGTTGGGGATCAACAAATACCTTATTTATTTCATTGAAGGTGGTAAAGAACAAACAAAAATGTTGTTAATGAAAAGTGCAAGAGATGTTTGTCCTCTGGTGCCTCTCTTCTTTAAGCTTCATAAATATGACTCTTCTCAGAGAGCCCCTTGCTTGCTGGTGTCAGGTTCGCAAGTGATCCTTGACTTCCAGCAAGACAGTTGTTTAAGTAGCCCTCAGGAGCTCCAGGGCCAAGCCGCAAGTGTCATCAGTGGGCTTTGTTCTCTTGGCTGGGGACTAAACAGAAGAGGCTGTTAGCCTGCTGCTGCTTTTTTTTTCTAACTTTTGAAATGTCACTAGGATTTTCACGATTTGCAAGCCTGCAACACTTGGAATAGAAAAGCATTATAGAAGCATTAGAGGCAGGTGGTGAAACAAGCTTAAAGAAGAATCACATCACTGAGAAACAGAGAATCACACAAAAACGTTTGGTATAATGGAGAACAGCCATTCTGAGCTTCTAAACATTGATGAAGTACAGAAGATTTGAAGGAACAGATACTAAAGACTCCATTGTAAAAACTGAATTGTGCACTTTCTAGCTGGAAGACTTTTGTGTCCTGCTTTCCTGGGGTGCGTGTTCAAGACATTGTTAAAAAAAGCTCTGTCTGTAGAGCTGCAGCTGACACAGTGGCCCCTGAAGAATATTGTTAAGAAATCCTCCAGCACTAAAATAACTTGGAAAACTCATAGAATGTTGGATCTCAAGAGAAAATGTCATAAGGCTGAATGTAAATGGAGAAAAACTGAATTAACAATACCCTATGAAATATTAAAGGCATGTATATCTCAGTACAACAGAGTTGTCCATCTTGAGGGACATTCATATTTTTCTAAAATTATAACTGATCATGCAGGAATCCCAAAAGCTTTATTTTCTACTACTGACCATCTTCTTAACCCAGTTCAGTCAATGAAATGCCTACTGAAAACTTCTAGCAGAACATACGGGGCTTTTGTCACAGTTTTAAACACAAAACAAATCCTGTTGCACCTCAGCATGCTCTTTTTAGAAAATGAAATGCCTTCACTTAAATAGGTTTACCAGAACTCCACAGATTTATTTCTCAACTAAAACTTTCCATGTGTGTCCTTTCCCAGTCTCAGCTACTGGGGCTCCTATATACCAACAGCAATACGCCAGCATAATGCTTCAATGTGACTGGGACTGCCAAGTCAGAGGTTTTCTTTTTAATTTTCTTCCTTTGAAGTCATTCTGTGCATGTCCAGAGCATAATATGTTCATTTATTTATTTAAAGAACTTCCATCTATCTATCTATCTATCTATCTATCTATCTATCTATCTATCTATCTATCTATCTATCTATCTATCATCAGGATTTTTTCAAAATAAGTCTCTGATATGCTTATTGATAGTGTACTTGATCATTATATACAGGGCTCTTCTTAAAAAATCTGAAGTCCTCTGTACTTGACATTCATAGAATTATTTCTAACCTTTCTTTTTAAAGTAAAATTCTAGAAAGAGAAGTTTAGTTAATCAATTAATTGAATTTAAATAAAAAAATGCAGTCAGATTTAAGAACATGTTAGAGTACAAAAACTGTACTTCTTAAAGTTGTAAATGACTTGTGGGTTAATGCGGACATAAGCCACATATCTGTCCTTGTTCTACTATACCTGATGCCAGCATTTGACGCCACAGACCTCAGCATTCTTGGAAGACTAATAATAATGCAGAGCACTTATTGTGTTCAGTGGCACTCAATAGATGGCTGCCCTTACCATTGAAGATTCCCCACTATATTTTACAGTTGGGAATAGGCATTATTTGTTGGTTTTATGAAAATGTAAACATGTCCGATGAAGGGAAAAGTGTGAAAGTTGACTCATCAGACTAAATTATATTTTCTGTTATTCAATGGTACAGGTTTCCTGTTTCTTACATGAGGTTATATTTCATTGTGCATTGACTTTTGATACTAATAATTTCCAGATGGTAGCACTACTATAAATGCCAGCTTTGGGAGGCTCATGATGTGCAGTGCTGGTTTAATTTTGAGGTGGTATTTTACGGTATAATAGTAACTGTCTGTTGAAATGATTGTTGAATGTCTGTTGATCTGTCTTGGTGAGCTCTGACTTGCAACCATGTTCTCTCTTTGCTGATATTGTTTCTCCATGTTTGGCATATGCTATCATTATTTTTGAGACTACTCCCATAGATACATGCAGTAATTTTGGGGTTTTAGTAACTGATGCATCTGCAATTCAGGTCTCAACTATCTGGCCTCTTATCTGTTAGTTACCTCATGTTGCTTTGAAAACTCATATATCATAGTGCTAATAATCAGACTTCCTCAATAGACAACAAATACAGCTAATGTGCAGTCACCTTAATATGGTTCACCTTTACAGCTGCATTTGTAGTTTTTATTTAGTTATTTTGAAGTTAAACTCTTTTTTCGGGTTTTGTTCCTGTTCATTTTTTCATTTCCCGTCGAATGACTGAATGACTGACACCTTGTCCACAGCTCATTCTCATCTTGTGTCCAGTGCTGCAGGCTCTCTGTGACTCTGAAATGGATTGAGAACAACATTATTTATGTAAATACAATCATCATTATAATCACTACATGTACATTTCCTCCACTGCCAATATTTGAAAGGTACTTCATAGATAAATAGGACAGTCTGACCTTTATGAACATTTACATTGCACTTTCTCAACTAGATTATGCATTTATTCTTCTTATTTGTGTTGTATTTTCATTATTGATATAAATATTTAAACATTAAGTGATTAAATTTACATCACAACATCAGTTAGATTTTTGTTCTTGGTATATGAATGGTAGCAGCAATGAAACAAATGTATCAGTTGGAAAAAAATCACAACATAAGAGCAATTTATCATTTGAGTCAATAGCACAGCCTTTGAGAATTACTATGTCTTTCTGTTTTCACAATTATTTAATTTAAATATTATATCAGACTTGATACAATAAGGAGGACAAAGACACAGAGTCTTCTAGCTGAGAAAGATATATGTCAGTGCAGGTTTCTGCTTGTATTCTGAGGTGGGGATTTTGATATGAGAGCAAGTAAATACAGTCGTTGAGGTTGCTTTCATTTTCGAGGGGCCTGGCAAACAGATAGTCTCCCACAGCAACAATGGTGTGGCTGAAAAGACTTTACGATAGAAGTTAGACAATGAACTTAAATAACTTTCAACACAAAGAAACTGAAAGGTACAAAAAAGACGAATTTTAATAATAACCAGTTAAAATGACTCAGGTCGATAAATTTTCATTATCATTACACGTACAGTACAATATGCAGTGAAAGGCTTGCTGGATCAACTCATGCCTTGAGATGAATATAAAGAGTCAATTATAAAGCATTACTTTATAAATTCCAAAACCATTAATGATATAATTATAAATATATAATACATATGAATAAAGAATAATAATAATAACAACCCTAATTGCTTGTTTGTTCTTTATGTACAGCTTTGTTTTTTAAAGTCACAAACTTAAATTATGGCACAGAAGTACTTCTCATCCTAAATCAAGTGTTAGTCCTTGATCCCCCAGGAGGTGGCAGGGCAATTCTGGGGTAGAGTGAGTGCTAAGAGACAAATTGTATGGAGAAACTGAACCACACAGGCTGTGATGTGGTAAGGTAGCACACTTGCATTGATCTGATTCCTGTCTGTTACGCTTAATTTTTCCTTGATTCAAACAGTTCCCTCTGTATTATTATCAAGGTCACAAGCTGGATGGTGAGACACTTTCTTTTTTTATTTTATTTTATTGATTTTATTGTAATCATTCCATACAGATAGATCAATTTTTACAAAAAAAAGGATTGAAAATAAATCAACCCACATCCCTGAGAAAGACAGCATGGACAACAGAGTAAAACTTAAAGCTTGTAAAAATACATAAATTGATGAGTTTAACAGGTGGATAAAGATACATGGAGAAGAAAAAGAAATGGGAAAAGAATCTATTTCCTCAGTGCTTTAAGAGCTTATTCTAAAATATTATTGATTAGATCCTGCCAGGTTTTGAAAAAGTTCTGCACAGATCCTCCAAGTGAGAATTAGATTTTTTCCAATTTTTAATTAATATAAAACATCAGTTACCCACTCCAGCATAGAGGAAGGTGCGAGATGAGGGAAATCGGGCAGGTTCTGTTTAACAAAGTTTCTAATTTGAAGATAGGAAAGAAATGTGTTGCTGGAAAGTTAAATTTGGAATGTAATTGTTCATAGAATGCAAATATGTTATCTATATCAAGATCTCTGAACAATTTAAACCCAAATGTTTTCCAGATATTAAAAACTGCGTATGTTTGCGAGGGTTGAAAAAGGTGGTTCTCATGCAGAGGTGCAGAGAAATTCTTTCTACATTGGTTCCATATTCTAAGTGAGTGAAGCACAAGTGGGTTGTTAGTATATTGGCGATAACTTGCATTTATAAGGGCATAAAGCAGGGAATATAAAGAAGTACTGCAGGATTTTATTTCTATTACTGACCAAGCCTGTGTATGTTCATCTATGTGTGTCCAGGTTTTTATAGCTTGTATGTTTGCTGCACAGTAATAAAACTGAAAGTTAGGTAAAACCATGCCACCTTCTGCCTTAGGTCTTTGTAGGGTCGCTCTTTGGATACGTGGATGTTTTGAATTTCAAATAAATGAGGTTATGGTTGAATCTAATTGCTTAAAAATGATTTCTAGATGTATATTGGAATATTTTGAAATAAAAAGAGAAGCTTAGGAAGGATATTCATCTAACAACGTTAATTCTTCCAGCTAGAGTGAGATGAAGGGTTGACTATCTATTCAAGTCTTGCTTATTTTTTCCATACTGACGGTGAAATTTTGTTGATAAAGAGCTTTATGTTTACTTGTGATATTTACCCCTAGGTATTTAAACTGATCTGCAATGATAAAAGGGAAGGTGTCCAATCTGATATTGTATGCTTGAGAATTCACTATCATCTGCATATAGAGAAATTTTCTGTTCAAGTTCTTCTCTGATAATCCCCTTTATCTGATAAGCATTTTGACAGTGGTTCAATGGTGATTGCAAATTTCTCTAATGTAGTGAAAAGGTAGTTCCATTCAATCATGTCAAATGTTTTTTCTGCATCCAACGATAATGATATCTCTGGGGTGTTTGACTTTGCTGGTGAATATATTACATTAAACAGGCGTCGAAGATTGGAAGCTAAGTGTCGGACTTTAATAAATCCAATTTGATCTTCTAATATTACCGAAGGCAGCACTTTCTCCATCCTTCTGGCTAGGATTTTGAGGAGTATCTTAACATCATTATTCAGAAGTGAAATTGGTCTGTATGATGCACATTGTAATAAGTCCTTACTTTGTTTAGGAAAGACGGTGATTAATGCTTGGCAAAAAGTTTGAGGTAGTATTTGATTGTCTCTAGCTTCTGTGAATGTTGCTAATAAGAGGGGAGCTAGCTGAGTGGAGAAGTTCTTATAAAATTCTACAGGGTAGCCATCAGGGCCTGCTGCTTTCCCGCTTTGAAGTGACTTTATAGCATCTAGTAATTCTGAAAGTGCCAAAGGTTTATCCAGTTCCTATGCATTAAAATTATCTATTTGTGGTGTCTGTAATGTATCTAGAAATGCATTAGATTGTGTGTTGCCTTCTTTAAAATCAGTAGAATATAAGGATTTATGGTAGTCTCTGAATGTGTGCATTATATTTTTATGGTTAATGATTTTATCTCTCTTCGTGTTGGTGATTGCTAGGATTGCATTGCAAACTTCTTGCTTGTGGATTTGTTGAGCTAAGAGCTTATTAGCTTCCTGTCCATGTTCATAGTAATGATGTCTTGATTAAAAATGAGTTGTTCAGTTTCTTTGGTTGTTAAGAGGTTGAGCTCTGAATGCAGAGCCTGCCTTTTCCTATGAAGAGCCTCACTTGGACACCTGGCATGTTCTTCATCTGTTCTAGTAATTTAGCTGGTTAGCTCTGATACCTTATTGGTTTTTAATTTATTTCTGTGGGAAAGATATGAAATAATCTGTCCTCTTAAGAAGGCCTTTAGAGTTTCCCAGAGTATTCCTGCAGAGACCTCTGAGGATGTATTTGTCTCTAGGAAGAAACTGATTTGTTTGGATATAAATTCTGTACAGTTCTCATCTGCTAATAGAAGTGGGTTAAGACGTCATCTGCGAGATGAGTGTGTGAGGCATAATGATTTTAGCTCCTAGATCAGAGGGGTATGGTCGGAAATAACAATAGCGTTGTACTTGTAAGATTTAACCGTAGGCAAGAAATTATTATCTATAAAGAAATAATCAATTCTTGAGTAGCAATGATGGACTGGTGAGTAGAAGGAATATGTTCTTGAGTGGGTTAAGAAATCTCCAGGGGTCTAATAGGTTGTGGTCAGTTAAAAACTGTGCAATTGTCTTTGCAGTGTTAGGTGTCATCCCCCCTGTGACAGGAGACCTATCTAAGAGGGCATTTAAACACAATTAAAGTCTCCAGCCATTATAATTTTATGAGTGTTCACATTGGGAATGGATGCAAATACATTTTGCATGAATTCCCTATCTTCGACATTGGGTGCATAAACATTTATCAAAATCACTTTACAGTTAAATAAATTGCCCATGATAATCACATATCTCCATTCAGGATCAGATACTACATCTGATACCACAAATGAGACTGTTCTATGTATGAGAATTCCCACACCTCTAGTTTTCTTTGTAAAGCTGGAATGGAACATTTGGCCAGTCCAGTCTTTTTGCAGCCAGAGCTGATCCTTGCTTAGTAAGTGGGTCTCCTGTAAAAATACTATTTTAGCGTTTAAACCTGTTAGGTGAGAGAACAATTTCTTTCTCTTTAATTCGTGATTCAGGCCTTTAACATTTCAGCTCACAAAGTTAACTGTCCCATCATGGAGACATTGATTCTGAATTTTTGATGTCATTTTGTAGTCTTAACTGGAAGTGAGACAGCTTTAACCTTAATTTCAAATTTTCCCAAGAGTTATCACCATGCAGCCTATTGTTACGTTGGTAGTTATAATTATAAGGATTAAAAGGATAGATTAGATATAGCTTGCTCTCTTTTTCTCCCCCCTTATACCCCCACACCCCCATTTTGCTTCCCCATGTGAGGCTGTACCCCACTTCATAAAGTCCCAGTCCTCTGACATACCTAGAGACAGAGCACGTCCAAAACAAGCCCCCCAGCAGCGGCATTTGAGGATTAAAAAGTAGAGATATCTATTGCCGATAAAGTCTAAATACTATACGCATAAAATATAATCTTCAGCAGTCTTGAAATATTAAGACAGTAAACCCAGGGAGTGGTGTTAAAAAGTGGCCCTGGATAAGCATAGTAAACCCTAATGCAATAATAACAATAACAATAAACCACAGGTATGATTTTAGACAGTCTCCTTTAGAATAGTTAAAACAAAATGGATGGAAGGACCGGGGAGAGGACATCTGCAAGGCACTACCTCCCCTGGGACATTAGCAGGCAGCTCTCCTGGGTGGCTATGGCACCATGGATTCCCACAGGGCACCCTGGGAGTTGGTTTGGCATAGCCCTGTTAGGTTCCATGGGGGCCGCCAGTACAAGCTGCAGAACCTGGGAGTGATTCAAGGTCTGATTAATGAGCCACAAAGAACACTTCCGGGACCAGCTTAAAAGGAGGCGCCTTACTTCACACAGGGAGCCAGAGTCGGATTGAAGAAGACAAAGCGTGCTGGAGGAAGAGTGGAGGTGAGAGAAAGGGAGTACCCTGGTGGTCCACATTATTTCAATTTGAGGTCACAATGTAAATAGATAGATTTATCTATTTATTTAAGTAAAGGAACTTCATTCTCTAAAAACAGCATGCTCAGGTTCAATAGGATTCATTTTGGAGGGATGTATTATATTACTTCTAATATAATTTATTTTGTGTTTTAAAAATGTGTCAAACGCCTCATAAGTTCCACTAGTTTTCAGTAGGCATTTTGTTGGCTGAATTGGGTTTAGAAGATGACCAATAGTAGAAAATAAAGCTCTTTGGTTTCCTGCATAATCATTTATAAGTTCAGAAAAACAGGACTGTCCCTAAAGACGGACCACTTCATTGTACTCCGATATAAAATAATGTATTGTTAATTCAGTTTTTCTCCATTTACATTGAGCCTTACAACATTTTTTCTTAAGATCCGACACATTATAAGTTTTTCAAGGTATTTTAGTGCTGATAGATAGATAGATAGATAGATAGATAGATAGATAGATAGATAGATAGATAGATAGATAGATAGATAGATAGATAGAAGTTCTTTAAATAAATAAATAAACATATTATGCTCTGGACATGCACAGAATGACTTCAAAGCAAGAAAATTAAAAAGAAAACCTCTGACTTGGCAGTCCCAGTCACAGTGAAGCATTATGCAGGCGTATTGCTGTTGGTTTATAGGAGCCCCAGTAGCTGAGACTGGGAAAGGACACACATGGAAAGTTTTAGTTGAGAAATAAATCTACGGAGTTCAGGTATTCATATTTAGTTATTGTATTAACATAGATAGATAATATTTATTTATTGTTTTGCAGTTAGTATAATGGAGCCCCGTAGTGTTTCTTGACACAATTCTGCTAAATAATTCATAGTTTGAAAGTAGTTACTGCTAGTGTGTCATAGAGATGATGTACAGCATTGTTCATAACCACCATTAGTTTTATCTTTATTCTCATCTCCACTACTATCTCCAGCGGGTCGACATGTTGTCCCATAACTGAACCTGTCTCCTGAATCAGTCTGTTGATCCAGTGGGCTACTCTTAAAATGATGTTACACCACAGCATAGACAATTGCACTGGCCATCAGATGCAGATCACTGTGAGAAGTCCTACAGATGCAGAGGAATGGTGGTGGGACAAGACAGCAGGGCTCCTGTGCTCTCTAAGGGCACCCAAGGATGATAGTGGGGACGAGAGGGTTGACCGTGCTTGTCATAGTGCATCTCTGCCAACTGTGTAGATCTCGTGGGAAACCAGCAAAGGGAAGGTCTAGGAATGACATTCTGAAGCTTGTGATCTTTAATGAACTGATCCTGACTGTGATTTTATTCTTGAATTTATCTGGTTATGGAATTAGTTATTGATAGATTTTATCTTCCATATTGACACTGTTCTATCAAACCAGTGTGTTTGTACCGGTCTCAAGCCCGAATAAATGGGGAGGGTTACGTCAGGAAGGGCATCCGGTGCAAAATTTTGCCAAATCAATATGCGGACAACAAAACAAATTTCCATACCAGATCGGTCGAGTCCCGGGTTAACAACGACCGCCACCAGTACTGTTAGCCAACTGGGTGCTGGCGGAAATTGGGCTACTGTTGGCCGAAGAAAAAGAAGGAAAATAAGAGTGGGGAGATGTGTCCGGAGGCATGAGGAGAGGAGGAAAGTAAAGAAAGTGGAACTGAGGGTAGGAACTTTGAATGTTAGCAGTATGACTGGTAAGGGGAGAGAGTTAGCAGATATGATGGAGAGAAGGAAGGTTGATATATTGTGCATGCAAGAGACTAAATGGAAGAGGAGTAAGGCCAGGTGGATCGGAGGTGAATTCAAATTGTTCAATCATGGTGTGGATGGGAGGAGAAATGGAGTAGGGGTTATTCTGAAGGAGCAGTATATCAAGAGTGTTTTGGAGGTAAAAAAAGTGTCAGACAGAGTAATGATTATGAATATGGAAATTGGAGGTGTGATCATGAATGTTGTTAGTGCATATGCACCGCATGTTGGGTGTGCAATGGTTGAGAAAGAAGATTTTTGGAGTGAGTTGGATGAAGTGATGAACAGTGTACCCAAGGGACAGAAAGTGGTGAATGGAGCAGATTTCAATGGGCATGTTGGTGAAAGGAATAGTGGAGACGAGGAGGTGATGGGTAGGTATGGTGTCAAGGAGATGAATGAAGAAGGTCAGAGGATAGTGGATTTTGCCAAAAGGATGGACATGGCTGTGGTGAATACGTATTTTAAGAAGAGGGAGGAACATAGGGTTACGTACAAGAGTGGAGGAAGATGCACACAGGTAGACTGCATCCTATGCAGAAGAGTTGATCTGAAGGAGATTGAAGACTGCAAAGTGGTGGCAGGAGAAAGTGTAGTTAAGCAGCATAGGATGGTGGTCTGTAGGATGACGCTGGAGATCAAGAAAAGGAAGAGGGTGAGGGCAGAGCCAAGAATCAAATGATGGAAGTTGAAAAAGGAAGACTGCAAGGTTGAGTTTAGGGAGGAGGTAAGACAGGCACTGGGTGGCAGTGAAGAGTTACCAGACAGCTGGGAAACTACAGCAGATGTAGTAAAGGTGACAGCAAGAAGGGTGCTTGGCGTGACGTCTGGAAAGAGGAAGGAGGAAAAGGAAACATGGTGGTGGAATGAGGAAATACAGAAGAGTTTATAGAGGAAGAGGATGGCAAAGAAGTGGGATCGTCAGAGAGATGCAGAAAGTAGACAAGAGTACAAGGAGATAAGGCGCAAGGTGATGAGAGAGGTGGCAAAGGCTAAAGAAAAGGCATATGATGAGTTGTATGACAGGTTGGACACTAAGGAGGGAGAAAAGGACCTGTACCAATTGGCTAGACAGAGGGACTGAGCTGGGAAAGATGTGCAGCAGATTAGGGTGATAAAGGATAAAGATGTAAACGTACTCACAAGTGAGGAGAGTGTGTTGAGTAGATGGAAAGAGTACTTTGAGATGCTGATGAATGAAGAGAACAAGAGAGAGAAGAGGTTGGATGATGTGAAGATAATGAATCAGGAAGTGCAACGGATTAGCAAGGAGGAAGTGAGGACAGCTATGTAGAGGATGAAAAATGGAAAGGCCGTTGGTCCAGATGACATACCTATGGAAGCATGGAGGTGTCTAGGAGAGATGGCAGTGGAGTTTTTAACCAGATTGTTTAATGGAATCCTGGAATGTGAGAGGATGCCTGAGAAGTGGAGAAGAAGTGTACTTGTACCGATATTTAAGAATAAAGGGGATGTGCAGGACTGCAGTAACTACAGGGGAATAAAATTGATGAGCCACAGAATGAAGTTATGGGAAAGAGTAGTGGAAGCTAGGTTAAGAAGTAAGGTGATGATTAGTGAGCAGCAGTATGGTTTCATGCCAAGAAAGAGCACCACAGATGCAATGTTGTTCTGGGGATGTTGATGGAGAACTTTAGAGAAGGCCAGAAGGAGTTGCATTGTGTCTTTGTGGACCTGGAGAAAGCATATGACAGGGTGGCTCGAGTGGAGCTGTGGGATTGTATGAGGAAGTCGGGAGTGGCAGAGAAGTACGTAACAGTTGTACAGGATATGTAAGAGGGAAGTGTGACAGTGGTGAGGTCTGCGGTAGGAGTGACGGATGCATTCAAGTTGGAGGTGGGATTACATCAGTAATCATATTGCAGTGGTGATGGACAGGTTGACAGACGAGATTAGACAGGAGTTCCCATGGACTATGATGTTTGCTGATGACATTATGATCTGTAGCAATAGCAGGGAGCAGGTTGAGGAGACCCTGGAGAGGTGGAGATATGCTCTAGAGAGGAGAGGAATGAAGGTCAGTAGGAACAAGACAGAATACATGTGTGTAAATGGGAGGGAGGTCAGTGGAATGGTGAGGATGCAGGGAATAGAGTTGGTGAAGGTGGATGAGTTTAAATACTTGGGATCAACAGTACAGAGTAATGGGGACTGTGGAAGAGAGGTGAAAAAGAGAGTGCAGGCAGGGTGGA
>JANRMT010062856.1:45410096-45421874 GCA_026402145.1 Polypterus bichir lapradei
CTATCTATCTATCTATCTATCTATCTATCTATCTATCTATCTATCTAATCCTTAGTGTATGGCAATGTTGGCAACTGACATACCTCCCTGCAGCATGCCAAAGGCCCTGCCCCTTGCTTACTGACACATTTCAAGGGAACACAGAAAATATCAAAGAAGTATTATTGCTGGGTCTGTCCTCTCCTCAGTGGAGGCACACCCACAGAGGACTAGCCCCATCCCATGTACACCTCATCATTGACTTAAACTGCACGAGAGAAAAAGAAACAAATACAAGGAATTGAGAGGAAGACTGTTAGAGCAGTATGGTCAATGAAATGTTTCTCATCACATTGCTCTCTTACTTCCATTCTCTTCTTTCCTCTCCCCTTTCAACAAATCTTTAGCTGTCTCTTAGTCTATTATATGTAGAGTTCAGGGTGTATTGTAGACATTATGTAGCTCGCAAGTGATCAGTCTAGGTCTTGTCCGGAGTAGGAGCCAACTGAAGCCTGGGGGGATTGTATGGGGAGACTAAAATCCACAGTACCACAGGGATAACCAGGCTCTCTGTCTACTAGTTTGTGTAGAAAGGTGCTGCTTGGGGGGAATTATTCCTTGCTTTTCTGAATGGTGCCATGACAATAGGCCACTCAAAAGCACCAGTGAGAAATAGAAAATCTGTGAGCCTGGGGCAAACTGTGCATTATTTCTGCAATACATTACAAAATAGGCCGTCCAACTCATGTTAAGGGTGCTTGACCTTCCAACAAGAGAGTAAGGCTATGCTACCCAAATCAAAAATGAGGTAACACAGAACTACAATGAAGACCCAAAACTTTAAAAGCTAATTGGGGCTCAGTGGTACAAAGACGCCAGTCACTGCCAGAGGACTCTACAGTGTGATTTCCATGAATAGTAGAGGGAAGCCCAACATTGGAAATAGGTATAAGGCTTGGTGTAGAAGAATTCTGAGGAGGAGTTAATGGTCCCCTCTAGCCATTGTTCCAGGGAGCAAGAAAGAATGGTAAAGAAATAGAGAGACAAGAGAAATGGACTGGGACACTAAATCACAAATCAAAAGAAGAGCCCCTTGAGCTAAGCCGAGTTAGAATGCTAGCTTTACTTTGTTTGATGTCTATTTCTTTGTTATTTTGTATTGTATTTTAACAATGACCATCTCTCCATTATTAGTTTTTTTCTTTTAGTAAAAGTTGATGTTTTGGCATACTTGAGTGATGATAGGGGTTTATTTTAATAATATATAATCTGCAGACACAAATGGGGAAATGAAAGTTGCACATTTCCATAGTCACCAAGTAAACAAAATCAACACATTTTTGAAAGAACAGTAGGTATGAAGAAAAATGAAATAGAGACTGCTAAAAAAGAAAGCAAGTCTGATTGCTGGTATTATGACGCAGGAAAATTAATTTGCAACACTAAAAATAAAATAAAAAAGGACATATCAATATCAACGTCATAAATATGTAATTATTGGTAGGTATAATGTATTTAATTCATTCATTCATCCACCTTTCCATTCTCTAACCAGCTCTTTGACTTCAGGATCATGGGGTGTCAGTGTCTAATGTGGTAAGATGGGGCACAAGGCATGAAGCAACCCCAGACAGATCACCAGTCTATCGCAAAACACACTCAGTTTTTCATAATCTGCTTGGCTGCTATTGAAATTTGAAACAGAGAGATAACATTTGATTAAATGTTACCTTAAAACATTGCTATTGACATTATGTTTAGCTATAATCATTTATATTTAAACGAACACATAGGTTCTTAGTCACATTTGTTGTTCATTACTAAGGATTACAGTATACTGCATGTTGTTTTGTTCCTGCACTAATTTAATCTTACATCACATTTTCATGGAGCATATTGATCAGAGTTAAGTGAAGGGGGAGGGGGGTTCTGACCTGAAGAAATGAAGGTGAACACGTGCTTGCAATAAAGTCTCAGTTCTCAGAATCGCCCCCATGATGATACTTCCTGTGGACTAACAGGAATTCCCCAGCCTCTATAAAGAAGCAAAACTTTTTTCCTACAGCTCACAAAAAGTAGATGTCTACAGCAGTAAGAAGTACTGAATCAAGAATCATCCATCATAATAAGGCGTGGACTTCTGGTAAGAAAAGAACATGAATCTGACAGCAGAGGGAGGACAAAAAAGAAACATACACAACCACACTATTTTTAAACAACAAGAAATTGGATAAATGTGTGTATTTTGAATGACAGGAGTTTCATTGACTCAGTTTATAATACAGAATTAACAATGTGAAAGTGTAAATATCAAAAATGCTTACAATTTCTGCATTGATCTCTCAGTGTTATGTTAGCTTGATTTTCTTGAAAGATAGTTTTTTTTAAAAGTGCTTAATTTCATTAACTTTAACATTTAATTTTCCATTTGTTGAAATGTTGACACCAATATGTTGCTAAGTAAACATCTAGTTTTAATTTAAAATAGTCAGGTTCACACCTTGATAGTTATGGTATGGTCTTTGTTAATTCTCTTGTTCTCTAAATTTCCCAGCGGGACTAATAAACTTTATCTAATCTAAAGTAATCGTAATGTACAGATAACCTAGAGTGAACTCTAATTTCAAAATGAAGCTATGCTGCTTAAGAATCCACCTAAAAATCTGCATAAAAAACACCAGGGTGGTTTACCACGAAAAAGATCAATGAGATTTTGTTAGCTATTATAGAAAATAAAATTTCTGTTGTACAGTATTTTGTCTGACTGGAAAGGTAACTATTTTTACTGTATATATGATATTTTAATTTTGTATACACTGCATGATTTTTGACAGATTTACAATCAAGCAACACTAAAATGGGCCTCACATTGGCTTAATATAGGGGAAAGTGTTTTACAATAGTAGAAAAAGCTTTATTGGTCAAAGAAACTGAATCATGAGCTGATGTAGCTGAACACGTGCTGCAAGGGTTGGCATAATCTGTTGCCATATGTGATACCATGGATAGGATGAGTATTTAGAGAAAAGATACTGTAGTGTCATGGGGAACCAGTATATTCCTGTCCAATGATTCATTAAAAGGTCGCTGTCAGTGGTCAGCTTCAGCACTTCGCTCCAACAAGGCTTTTACCTCTAGATCCTTGATTTAAAACTTATTGAGATGTAGTGACCATTTATACAAAGGTTTGCAATTAAGTTCAGGGTAAGAACTTAAAATTAAAGGGTTGCTGCCAGTTTTGTTACAAGTTATGAAAGTAGTCACAGAAACTAACAGCAGCTCTTTAATGGTAAGACACTGAAAATCTCTGGTCCTGAATTTAAGTGTAAAATTTAGGACAAATTGTGACCACATATCAGTATGTTTTAAATCAAGAATCTAAAGATGAAAGCTTGTTGGGGTGAAGTCAGATGATCTACTCCTACAGTTTGTGCAGAAAAAGTCATGACCATTTTGGCAGCAGAGTTTCCTTTATTCTATTTATTGTTACTTTTATTTCTCTCTTCAGTGATCCCTCTCTTTTCTTTTGCTATTTAGCCTAAACTTCAAATGAAATTTGCTTTCCAATCATTAACTGGGTCAAGTGGGTTCACATACAGGAGATTAGATTCAAACCCTGGCATATTCACTGCCTGCATACTTTCTATATGTCTGCATATATATTCCTCTAGTTTTTGTGCAGCATCCCAAAGATGTGCATGTTATGTTGACTGATAATTCTAAACTGGTCCTGTATGAGGGAGTATGGAAGTGTGTGGCAGCGTGCCCTGTAATGGACTGGTACTTCATATAGGGTTTTTGCCTGCTGGGATAGGCTTTATCCTCATCCAGTGAACATTTTTGAATACACAGGATTGAAGGAAGGATGGATGAATATTCTGAGTTATAGAATCCAGTTATAAAGTACAACATCACTAGTTTAAAAGGTCCATAAAAATATATTTGACTAATTACAAAACTCAGAAAAGGGCAGTCAGTGTGGCATAGTGGTTAAGGCTTTGGACTTTAAGCCCTGTGGTTGTGGGTTCAACTCCTGCTGCTCATGTTGTGTGATCATGATTAAAGTCCCTTCACATGCTGGTGCTCCAATTGGAACAAGAAATGCAAGCAATTGCATCTTTAGTGTGGTAAGCTGCTTTGGGTAAAGGCTAACCAAATAATTTATATGAACAATTTTCTTGTAGCATACTGTGAAGAAACGCAAATGCATTGTCATTGCATACTTTGAGGCACTGTTGACAGCAATAATCAAACTAAAGAGTAATGTTCTACAATGTGGGGATTGTTTCACAAACTTAGAGGATTCTTCATTTTCTGAAATGTGGCTTTTTGTATTGAATTAAATAATAGTGGAAAAGTGAATGCAGGTTATGTGGAGGATGCTTAAGAGTTTCCAGTCAGCCTAGCTACAACTTATGGAAAGTTGATAATGAAGTAGTAGTGCTACATTGTGTTGGTAGTCGTGCATTTCAAGACTATACAGCCCCTATGGAACTACACTTCAGTTATAAATGTTAAGTTAACAAAACGGTAGGATATGGATTCATTAATTTAACTAACACTTAAACTTACTGTCATCATTATCTTTTTGTCTTGATGATACCTATTTTTAGTTTTACCTTACTAAATAATCCTATCTGGAAATGTAGATTTTTCTCATTTCATTTCAAATGAATAATAAAATCCCGCTCATCAAAGAGATGCTTTATCCATATTCTTTAAAATTCTTGTCATATCACATTTCAAAATGTCTCTTATAACAATGTTGTACATACATACATTTGTATACATTCTACTGATTTCAGTTTTAGAAGCACCTCATCTTATAAACTTTCCTGTTCATCATTAAAACATCATATCAGAATTAGTATAAGCCTATGATGAAGAAGCATGTGTGAGATTTTACTAGACTACTATTTAATTTCAAATTTATCATGAGCTAATGGAATTGTTCTTAATAACACTGATTCGATTGCCCAATCCGTTTCACTGTCTTTAAATTTATATTCAGTACTAAAATTGTTTTTGTGTTTATCAACCACAAAACATCAGTCTGCCATGTTGCTCATATTTTACATTATGCATACCATTTCTATTTGGTGTTGGGAGGCTCTCTGAGTAGAACCGATGATTCTTCAAATCAAAATGAGCCAGGTGAGGCGTTCTGGGCTGGTAGATGGGTTGTCCACTGTGGTCTCTCCTGGGACTGTGCAAGACATAGCCCACTGAGAGAAGGCCTAGGACATGAAGGCATGCTGGAGGAATAGTATCTCTCAGACTTCCTAGAAGCCCTCTTGGTATTACCCAGGAAGTGCTGGAAGATGTTTCCAAGAATAGGGAGGCCTAGTTACCATGGCCCGCTACAGGAAATGCAGAATAAAAATGAACAAATGAATACATGAATTTCTATTTGGTTTAATAATTAGCACAATTTTATTTGCATTCTGTCAAGAATCAAGTTCATTTAATTTCTGCTATAAACAGATGCTTACAAATGCATATAAATTGTGAAGAAGATGTGTATATGTTGTTTTATGATAACACTTACTTATATGACACATAAACAGTAGAAATTATAATCACCACAAATAGAGAGACTGAGAGATGGAAGAAAGGCACTATATGACTTCTAGGACTTCTAAAAAGCTCTGTGATAATGGAATGATAAAATGTGCATCCTGGCATATTTAAAAAGTGAACTGTCATAAGCCGAAATACTTTATAATTTACAACCCCACATTTATTACCATCATAAAGTAATATAGACAGAAAGGTTTGGCTGCTTGAGTTTTTTCAGATACTCCAGTTTTTCTTTCCATACCCCAAACAGTTTAATTGGCAATCCTAAATTGACCTGAAATGAGTGAGTGTGGGTCCATGTGTGTTACGGTGCACTGTGACAGATTAACAACTCTTTCTGGGCTGGTCCTTACTTTAACCAAATGTTGTAGGGCTAAGATCTAGCCTCTGTTGTCCTGAATTGGATTAAACATGATCAATTATGAATGGATGGACAGATTTCACATCTCACTCAGGTATGTGTGATTTAAAAGAGTGTCAACTGTATACAGTATTTAAAATTTGTTAGAAGATACCATAAAATCAGCTCGTACATGCCCTAAACTTTCATTTGGCTTGCTGTAGTCATTAAACTTTAGAAGCAATAAATTAGGAGACAAAGATCTTTCACAGACAGAAATGACCAGATTTCTTGCAGTTGTTAGCAGTTAAAGGTGATGCAAATTCAGTATTCCATAAAAAAATATACATTTTTACACTGGTTCATCAGACTTGATCCTAATGGTCATGTATGGATGCTAATTTTCATGTTATCCCTTTGTCTAATCAATGGTTAAATATTTATTTTAACTAAATAATTTGTTCAGTTTGATGACCAGTTTATCATTCTATACTCAGATATACTTTTGCAGGATACTATGTATTTTTGGCTATAGATTTCCTGTTAGTTAGTGTACACTATGTACAAATCAGAGCTTCTTCAAAAATAATTTTATTACTCTTAATTTAATTTTATATATAAACACCAATAATAGATTTGATCCCCTTTTTAAAGGCTGATTTTTTTGTAATTTGAAAAGAATGACAATTTAACAAGAAGAGAATCTACTTCAGTTTCATTTGGAATTGTGCACTGATCATATAGGAGTTACCTTAAAATTAAATTTAAAGAAACATGAGAGCTAAGTATCAGTAAGCAAGCCAGGGAAAATTAAACTGATTATGTACATTGAATGACAAAGCAGTAATTCCTTAGAAAAGTAAAACAACATTAATTAATTAGCATAATAGTATTTTCCACTTTTTTACTTACTAGTTACTAGTCTTATTTGTGTATTTGAAAAGCTTCTGTAAAACGCCCCCCGGGGACGAACTTCTATCTATCTATCTATCTATCTATCTATCTATCTATCTATCTATCTATCTATCATAAAACAGGAATAGGGAAACAAAGTGTTCAATTAACTTAAAATGTGTTTATTGGAAAATATCCAGAGATGTTTAAAAGTGTACTCTTTATAATATAATAAATTGGAACATAAGCCTAGTTTTTTGTCATTTAGTGGCAGCAACCTTCTTTTCTGTTACAATTGTCTTCTGAATCCTTTGTATGATTATTCTTAGAAAAAGAGAAACATTTCTTGCTCTTGTACATATAGGGGTTTCCCCGAAATTTTTTAAAATTTAATTTCCACTTGAAACTTATGAATCATGTAAAGTTACTAATGCACCTCAGATTAGAAGTTCTGATATGACTTCACTCAATGGCACATAACACAATTTCCCAGTGGCTCTTTTATGTGGATATGAAAGCTTTTTGTGAAATCATTGCAGGTGTTACTTTTACTAGTTTGGCATCTCATAGATAATTTTTTTATGACTATATGCCCACATTTTTTATGACTATATATGCCCAGCTTTAACACTCACCTTTTTCCATTCTTGTAATTTAAAAAAGTGCTTTTGATTAATTGGTATCACAATTAAAACATTCAGATTTTTTTTAACATCGAGAAAAAAACCCAGTGAATTTAATAAATACAAAAGCTCTCTGAATATTTACATTCAAACTGACTGACTCTGTGTCTCTGTGACTCTGTCTGTGGTTCACTTGCCACGTTTTGTTATAATCAATAACTATCTAGTTTAATAATGGAAATGATTCTTATGTTGAAGTCAAATGTAAAAATGCTCCAGATAATATTGTACTAAGAAAATACATTATCTGAGGCAGATGGTTTGTGTTAAGTTTTAACTAAAGAAGTAAGTAAAATACATAGGTATTATTGAAGCATTTTAACCTTACTGTATCACAAAAAACTCAAACGAACAAAATGATAACATGAGAACCACCACCAAATAAAGGAACAAGTAAAATACACGTAGGCTCCCAATGAAACCCATCTGTCTTTGCATCTCACCACGCAGCATGTTGTTAGGCAAAACTCACCAACAAAGAAATTAAATTCCGAGGTGATGCCAATAATATATTTTCAGTTTAAGGAGATTTTGTTGTACTCAGGCTTTTTACTTTAATGATAAGACTGAATTTACTGATGCTACTAAACTGTATTTGCAGCCTTTATTTTGGAATTGAAATTTATTTTTAAAATTTTATTTTAGTGCTCTGGTTTAAAAGTAATGATTTAACAAGCTTAGCTTGAAGAGGAGGAAAAGGCAGGACCAAAGTTCAATTGCCATTCACATCCCTGGTCAAGTTGCTCTGACAGTTCTTGCATAGACAAATTTTTGTCAATCCAACTCCGACTGTCAAAAGTAAGTATTACTATATTATATTCAGTTTGACTACTTAAACTGATACAGTTTTTATCTATTCACTCTTTTCATGATGCAACATAATATTATCAAACTTGCTTAATCAAATTCAGGGTTGTGGAGTTTATCCCAGCAGCAGTACATATGAGGTAGGAAAGAGTGCTGGACAGAATAGTAGTCTATTCCAAGACTTGCACACATACACATCCACACTTACATGGAAGGAACTTTGAACTATCAATTAACCTAACATTAATTGTATTTGGAATTTACAAGGAAAACCAGATAAACAATAAGTCTGGTGCAAATGCTCACAGTCAAAGGTTGACACAGAAAGAGAAACAGAAAGAGAGTGAGAGAGAGAGAGAGAGAGAGAGAAGGAGGTGAGAAAGTGGTGCTTTCATACACTGATAAGCAAATGGGAAACCCCTTTCTAAAGAAGGTTTAATAACTTGTAAAGGTGGGTCCAAGGAGGCAGCAGGGTTTTTGTTTATGACTTACTCTTTTGTACTCATTCTTAGATGTTTAAAACAGTAAATTCCACATTGTTACAAAGAAGTGCTTATTTTATTCTTGGGTGAAGTGATTCCATGAGGCTGCTTTATATTTAAAGTGGTTAAAAATAAAACCAATCCATATGTTATTGAACCAAGGACCATGGAAGCCAGAATCACAAGACTGAGTGCCAATAAAAGAAAATGTAAAGCACATGTATCAATATGTAATGCAAAGTTTCAAAAAACTTTGAAACTAACACTAAAACGGCAACTAAATACAAATAATTAAACTAAAATATTTCTCCTCAGAAACATTAAGCATAGAACTGTGCCCATGCCATTAATTGCTGTACATGCAAAAGACAAAACATTGGTATGCAAAGGTCTATACCTGGCCTATTCAAACAGCAGCCAGTGGGCCACATGCGGCCCAGAAGCAACCTCCGTGTGGCCCAGCCTGTGGTCCCGCCAAAAACACAGAGAATAACACATTTTGTGAGCCTTCAGAAATTCCTACATAAATTCCTACAGGGGTACAGACCAAGAATGCAACATTCCGCGCAGCCTAGCACCATTCAAACAACAATGCAGGGTGTTGTGTGTCTATAAGAGGTGGTAGTAGTCTATGATACAGTGATTTTTTTTTTTTTGTGATTGTAAATATTGTACCTGTACCTCGGCAGCGACAACTAGTCATGGAATCAACTACATATTACATGATTCTATAATCAATTGTGTGCTGAGTCTTAGTTTATTCCAGTTTCACCAAGTAAGTGTGAATGTGGGCTTTTGCAAATTAATCTAATTACTCCAATGAGAGACTCGTTACTGACAAGCACTGCCTCCACACTTCTCTTCATATGATTGGTTGGCCATCCACTCACATGCTTTGATCTTAAGGATTCATGGCTTTTACTGGGATGAATATCAGCCATTGATACTCAAAGCAAAGGATGAATTAGAAAGACTGCAATTGATAAAAACATGCAAAATATTTGGACTGTTCTTTAAAACTCAAATTAAGCATTGATTGCTTTGTGGGACTATATATCAACCTTTTTCTAGAATGTAGAGCTCGTTATTAACCTGCTGTTGATATTCTTCAAGTGGCATGTCTCTTTCTTAACTAAATTTTCTCACAAGTTCACCTTTTAAACAATCAATGCGCAGTAACATTTCAGTGACACACTTCCAAACTAATACTACCATTGTTATCTGTTACTCTTATTTTATATTAACTTATATGTTGCTTATTTTTAGTCTCATCATTTTTTGCCTTTTTATTGTAGTCCATATTTTAATAAATTTCTATGTATACAGATACTTTGGACAAAATATGTCTATTAAGACTAATAGTTTTGAAGAGCTTTCTCCTTAATAATTTCACTACATTTTGGCAACATCAATATTATTTCCTAGAACATTAGCTTGACATACACAAATCCTAGCTCTGTTCTTGTGAGATTTCAATATTTAAATCTGACTTTCAGTGTGAACTACAGTATATACTATAGCTTTGGTAGTCTACCTACCATATCTGAGAGTAAAATTATTTTTGAGATAAAAAAAATACTTTCAATCAATAGTTCTGAAAGTTTTACAATTGCTTTGAAAATCATTTACATCATTATGTGTATTTTCTAAAATAATGGAATGCCCCTCATGGTGTGACACAATGCCTAGCACTGCTGCCTCATGGCCCCTGGAATGTACACCTCCTGTACCACTGTGTTTGTGTGGATTTTTTAGACCCTCCTCTTTCTCCTACTATCCCAAACACCTTTGTGCTTAGTTAAATGATGACTCAGAATTGAACACAACTCCGTATGAGTATATGTGAGGATGCCTTTAGCATTATTATTATTATTAATTATTAGCATTATCTCACAGTTGTATTAAAAAGGTTTTCAATCGTGTCTGCATTATTCAGCCTTGACCACTCCCCTCTACACCACTCCCACAATAATTACTCCTACTATACCACCCTGTGACACTCTTAGTGCTAAATCTCCCTTCAATGCTGTTGGTTATAATGGCAAGTCAGAAAAGCAAATTATGTATTCAAGAATGTTGAATTTTAGATTGCAATAGAAAAACAGCAGCAAGAGCTGATAATGAATGTCGAAAAAAGAAAATGGACAAAAAAGAGCTGTATATAATAAAAATCAAGAACAAAGAGAATTGTCCAATAATCAAGAAAGAGAAAAAAATCCGGAACAATATGCGAACAAAAATGCAAAAAGGCAATGTTTTTAGAATGCAAGTTAGAGTATAAAGTAATTCATATTGTTTTTGTTGAGGCGTTAATTTAATTTAATATTTACTTTTTATTATGGTTTACTTTTTTACTTTTACTTTTTACTATGTTTTGTTTTTCTACTATGCTTTATTATGCATTAGTATTTAAAATAGACAGTTGTAGTGAAATACTCAAGTAGCTGATTTTCTTTCTATAATAATTAAGGACCAAAACTTCCTCCCAGGCTCCGCATACTCTTCTATATACCAACTGTTTAAATACAACTGCTTTCTCAAATGGAGAGGCGCCCCAACTCCCTTTGAGCGGCTCAGCTGCAAGATAGTGGGCACTCCTAGTTATTAATTACTAGAGGACCCTAGTAATTAATTAGTATTATTATTAATAGTTAATCAGCATTATTCCTTTCAGTGCTGGTACCTGATTTGCACCCAAAGCTGCTTGTGTAGATTCTTGTTTGCTGTAATCAGAGAAAAATGAGTTTGGGTCACAGACTGACTCATAACATATCATTATGACAGAGCACCGCAGTGGGTGGCGTCATTTGGTTCCCAAATGGCACATAAACTGTGTGGTGTTTGCATGATTTTTGTGAACCTCTTCTAGAAGAATTGCTGAATCTATGTCATTAGGTCAATTTAATTGTTCACTAAGATGAACTCAAAGATACCCATGCATTTTGTAACTAGCTACAAAACAGATAGATAGATAGATAGATAGATAGATAGATAGATAGATAGATAGATAGAT
>JANRMT010062856.1:45434105-45458156 GCA_026402145.1 Polypterus bichir lapradei
TACAGGAAGTAAAAAGACACATTGTCCGCAGAACCCGCGAAGCAGCGAAAAATCCGCGTTATATATTTAGTTATGCTTTCATATAAAATCCGCGATAGAGTGAAGCCGCGAAAGTCGAAGCGCGATATAGCGAGGGATTACTGTAATTGATTTTTTCCAAATTCAAATAGTATAAAACATCGGTTTCCCACTGACTTAAAAGAGGAGAGTTTGGATTCTTCCAGTTTAGCAGAATAAGTCTGCGTGCCAAAAGTGTAGTGAATGCAATCACAGTTTGTTTGTTCTTTTCCACTTTAAACCCATCTGGATGAACCCCAAACACAGCTGTTAATGGTTTAGGAGGGATTGTGACCCCAAGGCTGTCTGAAAGGTAATTCAAAATTTTGATCCAGAATGATGTTAGTTTGGTGCAGGCCCAGAACATGTGACCCAGTGAGGCTGGGACTTGATTGCAGCGTTCGCAGGTTGGATTTTGCCCTGGAAACATTTTGGAGAGTTTTAGGCAAGACAGATGTGCGCGATATATAATTTTGAGTTGAATAATTGTATGCTTTGCGCATATGGAGCTCGAGTGAATTCTCTGCATTGATATTTTCCACTCCTTTTCTGATATATTAATTGAGAGATCTTTTTCCCATTGTCCTATTGGATCTTTGAAAGGGAGGGACTGTAAAGTGATTTTATATATTGCAGAAATGGTGTCTGAGTCCTTTAGATTGAGCAAGATTTATTCCAGCATGGATGAGGGTGCAAGATGAGGAAAATCGGGACGGTTCTGTTTAACAAAGTTCCTAATTTGAAGATAGTGTAAGAAATGTGTAGCTGGAATGTTACATTTGGAATGTAATTGTTCATAGGATGCAAAGACGTTGTCTATATAAAGATCTCTAAGCAAGTTAATCCCACATTTTTTCCAGATATTAAAAACTGCATATGTTTGCGAAGGTTGAAAGAGGTTCTCTTGCACAGGTGCCACATATAAAAGCTTCTCCATCTTAAAATGCTTTCAACATTGGTTCCATATTCTAAGTGAGTGAAGCACAATTGGGTTATTAGTATATTGCCGATAACTTGCATTAATTGGGACCCAGCGCAGGGAATATAAAGAAGTACTGCAGGATTTTACTTCTATTGCGGACCAAGCCTGTGTATGTTCTTCTATTTGTGTCCAGTTTTTTATAGCTTGTATGTTTGCTGCCCAGTAATAAAACTGAAAGTTAGGTAGAGCCATGCCACCTTCTGCCCTTTGTCTTTGTAGGGTCATTCTTTGGATACCTGGATGTTTTGAGTTCCAAATAAATGAGGTTATTGTTGAATCTAATTGCTTAAAAAATGATTTATTGGTGTATATTGGGATGTTTTGAAATAAAAAAAGGAGCTTAGGAAGAATATTCATCTTAACAGTGTTAATTCTTTCAGCTAGAGTAAGATGAAGGGTTGACCGTCTATGCAAGTCTTGCTTAATTTTTTCCATGCAGACAGTGAAATTTTGTTGATAAAGAGCTTTATGTTTACTTGCGATGTTTACCCCTAGGTATTTAAACTGATCTGCAATGATAAAAGGTAGGGTATCTAATCTAATATTATATGCTTGAGAATTCACTGGAAAGAGTACAGTTTTATTCAGATTAATTCTGAGACCGGAGATATTTTGAAATTCTGTGAGTGCTGTTAAGACTGCTGGCACAGAATTTTGTGGGTCTGATATATACAGTACCATATCATCTGCATATAGAGAAATTTTCTGTTCCAATCCTTCTCTGATAATCCCCTTTATTTGATTTGTTTCGACAGTGTATTGCCAGTGGTTCAATGGTGATTGCAAACAGTAGCGGTGACAAGGGGCATTCTTGTCTGGTACCACGTTCTAGTTTAAAGTAGTCTGAACAAATGTTGTTAATACAAACTGAAGCTTCTGAATTGGTATACAGTAATTTGATCCATGCACAAATGTTCAGGCCAAACCCAAATTTCTCCAATGTAGTAAAAAGGTATTTCCATTCAATCATGTCAAATGCTTTTTCTGCATCCAATGATAATAATATTTCTGGGGTGTTTGATTTAGTTGGTGAGTATATTACATTAAACAGGCATCGAAGATTTGAAGATAAGTGTCGACCCTTGATAAATCCAATTTGATCTTGTGATATTACTGAAGGGAGCACCTTCTACATCCTTCCAGCTATGATTTTTGAGAGTATTTTAACATCACTATTCAAAAGTGAAATTTGTCTTCCTGATTTCCTCAGTTATTGCAAAATTTTGTGAGTTGTCATTATGGTCTTTATCCAACATTTAATGTCAGATAAAAGACACCAAAATGAACAAATGACATATTTTTAAAAAGTATTTTAATTTATCTAACAACAATTGAAATGTGTGAAAAAGTAACTGCCATCATGTAAAGCATTATAATTAAAGAGATAACCAGTGTCAATTTATTTAGCACAGGCATGTGTGATTGCAGCCTGCCTGGTTCAATATACATATACAGTAACTTATTTTTGATCTTTAATCTCAGAGGCAAGTTGCCAGCACAACCACTCAGTAAGCACATAGTGCGACATGGAAAAAGCTAAAGGGATCAAAAAAAATTTTTATTTATCAGCCCGAAAAAATCTACAAAGCAATTTTGAGGCTCTGGAACTTCACCTAAGCACAGTAATAGCCATAATTCCCAAACAGAAAACACTTGCAGCAGTAGTGAATCTTTCTGTGGAGGACAGTTTTTCAGAATTACTCTTAAGGGTGCTGTGTAAAATCATCTAGGACAGTGGTGGTGAACCTATGGCACGTGTGCCAGAGGGGGCACTCAGAGCCCTCTCTGTGGGCACGCACACTGTCACCCCAGCACAGAGTTCGTTACTAGAAAGCCAGAGGGAAGCAGATCCAAGCTGCTCCCCTCCCCCTCTCCACGTGTGCCTGAGGACATTTCTCATATTACCTGCCCCTCTGCCCAGCAGCCCAATTGGAGTGCTTCCTCTCTCCCCTGTCTGGGGTAAGGCGGGCGGGCCACGTGTGGTGTGAAGGTGCAGTGCGGATGGCAGTATGTTGAGTCTGTGACGAAGATGATTCCCGTGGTGGGGTTGGAGGGAATGTGATATAGTGGGTCCACAGCTGAAAATTGAAAAGGCAACTTTTAATAGATAATCTGCGCACTCGCGGCTTAGAGGGGGGTGTGGTAGTGTGGCCAGAGCGGTTCCCGGGAGCTTCTTGATGCGAGCGGCCCTCGCTTAAGTGCACAGGTGAGGAGTCGTCCACATCTGTAATTTTTGCCGGGAGCTGCTAATCACCACACCTGATCCACGTCCCTGTAATATATAATAGAAGCGCGAGGCGGTGGAAAGGGGAAAAAAAGAGAGAGAGAGAATGGGAATGGAGGTTAATGGGGAAGACCTGCGTAAAACACTTGAGAAGATAGAAGGGATGACAAAGGACAACACAGTTAGTTCTGAAAGTGAAATCCTTAAAGTGTGGAATTCTCTGCCAAATAATTTTAAGTCAATGAAAGCACTTGCGATTGCTTTCCTCACTTTGTTTGGATCATCTTATGCTTGTGAGCAGCTGTTTTCAGCTTTGAATTATATCAAATCTGACACCAGAAACAGACTAACAGATTACCTGAGTGCTGCATGCGTTGCTCTCAAACTTATAAAGTATGAGCCAAGGTTAGATAAATTATCAGCATGCATACAACAGCAAAAATCACATTAATTGTTCAAAAGCATGCCGAATGCAAACTTTTACCTTTCAATAAAAAGTTGTTTGTATCATTGAAAGCTCTGTTATTGTGTTTTTTCTTTTAAGACAAAAGATGTTAATGTATGAGTTGTTTTTTCTAAACTAAAACCTCAGTGTTCAGGTTAAATTGCTGTGTTGGCACTTTGCGATAAACAAGTGGGTTTTGGGTTGAAGTTTGGTCTCTAAAAGGTTCGCCATCACTGATCTAGGAAGTCACAAAGAATCTTAAAAAAATCTGAATATCTCCATGGTTCTCCTGCATCAGCAAAGGGCAGTATTCATGACTTTACAATCAGAAAGACTAGGCAAAAATGGGCTTCATTAAAAACCATTGCTAACCAAGAAGAACACAAATAGTTATCACTTATTTGCCAGGAAGCACATGGATGATTCCCAACCTTTTGGGAGAATATTCTATGGACAGCAAAGACAATAGTTTAGTGTTTTTGATGACATGAGCTCCATTGTGAATGGTGTTATGCTAACAATGCATTCCATAGCATGAACACCAATTTAGGGAACTATGATTTCATCTCTGTATTAAAAATTCCTAAAGAGGATGTCTGGTCATCCTGCTGTGAGCTGAAACTAAAGCTTAACTGTAGTAAGTCAAAGATTCAGACTATAAAAACATACCCGCATTTGAATGGCTGAACAGAAGCAAAATTAAAATTTTAGATTTGTTTATTCAAACTCAATATAGATGCTAGGACTAGAAACCGTGAGATGGCAGGGCTAGAAATTATGAGTTCATGCTTGAAAATCTGAAATCTCTCTGTTATATAAAAAAATCATTTGATGCGACAAGACTTTTTGGAAGAGAGATTTTTTCAAGTCCCGCGAGACAAGAGTTTTGCGTTGAGTTTTTTTCAAGTCACGCTCTCCTATCAAACATTTTCAAACAAGACCATGGTCCTCTAGCACTTAGAAATGAGGAAGTCAAATGAATTAACACCAAAAATGTCGATCAGATACACGGCAAATTGGGTAAATGCATATCAATAGACTATGCTGAAACAGTTGGTGGTGATTGTGCGGAAAATGAAAACAACAACTTACAATATCCCGAAGAATAACTACAACCGTTACCTTCTGTTCTGCTAACACATGAATTATTGGAGAAAGAAGGATGTATCCAAAAAAGGTAATGTAGTACATCTTCCGTGGATAACATTAGACAACAAAGGAGTTCTTGATATGCCATTCGTATTAAAACGTTAACAGTTTCCCGTTAAAATAGCTTTTGCAAAGACAATTAACAAATCTCAGGGCCAAACATTTGACAAAGTCGTTTTATTCAATAGAGAGAAAGAAATGAAATTCAATCAGCAGTTATACATTGCGTTGATGCATATGTAACAATTCCTATGAAAATAAAAATCTGTTTAAATTGTATATCCACATCCCCATACGTGAGTGGCAAAACCGTAAAGAGGCTAGTGCGTAGCGCAGGCCCAGGGGGTTGGTGAGCGAAGCGAGCAGGGGGCAAAGCCCCCTAGTATTTCTTAATTAAAGCAGGTATCTAAAGAAGAGTTAGCTAAAATTTCTCCACAGCAATGTGAAAGACTGATATTGAATTAAAGGAAGGATTTACTGTCATTGCAGCTGAAAGTGGCACAAACAGCATTAAGTATTAAGGAGCAGATACTTTTCACACAGTGTCAGTTGGAGTTGAATAATTTTGTTTATTCAATTAATGACATTCAAAGGACAACATAAAAATGCATCAATTTGCAACACAGGGGTATGACCACAATAGCTACATGAAATGGAGCCTTCTGGTGGTGGAGCTCCATTTTACACAGAAGAACGTCCAATAATGAACATCGGCTTCCAGTCAGATGAGGACTTAAATACTGGATGAACCGTAAGGGGTGGGGCTTAAATTGTTGCAGGAGCAGTGATTTTGTGGCTCTTCTGGGGTTTTGTGCTCCATTCTAAGGACAGAAAGGGAGCGAGCATGTGTTAGCAATATAGTCTCACCTATATGTTTTTATTTCCCAAAACCCACAAAACGCTCCCCAAGCTCACATGTCTCACAGTAAGTTACCCTGTGAGAATCCAGACTTGTGAATATATATGCGCTTCCTTGTGATGCTCATTCAGACCTCTGCATAAACAACACTTAAGTCTTGAAATTGGTCAAAATCTGGAAACATTTAATGTATTAGCCAAAAACAAACATATTACAGAACAGGTTAGATGTTTCCTGATTAGCAGTTGTGCAGCACTATAGAAATAAAAGTTTATATTTATGGTGATTTCAGGAAGTGCTTAATGAAAAGTAAAAGATGTATTTTAGCTTTAACAATTTCCTCAAGCAGTTCAAACATAATGTAATTTTGCAATTGAAGAAATATATTAAAAGTAAATTATAATATTCTCAATTCTGGGTCCCGGATGTTGCAGCCTATCATGGAAGCACCAGACGTAAAGCAGAAACTAACCCTGGATTCAGCACTATCCATTGTAGTGCCAATCAGCAACCACAGTTACATAGAGCTAATTTTGAAATTTGATGCTAAGATGCTTGTCCTTGGTATTTGGGTGGAAAACTGGAATATATTTTTTAATTTAGTTATGGCCCATTATCACTTATCATAACCCTTTAGCTGCTCTAGGTAGCAAGGGGATAACTAGTGTTATTGACATAGTTAACCTGAATGGTGTCTTCTCCAAGTTCTCTGGTTTTCTTCTCACTACTGAAAATTACACGAGTTTGGATAAATACAGATTCTAAATTGACCCCATGTGGGTGTGGGTATATACATGAGTGATCCTGACAAGCACTCTGTTCAAAGTTTCTTCCTGCCTTACACTTAGTAATGTTTGGATAGACTGTAATACAACATGACCCTAAAATGAATTAACTGGAATTCAGAATGTTACATTTAGTTTTGGCTTATGAACTCGATAAAACAGGACCACAGCAGCAAGAAAAACACATTTTCCCTTCATCTAAGACTTATAATACCCTCAGTTTTTCATAAGAATGAAATATCTACAAAAACAGTAATGTTGCATTTGTTATTTGGAATTTCTGGACCTTAGGAAATATCATGCATAGCAAAGCAGAAATATCCATAAACTGTTCAAATCTCTTTTCCATTAAAGGTGCTAGTACCATAAATGTTTTCATCACCTCAGATAAAAACAATATAAAGAAATGAGGAAACCACATGGGTTCAATGTGCCTTTTGCTTAGAATCCAGCAGGGAGCAAGTAGTCATTGGGAGACTTGTTATTTAGCCTTAGTCTGTATTATCTTAGGAGTATTTTGTGGCAATAAAATTCGTACTATAAAAATGAATACTTAAGGTATTTTGTTTATTTTTCTTTTTTAAACACTTGCTATTTTTTAACCTATTGAATTGTTATTTCTTACTGATTACTTATAAAACATTTCATTTACGTGCATAATTAATTATTTTAGTTCTAGTTCTTATTTAGTTCTAATTCTAATTTAGTTCATAATTAATTATTTTAATTCTTTTTTAATTCTTTGTTAAGACGAAAACAAATGATTATCTACAGTATATTTTGTACCACTCAAATGTTTTATTATTAGGGATGTCATTGTCAGGTTATTCCATCCGGCTCTAGCTTCAGTTAAAATCAGCAATAGACCCTAAAATTAACATGAAGCATGATATTCTTCAACTGTTAATAAAAGAGTCAAGAAAATTACAACCACTGTTTCAAAATAGGAGAAAGATAGTCAGTCTCTCTGATGACAGATTTTAGGCACAAATGTGCTATAATACCTTTTCTTGCTTTGCACCCAAACTTTCTAGGAAATACTCCACCCTCCCACAATCCTGAACTGGATATATTGGACTTTATAATGTATTGTTTAATATGTAAATGTGGATCTATTGTGGAAGAAAGTGAGCTGGACAAAATCCCAGGCAGGAGGAAGCTTGTCAGCATGTAATTATATTCTTCTCATGAGAAGGGAGCATCCATGTGGCAGCTGTGTATCGGGTGGGATGGTTCTTGAACTGAGGCAGAACATTTTATTTAAAACCACTTTGTTATCAGAATAGGCTTACACGGCACATGAATAAAGTTAACATTTTACTGATTGATCCTGTCCATGATTTAATCACGCTTCATTGATTTGTTTATTTACTAATTTCCCCTGTTCTCCACTTTATCTTCTTTATTCTAAAGGGTTAAAGTCCGGACTGTGTACAGTATGTGCACTTTAACACGTGTAGCATTCCACCCTTTCTTATCCTGAACAATACAATTTACAAAGACATTACCTTTTAACCTTAAAATTTCTTAGCAGGCTATTGCAATGTGCTAAAGCATGCTATCACTTCCATTAAGGCAAAAGCACTAAAATTTTTCTTCTACACTATGCATGAGCATGCAGTGGACCTGCTGTTCATTCATGTTTGTACTCTGGTCATGTACCCAATACCATGAGACCCTAAACTGTATTAAGCAGGTTTGGTGAGTGTATGACTGGTGAATAAAGATTATAGATAATGACAATCAAGGTGGGTGGCTGCAGCTTACTGACTGTTGTGAAATAATTAGGCTTGACACACTTAAAAAGGTTTGGGGCAGCCACCCGTATAATATCTCTGGCTTCAAGTTGTTTTGAAAACTGGCACTGTTGTGCAATCGTTGGAGTCTAAACAAGAACTGATGAACAGTTGGTAAGCTTTACATGCCAAAACCTGTAATGGACCTGGAAGTGACATGCTTTTGGGCACCAGAACCAGAAGTGACATTCTTCTGGGTGTCAGAACCGAAGTGACGTTCTTCTGGGCGCTAGAGCCAGAAGTGACATGCTTTTAGGCACCAAAACCAGAAGTGACGTCTTCAAGGTTGAATCAGACAGGTTTTCCCGTTTTTGGTCTGCAGAGACAAAAGAAGAAGGTTTATAGCATCCCGCCACCCCCTGACCTGGCATGGAATTACCCTCATTTGGTTCATACAGCTTCCTCCTACTCGCATGTGTGTGACACTGTATAGTCCCTTTTATTTAACACCCCATATCATATCACTGGCTTGGTTTACACAGGTTTTAGTTAAATTTAATAAAGCATGTCCTTTAACTCACTGCATATTAAGCTCTTTTAAAAGGGAACAATACATTTTTTTTAACTTTGTTATTTTTAATCATTTGCTGCCAGGATAGTTTATAGTTCCACCTGTTCGTGTGCAAATTGTGAAATTGAACAGACAGAAAAGAAGAAGATTTTGTAGCGATTTTTAGACTGTATCTAAGAAAGTGTCTGCTGTTTAGAAACTGTCCAAAGATACATTAGAGAAATATCCTGGTCATACCCTTATTAATTTAAGCGAATGATACAAATGTGTATAAAGAAGCACATATATTCAGATGGATAAGAAATGTAAAATGTAGTCTAGGTTGTAATATTTTCTTTATGCCACTCTTCCAATCAAAATATTTTCTTCAATCATAGTTTATGCAGGTGGATTCTGAATGGAAAGATTCTCAAGTTCAGTGCCGTCCAGTTGCTTCTGTGAAAGCTCATGTACAAGATTCCAGTCATTCTATGGAAAGTGGTAAGCGGTGATAGGTGCTCCTTAAAGATTAAAGTAATTTTACCATTTTAGTAGTGAATGGTGATAGATCACATTTTTATTAAGACAGACTTTCATAATATCTGTATTGTATTTTTTTAGTATTCATACGTGTGATCCTGCCCTACCAGTCTGTGCTAATCATCTTGGCTATGACCTGTTTCACCAGGATATATATGTTTTATCATTGTAACCATGTGATAATATTTTATTGAAAAATCACACATAATAAAACACTTCAGTTTGAAATACTGAGTGAGCAGTCCAGATTCTAAAGTGGGTGGAGGGCTTGGCGGCAGTAGCAGTCATTCAGTCTGGGAGTCTAGCAAGGTCATTGATCACACTAAAGCCAAATTTGTACTTTTGTATTTGACCACTGAGTGGTCTCCGGCAATGTGTGTGCACAGTACTGTACACAGGCCCACGCAGGACACAAAAATCTGGAGGCACACAGTCTGAGATGCACATATCTGTGCAACATGAAATCTACTCCCAGATATACAGACATTCAAGGTGTAGACAATTTGAACATTTTGTGAAACAATAATCAATTTCTTATTTAAAGAGATATAACATTTTCAAATTCCAAAAAAAATATTTAACTAACCATGCACAAACAATTATATTAGAGTTTTGAACCTGTAAAGCAATTAAGAAACAAGCTTAATATAGAAAGATAACATAATATAATTTCATATTCTCACACTGGCCTGATCTTGCCTGATGTATGCTGTGGTAAATTGTGCCCAAATGTAACGAAGGGTTTCTGCAAACAAAGAACTGAAGATATGTTATATGATAAGTTTACATATAATATAAATTAAATTAACACACTATGAACAATTACGTAAATATCAACTTGATAATATTTAGACATGAAGATATTGCATTAAATATTTAAAGGGTATTAATCTGAAAGTCCACTTGAGGCTATGAAGTGAATGATGATGATGATGATAATATGAAATTTAGAAGAAATCAGATGTTATTGAATTGTTGGACAAAAATATTAAAAAACATAATGGAAATATAACAAAGGAATTTGTCATCACAAGGCAAGTTACAGTTAGGTCCATAAATATTTGAACAGAGACAACTTTTTTCTAATTTTGGTTCTGTACATTACCACAATCAATTTTAAATGAAACAACTCAGATGCAGTTGAAATGCAGACTTTCAGCTTTAATTCAGTGGGGTGAACAAAAAGATTGCATAAAAATATGTTTTCTTGTAATAATGACTCTCAGGTATTTAAACTGCACAGATATAATCTGGAAAAATTGTTTGATTTCACATGTTAGACATTTCACTGAAGAAAATACACTCTTATTTAAAACAGCTTTTAATCCCAAGATTTTATTAAATTCTTCTATCACATTTAAAACTGATGGCAAAGGTGAGTATGACTTTGACATATAGAGAACAATACCATCAGCATAAAGAAAATATTTTCTGTTCAAGAATTTTCCTTATGATCCCTTTCATCTCTGGTGATTCCAGGAATAAATAGCTAGGGGTTCATTCACTTTTGCAAAAAATCTTGGCGATAATGGACATCCTTGTCCGTTTCCGCATTCTAAGATGAAATAAGAGTAACGGCATGTCTGAAATTACATCTTTCAGATGTGTTTCACCAGTAGGAGTGCCCTTTATTTATTACTTGTACCAAGACAGATGATTACTGTATGTCAGGGGTGGGCAGTGTCGATCCTGAAGGGCCTCAGTGGCTGCAGGTTTTTGTTCCAACTTGGTTTCTTAATGAGAAATTAATTATTGCTGATGAACCATGTCAAGTGACATTTTGATGCTTCATTTTAGTGGTCTTTCTTTTTAAAGTTCTCCACCCTTATTTGCTTATTTCAGTCTTAAGCAGCTGCATTCAATGTTTTAATGGCATCTTATTAGCAATAAGATGCAAATGACAAAAGAGCTAGCAGTTCTGCATCCAACTTGTTTCCATTTACACCTATGTGGATTCATCATGCACTGTTTGGTTTAATAAAACACTTCAGAGAAAAATGTGACAGACTGAAAATGATCCCTTTTAGTCTTCAAATCATTTGAATGATATCCTCGGAAGATTCTACAATATGAATACATAATGTTGCAGACTAACAAGACATAAAATTAATCAAGGTCTGAGATTAGCAATCATTGCTTTCTAATTAAGCAGCTGGGTTAGAACGAAAACCTGCAGCCACTGTGGCCCTTCAGGACTGACATTGCCAACCCCTTTCCTGTATACTAATCTGATTTTTGAGATAACACAAAGAGCACTAACAAAACAGATGATATTAATGAATCAACAGGTTGCAAAATGGGTGCATGTCACTGACATTGAATGATTGTAGACACTTAATGCATTGAAACAAATCTGCTTACTTGTCCTTATTAGTAAGATGCTATCAGATGATGAATTGGTAAATAAAAAAAAACAGATTATTCAGTGCTGTACATTTCATTTGTGCCCATGAAGCATACAGGGCTTGCCACACAACTTTTTTTTATTTGAAGATATTTAGACTTAGATCAAGTACATTGACAAGGAGGCATGCCATGTATAAAAATAATGCACTTATAAATTCTATGATGATTTGAGTAACCTTCATATACCTAGTATTATATACTTTATGTCATACATGACTTTCTCAGCATATACAATAAATGTGTTCTACCATGCTTTTGTGTTTTTGTACCTTATATTTTGCCATGCTGTTGACCAACGTCTTTCTTTTATCCTTAGAAGGTCATGTTAAAGGTTCATTCTACACTTGGACACTACCAGGAGCCCAAATTACACAGACCCAAACTCTACAGAGTTTGACTTTGCCAACACAGATTCCGATATCAGGTATTAAGAGATAGTTGTTAAATAAAAATTTCATTGTAGAAATATACTTTTTCTAAATATTCAGTCAAGTTCTGAATGCTGTAGAACTAACAGCTCTGATACTGTGATTTTTCTCATTATTGTTATGTTTAGATTTTCGGCTGAATGTGCGCATTTTCTACCAAGGCATTTTGGTTCGAGATTTTACTACAAGTACTGCCGATGGATGTCGGATCCTTCATGGCACAGTACCAATAGAAAATGAACAAATTTACGGCCCATCAGCAATGGAGCATGTTCAGTTTCCCCCACCTGAGCAGTCACGAGCTGGTCAAAGGGTTGTAGATGCCATGAATCGGCTCCTGCCCCACCTGGAGAGAGGGGTCTTGTTGTGGGTTGCTCCAGATGGCGTCTTTGTGAAACGTCTTTGTCAAGGACGTGTCTACTGGAACGGCCCACTGGCTCAACATTCTGATCGACCAAATAAACTAGAACGGGAGAGGACATGCAAGCTGTTGGATGTTCAACTGTTTCTTCAAGGTACCATTTACTTACTTGTTTGAAACACAATACTACTACTTAATACCTATTCTTGAAATCACTGAAATTTTCAGAGTCGTCACTGAATCAAGCAATAGATAGTCATTCTAGACGGATGACATGTGGAATTAATTATTCTTTCCACCCCACTTTGTTTCTTATTGAATTAGTATAATTCTTCTAAGGAAGAAATTAAGCAAACTACCATTTGTAGTCATTGTAAAGAAAATATCTTTGTAAAAAATCTGGCATAAAAATTGTAGGTGTATCTTTATGCTATTATGTTTTATTTATACTAATATCATTTGTAAATGGAATTCTTTAAAAAATATTGACATCCTTTAAAAGTTTTCAAATGTTGCTGAAATACAGTATATTTATTTAAAAGTTGCATGGCATCAAGAATAAATGTTTAAAGGTGAAATGCATTGCACACTGGTTACAAGTTAGTGGCTATGGTTAACCGAAGTTTCTAAAAAAGCAGTTGTGAAATGGCAATTTCAAATCATACTACAGATTCTTGATGGAGTTAAATTTGGTATTATAATTGTCCCTTTTTGACCTTGAGCCACATCAGTTTTGCTTTAGCTTAGTGCTTGTGATCATTTACATTTCAAGGGAGAGCAGGAGGATGGAAAAAATAGTGAGGCAGTACAAATTCCAGCAAAAAAAGCCACAATAGACGGTTCCCTGGGATTGTACTGTATTAGAGCATAGAATCTTAATCAGCTGCTGGGCTGCAGCACTGTCCTGAAAGAGGTAATGTCTCTGCAGAGAAGTTGGGAATTGCAGTACTTGTGGAAGTCAGTATGGGAAGAGAGGTGACCTAGAAGTGAAAGTTACAAAGTCAAAGTGAATTTTATTGTCATCTCAACCATATACAAGTATACAGATAGACGAAATTGCGAAGCTCAGGGTCCACAGTGTAACAACATGAAGTGCAAATAATACATTAAAAATAGGATTAAAGTTTAAATTTAAATTTAAAATTAAAACACAAACAAGACAAGACATTGTGCGAAGACAAGACAAAGAAGTAGCAGCAATATTGACATGTAGTTAGCAATATGAACATTGATGCAATGTATGGTATTTGCAATCTAGATACATAAATATAGTCAATAGATATGTAATATCATAAATAATATATAGATAATACAGAAATTATCAGTGTATGATAATAGTTGTTTAAGACATGTGTAAACAATGATAGGTCAGAATGTGTCAAAGCAGAAGCATATCAAGAGTGTCAAAATCCTTATAGGTCAGTATGAGATTTTCAGTTCTTTTCTACGTGCACACTAGTCTTTGTGGGAAAGTGGCTTGCATGTATAAAAGTCTGTTTTTAGAGGTGGTTGAGGCAGTGTGGAAGATCCCAGGGGGCAGCATGGTGTTAAGGAGTCTGACAGCTTGGGGGTAAAAACTATCCTGCAGCCTGTCAGATCTGGCTCTGATGCTGCAGTATCTTCTCTTGGATGGCAGAAGTGTGAAAAGTCCATGTGAGGGGTGTAAGGGGTCCTGCACAATGCTGCAGGCCTTGCGGACACTGCATTTGTAAAATATGTCCTGTAGTGAAGGGAGAGGCACCTCAATAATGTCCTCTGCTGTCTTCACTATCCTTTGCAGCGCTTGTGATCGGATATGTTGCAGTTGCCATATCAGACAGTGATGCAGCTGATATACTGATGCACCTGAAGTACAAATATTCCTTGGGCCTCCCCCTCCTTAGTCAGATAAATATGGAGTTGGTAGGTGAGACATTATGTGTTTGTGTAGATAGGCCCAAAAAATATAGGTAGGCCCAGGGGAGCATAAGGAGCATTGGCATAATTGTTTTATTTCTCCAATCTTTTTGTATTGTGTTCACTCCCTCTATTATACCAGCCCATATCTGCTTATATTTTGTAGTAAATTCTCTTCCTTTTTCTTATCTGGACTGTGCTGGTGTCCTTCTGGGATCTACTTCATTGCACTCTATCTGATCATAACATGCTAAAGGGTAAATCTTTTCCCTGGCTTCAGATTTTAGCAGAGTGAAATAACTGCTTAATAATAATACATTTTAATTATAGAGCACCTTTCCCATGCTTAGAATATTTTCAACTGCTCCTCTCCATCCACTTTATCTTGTGTTCAAACATGTTGCCCAATTCTTATTGAAAAGATGCATCCAATGCACAGCACTGCTCCCAAAATACTTCACTATAAGGATCTTGTTTCTTGAAAAATGAAACATGTTATAAATTTTATATACCACACACCACACTATACACTTTGGCTGAAAAAGCTCAGTCTTGTTCACATATACTTAAAAGAAATGTTGTTGTCTCATATCAAAAGAATCTGGAATGAGACACAGGAAAGGGGTTTGGAAACCAGGTGGTTCCCTGTTTACATTCTTGAATCACTAACAGACATAGTTAATCTTTTTTTCAGGTGGAGCCCTTTTTTAATTTAGGTCATCAGAGACAACTCACATTAATAATGTTACATCTTCTGACTCAGCAGTCGTGATATTTTAGTTCTATTATTTCTAGTATATTGAAAATAACACAATTTACTAAATCTTTCTTGTGATTTTCCAGTGTACTAGAAACAGTGTGTATGAGATGAGAACTAGAACCAGTGATCATTTCCTCAGAGAGATGTTCCACAGTTTTTCTTTCATAAGTATTTGTGTTGAGCAGCCTCCAAATTTTCTTTTACTATAGTGCATAGGGAAAAAATGAGACACACTCAAGTATATTAGTCCAAGTGTCAATCGTTCTCCAAGACTCCTCATTTTTGCACTACATATAGCAACTAAAAATGGTTAAACCCAAAGCATGTGGCACCTTGCTGTAAGACTAAATAAGAAAATTTGGACCCAGGCCCTTTTCTTTGCCATAAATCACTTCTGCAGCTGTTTTAAAATTATGTTCAATGTTTCCACCAATTCATCACACTGGTAATGAGAAATAGACAAGTCAAAAATGCAGTTTTTAATAATTCAGCATGATTTAACATAAACGGCATTTCTGTATTTGTTAGGCTCACTTTAGGAAAGCCAACCCTGGCATTAACTCTGAAAAGTAACCATTTTTTACTTTTGTTGTCCTTAAGGAGGCTGTGTCAGAATATTAGGTAGTATAATCCATGTGGTCACACACCAGTTTTAAAATAAGCTCTGATACCTCCAGGGCATTTCCCTTCTGAAGGAAATTATTTATGTATATTTTTTATTTATACTTATAAGGCAGAGCTAACTTCTATAAATATTTGTTTCACAAATACCTCCTAGAGATAACTATATTAATTTATTTCCGGGCTCAAAATCCATGAAAAGACACTGTCCTTAAAACTCGCTGTAATTAAAAGGAACAACCCCAAAGCTACCCCTAACATCAAAGATTTAGGCTCCAAATAGTCTATTGTCTCTTCCTGTTAAAGTGGTATATACATATAAAATTTTGTTGAGATTGTACCAAGGGTCTGATATTGTATAAAGCACAAACACACACATCCACCAACACACCCACATTGAGCTGTTTATATAGACTAGATGAAGTACCCAGCGCTGCCTGGGTATAATTGTAGAATGGGCTAAGAAAGAATGTAAAGGTTTATGTGATTTTTAAATCGTGACCTTGCTATTATTGTTAGCTCTCCCATCCGTCATCCACATTGCCTTTCTATCAATGTCTGTGCGCTAGTGAGTGGAGAATTTCGGATTTGATTGAATTCAAGAATTGCTGTACCTCCTTGCTGGGTTGTAACCATGAACATTGTCATGTCTGAGTCATCCTGTTAGTTCAAGGTGAACAGTATGTAGTGGTTAAATTATGAAGAAATGCTGACAAAGCAGGAGTTAAACAAAACCTTTTAATTCTCCTTTGTGTTGCACTGGACTTCTATTCTTGATCAAGCCTCACCCAACACCTCCCTGGAAGAGCAAATGATTCTCCTTTTTATATTTAGTGGATAAAAGCAGCATGAGGCATTGCCTGGGTAAGTAATGTTAAGCTCTGGTCATTTTGTTTGCTAGTCTGACTTCAGTCTTTTCAGCTGTTTCACTTGATCTGAGCCAGCAGGTGGCACTGGTGTGCAAACTGTAGCACGCAGGGAAAAAAAAAAACACTGGGACAACCAGGGTCTATTGAAGGAGAAGGAGGTTGGGAGCATGCTCTGATAGCACATTGCCACACCCACCACACAACAAACCACCTGGATTAGGACCTGAGTGCAACAAATGACACCTCAGCACCACACGGGAACAGTGTGAGGTTTTTTTTTACAGTGGCCAGAGTGCCAATCCAGCCACCAACCCCCAGGTTTTCCTTTTAAGTTGGAAGACCTGCTTGCAGGGTTGGATGCAGATTAATGCCATAAACTATTGGGTTCCAAAGTAATCTATCTGTTACTATAAATAAAATATATAACAAGTTTTATACATATGCATGTTGTTCATAATTCTCATATATATTTTGCCATTACAGATCAAAGGATTTACCTAAAACATGTTCTAGCTTGAATTATGTGATATGTTCAGTACTTTTAAGTTTCTAACTTTCCTAGTGTATTTTCACATTCGGTAGGATGATTTGCTGTTATCTGGTTGTCTTTCTTATCTATGTCTATATAAATTTAGAATTGTCTTTTTCTGCTCTCCATTAGGTTTATTGAATAAATAAATTAATGTAGTAAAGGTATTAGGACATGATGTTCCAAGCCCTGTGGTAAGTCAGCACTCTCAGTGTTAGCATTAGGCTTGGAGTGGCGACAATGAGGGTAGGTAAATCATTGAGAACATCAGGTGGGCACCCTTCTTCTTTGACGTTTTCCCAGGTACACCTCCCTCAGTTCTATACCCTCCATCTTCATCTTGCAGCCCAGTTGTTGTATTTCCTTTTAATTGAAATCCAATTGCTGTTTTATTTCCCAAGGCATTTGACAAGGACTTGATTGCTTTTTGGGGGGAGTGACCACTCACTCACATCTTCTTCAAAAGGCTGGTCATAGATGTAGCAAAAAAATCCCCTGCATCCCACTTCTACTATATATACCGAACCCTTTGCAGAGTTACTTCACAACATATAGTAAAAAGGAATTCATAACACACTCTAAAGGAATATCAACTTAAAGAAAGGGAAACTTTTTGGTACATCAGTAATTTAAGTAGGCTGACACTTGGGACAACAGGCACAATAATCTATTCTTAATCCTGGTCAGTCGAATTATAATATTAACCACTTAGCTGTATTTTCAGTTGCTAAATGACTAGCTATTCAGTGCTTATACACTAGTTGTATAAAATCTGTTTTGATTGGGGTGATATAAGAAGCTTTTCTTTTGTAGTAAGCTAGACAATGAAGCATATCATTTTCTATAATAAAGTGTGGATATGATGCCATGGACGCAGACACATTATTTGAATCTTCACAGAGGCTGCATATGTCTGTGAATCATTGCACTGTAATCTTATGAAGAGAGGATTCCAAAGGAAGGCCTGATATCACTTTCTTATACTGTTTATGGGTTTTCCATGCTTTGTAGAGGGAGGCTGCATTGTGTGGAAATGCCTCTGAACTTGTATATGTTTCCTTTTGACACCTATATAGTACATTCTTTTTATTCTGAAACTGCTCAGGGTTTTAGCAGGATGAAAATTTTGAAACAAGTTTAGGGTTTTATAGATGGTCCTGTCTGTAATTTCTGATTAGTTTTGGCATATGGTCTTGGCATGTGAAACTGCAGAATGACAGTAATTCATGCACACTGGTTTGCTCCTCTGTAGATAACAAGCTATTTTTGCTATGTTGTATCATTCAGTGTCACAATGCACACATGTAATATCAGGTTTTATAAAAGTTGTCAGTTATTTGTGCGTGTCAAATAATCACAGAACTTTGATAATTATACTTGTGGGGTAGCCACGGCAGAGTAGCCCCTATGAGAGTGACATAATGATGATGCTAATAACATTCAGATGTCTCAAGCTTTATGCAAAACTACGGAACTTAAGTTGATGAATAATGGTTTCTTTCTAACCATCCTCTAGTACAAGGCACTTTTACAAAGACCTTTTGATATAGCTAACTGATACACTTTTACTCTACTCTCGAGTCCTAAACCCTTTTCTCACAAATCCTTTTCTTTCTGTTGATGCTAAGTGTTAACTGACATCCGGCTTGGGACAGTGTGATTCAGCTGTCATTTCTTTATTATTTAGCCAAAAGTGCTTAGAAGGAGAACTGGGCCTAAACCAAGAGGCAGCCCCCCACTGGGCACAAGTCCATTATAAGGTTCAATCATGTACATCCACACTCCTACATTGGTGTAATTTGGAACTGACAACCAATGGGGAGAATGTGCAAACTAAATGTTGGCACTTACAGGGAGGGAGTTTGAACCCAGGACACGGAGTCCATGAGGCAGTGGTGTGAACGTTTATGATACTTATTTTCCCTCCATTGCTTAGTCTTGCCTTATAAATGATATACTGTATTAGAAGTAATAGAAGAAAGAGAAGATTTAAGATTGAAGATTACTTTGGGAGTTGACAAGGAATATTGGTGTCCAAGAAAGGCACAAAGGTCAGTTTCAGATATATTTTTGTATTATACTTCTAAACTATACATTTTTATTGATTTACCGTGGACTTGCTTAGAATGTTCTTTACTCTGATACATTTACCACAGATTCAGTGTTTCACCAATATTTTATACACAGTTGGATTATTTAGCCAATAAAACCTTACAGTGACTTTGTACATAGACAGAAGTCAAAGATAAGGCAATTACAGTATACCCTTTTTAGGATATTCATTCATATGTGAAGAGCACATGAGCTTAAATACTAACTCAAAAAGAATATTTCAGTTTCTTACTTACGATACCCAATAGTGTATTTGATAATTTCCTTGTAGATCATGTGTTTCCAGTAAAAACACAGTTTGAATCAAGAATGTACAGTGCTGTGTAATACAGCATCATTTAAAAACTTTTCATGGGTTTGAATAATTTTGTAAGGCACTATATGTTATTAGTCATATGTAAAATGCAGGGCTCGCAAAATTTCAAAATCCCTGGTAGCCCTTCGGGCAGGCACTCTTCAGTTTTTGGTAGCCCAAAATAAATTTAAGTAGCCCAAATAAAAAGAGATTATTTTTAATGTATAATATTGTAAAGGAAACAAAACATCAATCAAAAAATTGTTAAAACACACATTACAACAACTGTATAAAAATTACAATCATCAACTCAAATATTTGGTTCTAATTTAACAGAAGTTTCTATGAACTTGTAAGAACTGTGTAGAACATGAATCAGTCTGTGTCAGCTTCTGAATCTGAAATTTCCACTGAAGTCACGGATGAGAAAATGCCATTCGACGTTGAGAGCATAGCATCTCCTTCATCAGCTTTCTCTTCCTGTGCATCGGCCTCCATTTCACTGCTCTTTGTTCTTGTCGGGGTTTTATGATCCAGGTATCTTGAACCTTTTCCAGAAAACATCCAGAAATGAATTGACTTGTCAGGTCAAAAATATTCAACTGTTTCCCCATTAATGGAGAGTTGCATGCAGTCATTCAGTGTTTCAGGGTGTAGAGAGGTATGATGTGTTGTCTTCACTTGGTTCATGCAAGAAAATCCTCTCTCACAGATGGCTGTTGATGGACTATGTGTCAGCATTAATTTCATCAGCAACAAGATATGAGAGAGGTGTTCTGGTCTCTGTACAAGCAATCTACCTTGCTACCCCGGTGTTCTGCAAGCCAAATTTTTAGATCCATCCATTCTTGTGTAATTTTCTCTTTCTCTTCTAGCAAACTGGCAAAATGTGTGACAAGATAATCCACCTCTTCATTCCCATAATTTGCCATCTCTTCTCTGGGGTAGGGAAGAGTGGAAGGGTCAAAAACCTTGAAACAAGAGAGAGGCTTTTCATGCAGATTTTTAAATCTGTTGTCCATGTACTTGACTGTGTTGTCAATAATCTTCTGAATCTCTAGACCAAAGGTGTCTTTGTCTGTGCCCTCATCTCTTCTAGCAGGTCGCTGACTTTTTGTGAGCCGAGTTCCACAGTAGCAAATGCTACCATTCTCGTTCGCTGTGAACTTTGTGTCCAAGGTTTTCTGGTATTCTCCTGGTTTTGTTTTTAGGCTGAGTAAGCGTAATGTGGTGCTCTCAACTTTTGTTCGTGCGATGTTTAGGTTATCATGCTGAAAATCAGTACAGCACTTGGATAAGATGGTAATGTAGTCCAACATGAAATGCAGGAAGCGAACAAATTTCTCAGTCTTCATCTCCTGCACCACCCCCTTAGCCTTGGCTGCATCCTCGGACCTGACATCACTTCCTCTTGCCATGTTCTCCATATGAGCAACAGTGGGAGTGTAATTTTTTTCCACAGCCTTCAGACATCTCAGCCGGCTTGGAAGCCACCGTGTGCTCTTCAGGTCACTGAAATGTGCCAGTTTCTCATTTAGCAGTTCACTTATTTCTGTCAGTTCTTTGAGGAATAGTAGTACATCTTAAAGATGGTTTTCAGTGTATCTTCAAATTTCACCAGGTACTCACAGCCTTTCACGCTTTCCAGCACGGCTAGCTCTAATTTGTGTTATGTTATGATGTGGGGTATCCTCTGTTTCAGTCTCCCAGCTACTCCTGTTTTCTCACCCATCATCACTGCAGCACCATCAAAATTTTCACACACTACTTTCTTTTTCTATGTGTCTTCTCTGATACCCATGGTGTTCACTGCTTCATCAATAGCCTCTAAAATACCTGCAGCATTTGCACTCATGACTGGCTGACATTTGGTCATGTATGTGGATATGTCACCATTATCTCTCACATACCTGACATGAACCAACTCCTGTTCTATTATACCAGTGTCTGTACTGCCATCTGCAAGAATGGATAAGAACCTGCTTTCTTGAATTTCCTTTTCGATCTGGTCTCTTGAAGTTTATGCTGTTGCTCTCTGCAAGCATGGTCATTGAGGTAAGTGGAACCAAGATCTAGGCCATTTGCTTTTTGAAGTTTGCAAAGACTGCTACATTTTGCCAATGGTAGTTCACTCTTTGCAACATAGTACGCTGTTCTAAACAGCTTTTTCAGGACTTCTTGTTGTGCTTGGTTTATTTTTAGTATGTTTTTTTGCAATTGGTGTTTGTTCTGGGAAAGATGCTGCAGACTGAGCACCAATGCATTTCTTGTGATGCAGAGATTTCTCATGGGTTCTGATGGGGTCTTTCCTAAAATTACTGGTCCCAGTAACAAAGGCGCTTGTCGAGTCAGAAATCGAGGGAAACTCACGACACATCCAGCAGAACATTATGTTATTTAGCTTGTCATATTCCAGCCACAGAAATTCTTTAATCCATGAAACCAAAAAGCTGCGCTTTCTTTTTGCCTCATAGTCTGATTTGTCATAACTTTTCCGCTTTGTGGTAGGCTTTTCTTTGGCTGTCCCTTCTTCACCCTGACCTGTCTTATTTGGCTCAGCAGAACTAAAATACCTGCGTAAATCCATCTATTTTTACACACACACACATAACGGTCAGCGATTTTTTAAATTCTCTGCGCAACCTCTATCACATGTTTATGCTTGCTGCGGGAGATTTCACTTGTCACGTTTGAATAGTAAGCTAATGAGTGATAAGACGATGTCAGAGGAATTGGTGTGAAATTAATCCGTCACTGACCAATCAGTACTGCCGCTCCCTGTACACAGTTCGTGCGATCGCAAAGTGAAAGTAAAAAACAATCGCGATTTCAATATTTCACATATTGACAGTGGCTCATCGATGCCCGAAAATTACATAATTACCCAGCTACATTTGCGAAAGAATGCAAAAGTATTGACATATATTTTTCCTTCCTATGATAGCCCGACGGGCAGGGCTGAGATAGATTTTGGTAGTCCGACTGGAAGACACAATACCCCCGGGACGTCGGGCTAGCGATTTTGCGAGCCCTGAAATGACAAGAATACTGTCTTGATTTGTAATTACTCTACATTTAAAGTGATACTTTCTAAAGAAATATGATCTTATATTTCCAATTCCTCAATTTAATGTGAGTTATTAGCTGCTAAATTACAGTAATTTATAGATTACACAGTGCAAAATGAAGTACATGAGTACAGAGCTGTTTTGATTTGATCTTTAGCTACTGAAATTATTATTAATTCTGACAATTAATACAGGGTGGTCCAGATCTAATTACAGTAGAACCTCGGTTCACGACCATAATTCGTTCCAAAACTCTGGTTGTAAACCAATTTGGTCGTGAACCGAAGCAATTTCCCCCATAGCATTGTATGTAAATACAATTAATCCGTTCCAGACCAGACGAACTGTATGTAAATATATTTTTTTAAGTTTTATAAAGTTTTATAAGTTTTTAAGCACAAATATAGTTAACTGGCAAAATACCCGCGCTTTGCTACGGAGAAGTAGTGTGTTAAAGAAGTTATGAAAAAGAAAAGGAAACATTTTAAAAATAACGTAACATGATTGTCAAGGTAATTGTTTTGTCACTGTTATGAGTGTTGCTGTCATATATATATATATACACACACACACACACACACTCACACAGACACACACGCATATAAACATATATACATATACACATAAACATATCTACATATACACATATCTACACATACACATATATATACATACACACATCTACATATATATACATATATATACACATAACATATATATACACATACATATACATACATACATACACACACACATATACATATATACATACATACATACAGATAAATATACATATATATTGTGAACGCTGGCCCCGGCACAGACAGACGGACAACATTTTTGCACCCACACACTGTTTATTTACAGTACTATATACAAGTTCTCGTGCACTCACAACCCCAGTGCCTCCTGCACCGATTCCCCCAATGTCCAGGGCTTACAGTCCTTGTGCCTTCCTGGCCGCCTCCCGTCCTCTCTCTCCAGCTCCGTCTGCTACCTCCCGACTTCCACCTCTCGACTGGAGAGAGGCGGCCCCTTTTATGGGAACCCGGATGGGCTCCAGCTGCTTCCCGGCACTTAACGCTGGCCACACCCCTGTGTGGCGGAAGTGCCGGCTGCGCACCCGGAAGCCGTCCGTGTATCCCCTGTCGTCTTCCCCCCGGCACTTCCTGGTGTGGCGGAAGTGCCGGGCTCCCGGGATAATTAGGCACTGGGGCGCCGCCTGGCTTCCATGCCCTCGACCCGCGGTCCCCAACAGAACAAGGACAGACGCCCCCTCACGGTCTGGAGGAGGCACAAGCCCTCCTCACGTCCTCCTGGGCATCGGACCACAATATACACACATACACATACATATATATATATATATATATATATAT
>JANRMT010062856.1:45481619-45491629 GCA_026402145.1 Polypterus bichir lapradei
ACTTTATATATTCAAGTTTTGACTTTATATATTCTGACGCCGACTTTATATATTCAGAAAATCAATGTATTTGCCTGTTTCGCACCCCATAGTATATGTGTGTGTGTATATATGTACACATGTATGTATATATATATATATATATATATATATATATATATATATATATATATATATATATGCCAGCAGCACTCATGACAATGACAAAACAATTACGTTGTCAATCATGTTACGTTATTATTAAAATGTTTCCTTTTCTTTTTACTTCTCCGCTGCCAAGTGTGGGTATTTTGATATATAGAGAGATAGATATATAGATATATATAAATATGACAACAACACTCATGTCAATGACAAAACAATTACATTAACAATCATGTTACGTTATTTTTAAAATTTTTCCTTTTCTTTTTCATAACTTCTTTTATACACTACTTCTCCGCTGCGAAGCGTGGGTATTCTGCTAGTTTGAATATAAATTTAAGGCTGTATTAACTAAAAATATCTAAACAAAATATCAGTTAAAATAATTACCTAACTTCTTAATTATATCATTTATTAAACAAATTCATCAACACGATAAATTATTTAAATGCGAATGTTTATTGACTTTACAAGGAATAATTAGAGTAAACTCTTATTTGTTCTTTTTCTGCATTGAGGAAGTTTTTTTTTTTTTTTGCTGCATGTTACTTTTTATTTTGTAATAGCTATACAACAGCAGTAAATGCGTGCAGTACTCTGGAATTACAAACGGCAGTAGTAGTAAGAGTAGTAGTGTCACATTGTTGAACATATCACTTATAATTAAACTGAAAGTAGGGTGCATAGTGATAGATGTGGCACATAGCATGGTATGACAAATTGTGCATGTGATGAGTAGTCTAATATCCAATAAATAAACCCAGGGGATAATCACAACATTGGGACTGCAATTTCAAATGTGAATAATTTATGTTGTTGAATTATATTTTCATAAACAGAACAGGAACAAACAGGTTTACCAAAATATGACACCATTATTTTTTTTGTATTGCAATTTAGGAAATAAAAAATTTTCTACTCTGTATATAGAAATGAAAACTAACTAGAGTTAAATACTAATTGCAGTACTTTCATCCATTTATCCATTTAAGCATCATGTAGATCTAGGGAGTTTCATTTGTGTGTGAATTTTGTATTTTGTATACAGCCAATCTTTCTTTGTATTCTCAAACTGTTATAAAATATGTTCTGTCTCAGATTTATTATTTTTTTATTAACCATAATAATAATAGCCTTTTTTTTTTTACTAAGAACTACAAGAATATTTTAGAAATGGCCGTCAAAGTCCTCGTTTTGAAATTATCCTGTGCTTCGGAGAGGAATTCCCTGATCCAGCTCAAGACAAATCTAAAAAGCTCATAACTGCTTATGTAAGTGAAACTTATTATGCTTTACTTATTAGGCAAGTACAACATGCTTAATAATTTTTTTCATCACTAATTTTAACTGTTCTTTGGGTTTGGGCAAAATGGCACTATTATTGAAACAACATTAGACATGTCCAATACCACACCTTTGGCCGTATCTTTGCCTGCACCCATTACATGTAGTTTATTACCTGTTGCTAATAAAGAGTACCACGCAACATGGTATTATTAAACAAAATATTATGGAACGTTTGCAGGTTGGATCTTGCCCTTAAAACATTTTGGACAATTTTAAGCGAGACAGATGTGCTCGATATATAATTTTGACTTGAATAATTCTGTTTTGTGCATATGGAGTTCGAGTGAATTCTCTGAATTGCTTCGTTCCACTCCTTTTCTGAAATATTGAGTGATGTTTCTACTTCTACTTTTATTTAATTGTTTTTAACTCTTCCCACCATTTTATTTTAACTTATTTCACTGACTTCTACATAAACTAGCTTGATGTTTATTTCATTTGCAATACTGGGATGAATACTAGTGCACTGGGAAATGAACAAGTTAATGTTATTTTTATTAGGTGTGCAGAAAACTAAATGTAATAGGTGATAATGAATAACTAGTTTAGGAATCTACTGTGACCTTTTCAGGGTGACATATTTCAGTATTGTCAGTGTAGACTCATGCATACCATAATAATTTATGTTACTATCCATTGTACAAATAAATAGTAATACTGCATTGTTGTATACAGTGTTAGTTTTCAATGTTATTTATTTTTTTTTTTGTAAAATGTGGATATCACACAAACCTATTTATCATAAGCATTTACTCAAGTGAAATCAAAGGAAAATAAATTAGTTTTTAATTCTGATACTTTATTTGATAATTTTTTTATATTTCAGATTGAGCCTGTTTTTGCAAGGGAACTGTACCTGAATAGGAAATCTATTAATGCTGGTCGGTCACAGTTTTTGACAAAATCAAATGGTGAGAGTGGGCCTCATGGAAACCTCAAGTGTGTGATCCAACAGTAATACAACTCAGCACCACAAATATGAACTTCATCATCCCAACACTACTACATTTAAGCTTGGAACATGTGAGACTTCATGCCTATAAAATACTGTTCCAGGCAACAGGATTTAATAGCCATCATAACTCGAAACTTTCTCAAAATCACTGGACAGTTAAACTCTTTTCTGAACATCATTTTAATAATTTTGAAATAACTTAAAATAGTTTATAAAATGACATTCTATTTTTTTATTGCATCTTTAATATTGAAAATATATTTTTTTATGTTTTTCCTTTTTATTGGCTTTAATTTTTTTGTATTTTTTTAATAGTTGTGAGCAGTGTAACAACCATAATTCATTTATTTTAGTATGTTAATTTCAAGGCAGAATTTCTAGTCAGCAGAACACATGGAGCTCCCGTAAACTATTATAGTTAGTAGCTGCTCTATTTAATCATTTCTTCCCCATGTTTTCTCTGTAATATTAACAGTTAAATGTTTTAGGGTGTAAAGATAATAGGAAACAAAAATATTTAAATATTAAAGTAGCTTATTCATGTTATGAATAAGTTCTCCTTGTTGACAGCTATAGGCATACCTTTCTTTGTGACTATAGTGGATTTACATGAGAGCTTTTTCATCCATTTTTTTTTTGCTTTCACTTTTCATGCAAATAAAAATTGAGGAATCATCTTGTCCAATTACTGTGAACATTTTATATATTGGGAGTCCTGTTTTCCTGTACAAGAATGTGAATGTTATAGTGTTACATTGCTTATTTTTCTAGCTATTGCTTAGAAGCCGGAGAAAATTTTATTGCAATACTAACCATAATTAGTTACTGACTAAACAAAAAATGATAGTGTAAAATTGTATGTTTTTGGTTTAAACATCCATAACAGAGGTAAAGAGTGGAAGACAGAGAATGTACTGTAGTATATTGAAAACAAATTAATTGTGCATATACTATCAGTTATCAAAACCTCTTTAGTTTTAAAAATTGAAAATGCTATAGTCTCGGCAATATGTTTAAAAAGAAGTACGCACCCAGGGATGTTCAGCATGTTTCTTGGTGTACTTGTTCATTCGGCCTGGAAATGCTTCTGTTTCTCCCTGCTGTTGAAGATTTTTACAGACCCCTGTAAAGGAGAGGAAATCAACAGCATGGCTTACAATGAAGAAGTAAAATTTTCTATAAACATAGTTAAAGATGAAAAGACAGAATCTTTAGAGTACTGATCTAGTCTTTCGTTCAAAACAAGCACTCCAGTTTTATATACAAGGATAGTGGCTGTATTTCTTTAGTGATCCTCAAGTGCTCATACAAGCTGGTTATGCTTTTACTTTCTGAAAGAAAAATTAACGTCTTCTATATAAAGTAGCATTTCTTGTCATAATTCCTAAAATCAGATCATCCTGACTAAATTGTGCTGAATATTTATCATACATTAGCTTAGAATTACTTTGACACATTTGAAAAGCAGGCCAACACACGAAATTCAAAAGTATTTTTGTTTAATTTAAAATTAAATTAAAGATTACATTAATCTCTCTCATTTAACACACAAAAATATTCATAAATATCAGGTTGACCACGCATACCATTTCATTTAAAAGTGACTTCCTGTTTTCTTTGTGGGATTTTATTGTATTGTTTTTTGGCTTACCAGTTCTTATCTAAAACACTGACAGTAATGTAATTTTGATGTTTTTACCTTTTAGAATTTTTGTAGAATCAAAATCAGCTGTGAATTTGTATACATTGTTAATACAAGAAATGTATATGCTCTACCATATCCTGTTTTTCATTGATGTGTAAACGATAAGGCATAGTGAATAATGAGGGATAGGTTTTGCTCTGATTCTCATTTTCTTTTAAGAAGTTTTTGAACTTCAATTAATGTTTCATGGATGGCATGTTTGGAACTTCACAACACTGTTTCAATGCTTTAATAAATAAAATGTTAACTTCTAGTTTGTTAATTCATAATAATGACATTTAAATGTTGATTCATAATATTATTTGGAAATGTGTACAGATTTTAATACAGAGTTAATATTTGTCTCCAGTTTAAGTTTCTCCCTCTCTAAAGTTCTCTCTTTCAATTTTTCAATTATTACAAAACATTTAGTTTTCTGAAAATAAATTTTCTACTCATTTGTTGTGAATTATAGCTTATTGTTAATATCTAAACAATAATGAATGTTCTCTGCAAATATTTAATCTTTCTGTGTAATGTTCTTTTTAAACTTGTTTATTGTTTTATTTTTTTTTATCTTTTTAGGTAAAATAAGAACAGAGAAGGGTTTGTAGTATATTTTCCCCTGCATCTAGAATCGTCTTTAGTTTAACTTAGACTTCCAGGGTCTACCACAACACAGAGAGCTTCTGTGTATTTTGTGCTGAAGCCTGGCCATGGCTTTGCTCACTCTTTAGTTTTAGATATTGCTTGATCAGTCTGCTAACCTGTGTTGCCACAAGTCTTACCTCTGTGTTCTCCAGTTGTCCTTCTTAGTGTTCTAAAGTGGTCAGAGCTGCCCTATATCTTTGTGACATGATGTGATAACTAAATCAAATGAGACATTTTCCACTACGGCAACTCAATCTATTTTCAGCACTCAAGTCGCTTAAGACTTGTTTAGATACAACTTGTTTAAAGCAAAGGCAATAACAGAGTAATTAAATCCAATATAACATTTCATGTCTGCAGTTTTCATTAGGAATGTGCTTTGAAATACTTAATTACTGATATTACTACTAGAATCCTGACACATACCAAAAAGCATTTTCATATAATGTCTTAAGCAGAAAAAATGTCCCAGACACATTTTCAAGGATTTGCTACTATCTTATAAAGCCCTGCAATAAAACAGTCCAAAATATATTAATATGCTGTTTACTGTATTAAAAAAATATTTGAGAAATTGGAAGCCTCTAAAACAGACATTTGCACTATCCAAAACCTTTTCAGCGTTTCTCACTCATTATGTTATAGTATGTCTACAGGCCAATATTCAGAAGCAGTCTAAAGTCCAAGTTTAGGTACAATGATGTGAAAAAGTATGTATACCTCATGAAAAATATTTGCCTTTTTCTAAACATTTTTTTAAAGTTTATTGCAAAAGATTACTTGATTATCATTTCAACAATACTAACAGATAAAAGTTATTTAATTAAAAAACAATGAAAAAACTCCTATTTTTCACTTATTAGTATTATTTTAATCAATGTCCTTGTACAGAAGGATTTAATAATGTATATCCATACTTTCATAATTTCTTTAAATAACTAAAATAAGACTCCAGTACACCCAGACAGCTGCAAATGATTGGAACACCATTCACAAGTAACTTGGAGGGCCTTGTCTGATGTAAATATCTGAAACCTGTGCTGTGGTTTGGTCTTGGCAGTTGATTTATATAGCTATGGTCCACAGAGTTTTTCCTAGCTCTCAAAAGAAACATTGTTGATTGTTGAAAACTGTACATGTATAAAGTTTTAAAAATAATTTCCAGGGATTCAATGTCCAAAATCTTATCTACATAGGGGAAATTTTAAACTCTGGCAATCAATTGTGACCAGACTGTCCAAAGATGCTATGGAAAGTCAACAAGAACTCCCTGTAAGAGATTACACATAAGTTGTGGCCCAGTCAGTATCAAATTACAGTACATGGGCTATTGATCTGGTCAGTTAAGTAGCAGAGGGGGTTGTTAATCAGTTTCAGCTGCTTTGATGTTAATGGAATTAACAACAGGTACACTAGAGGGGCAACAATGAGATGACCCCCAAAACAGGAATGAATAGTTTAACAGGTGGAGGCCACTGACATTTTTCCTCCTCATCTTTTCTGACCGTTTTTTCACTAGTTTTGTATTTGACTATGGTCAGTGTCACTACTGGTAGCACGAGGCGATTCCTGGACCCTACAGAGCTGGCACAGGAAGTACAACTTCTCCAGGATGGCACATCAATACGTGCCATTGCCAGAAGGTGTGCTGTGTCTACCAGCATAGTCTCAAGGGCATGGAGGAGATTCCAGGAGACAGGCAGTTACTCTAGGAGAGCTGGACAGGGCCGTAGAAGGTCCTTAACCTATCAGCAGGACCGGTATCTGCTCCTCTGGACAAGAAAGAACAGGATGAGCACTGCCAGAGCCCTACAAAATGAACTCCAGCAGGCCACTGGTGTGAATGTCTCTGACCAAACAATCAGAAACAGACTTTATGAGGGTGGCCTGAGGGCCCAACATCCTCTAGTGGGCCCTGTGCTCACTGCCCAGCACCGTGGAGCTCAATTGGCATTTGCCATTAAATACCAGAATTGGCAGGTCCACCACTGGCACCGTGTGCTTTTCACAGATGAGAGCAGGTTCACCCTGAGCACACGTGACAGACGTGAAATGGTCTGGAGAAGCCGTGGAACACATTATGCTGCCTGTAACATCATTCAGCATGACCAGTTTGGTGGTGGGTCAGTGATGGTCTGGGGAGGCATATCCATAGAGGGACACACAGACCTGTATAGGCTAGACAATGGCACCCTGACTGCCATTACATATCAGGATGAAATCCTTGGACATACACTGTGTATATATAGTACTGGCCAAAACTTTTAGAACACCTCAGCTGTTCCAGTTTTTTTCTCAAATTTAATTAGTTGGAATGCAATGACTGACCTAAAATGGCAAAAAGGTAGGCAGTAAACTGTCAGGGGTTTAAATATAAAGCTTAGGTTAGCAAAAATGGAAAAAAAAGAACATTTCAGAATATTACAAAAGGATCAACTAATAGGTTACAACATACAGATGTTCTGCAACAATTAAAGTAAATTAAGTTTTGCAAGTTGAAGCAAACAACTTGCACAGGCGTCCCGACTTCTGTTGATTCCTTAAAAACCCCGTCTGTCATAAAGCAGAGTTGAAACAGACTGTGTTACTACACCCTCTGAAGTATTACTTGGACAATACTAAACTGGTATAGAACAAATAAACAATGGCAAAAAGAAAAAGTCAAGGAATCATTAATTGTACAAACCTGTATTCAAAGTTTTGATTTATATACATATGTAGGTTGTAACCTATTAGTTGATCCCTGAAGAAGGCCCATTTATAATATTCAGAAATTTCTTTTAATTTTTTGCTACCCTAAACTTTAAATTTAAAAATCTGGCAGTTTACTGCAACCTTTTCACCATTTTAGATCCTTCATTGCATTTCAACTGATTAAATTTGAATAAAAACTAAGATGTTCTAAAACTTTTGGCAGGTAGTGTATACATGGACTAGAGGTTTTCAGACAACACCTAAATGAAAAACAGGACAATAGAAATAATGTGCTCTGCACGGATGAGATGAAGGCGATGCTGTCAATTCCTGAGTCCTGTTTGGTAAAAACCTAAATGTTAAGCACGGTGGGGAAACAATTGTAGTTTGGGGCTGCTTTTCTCAAGGCCTGGACAGCTTACCATAATAGATTCAAACATGAATTCCACATATTACCAGAGAGTATGCATGGAGAATGTAAGGCAAACTGTAAAAACTTGAACCTTAAATAAAGAACTAACAATACAATGACCCAAGACACTCAAACAAATCCACAAAAGAATGGTTCAAAAAGAAGAAGCTTATGGAATGGCCAAGTCAAAGCCCAGATTTTTACCTAGAAGGAATACTGCTGGTGGACGTGAACACACAAGAAAGCCCACAAACATGACAAGGAGTACTGTAAGGAGGAGTGGGTAGGAATTTCTCCAAGGAGACTGATAGACCATTATATGAAGCACCTGCAAGGAGTTATTTCTGCCAAAGGAGGAAACACCCTCTATTGAGAGTATTCCATGAAATACTATTGCATTTCTGATTTTTTTGTTGAAAAATTGATTGCAATGAATAATTTTCACTGTTATTTATTAAATTAGATAATTAAAATATTGTATATATTGTATTTTCATATTGTATATAAAAATCATATACTGTATCTTTACATGCAAATTGGTCAAAGAATACATATTTTTCCTGGGTTGTACTTAATTTTTCATACCAGTGTGTATGCACATTTTATCAGGTAAAATTTTAATATGCTTAATATATTTGCAAAAAGTGCAGGTCCACTAGTTTTTTTGTTTTTTTTTGTAATTTTTTAAATGTGTTTTCTTGCCATGCTGTTTTATAAAGTAAACACAGTTTGAACTGTCACATTCAAACTTGCCAACAATGTAAGCCAGAGTTAGGCCATTAAAGCAATACTTTACACCTTCTATTTCAAACTAAAGAATGTGCACCTTGAGTGGAGTTTATAGGTTGCCGTAGGCTTCTGTGCACTCTCTATGTGATCTGCTAGCCATTACTGCAGTTTTGCTTAGTTTTTGAACCTCATTCATTGCTTTTTATTTTGTTGAAATGTTTAACGTGCTTTTGCAATCTTTAATAGTCATTCTTTATAAATTGCTTTGACCAGAATATTTACTTTGCTTTTTTCTGTGGAATAGCGACAGACAGGTAAAAAAGAAAAGAAAAAATATCCGTTTAATTATGGTGCATCTACCATGAATGTATGTGAGACTTATAGCTATAAATTAATATTTTTGTGTCATATCTACATTACACTAAATGATAAATCTAAAGTGCAGTGTTAACACAAAACCAGAATGTTACGCTTGATAGGTTAGGTAATAAAGAAGACAGATTCACATACATATTAGAAGGAATTTCAAAAAGACAAAATCTTTCTGTTTCCTATGCTGGCTAACAGAAAGTGCTTAAGTGGGAGAAAATAGGTTAGTTTTTCCGTTCTTGCTCAAAACAAACACATGCACTAAAACAGGGGTGCCCAATGCAGGTAGTGCAGGTAGATCGCGTTACATTAAAAAAAAAACTTGTTTTAAACGTTAGTCTATCATATATCCTACCTATGGCATTTGCCACTTGATTGTCATACAGGGCAGCCAGTCTGAGATCTCTTTTCTTCTAACACACTGGTCATCCCGCATCCACGGTCAAACGCGCGAGCTACTGCAAAACTCCGGCTGTGATCTAGTTAGCCTTCCAATTTATATTGACTAAAGAAGGGATTTAAAACAAAATGTTTGGGGAGGGTATGGGCTGGATGTGGAATTGGAAGAGGATTTCTTTTCTCACAATGTCACAGTCGAAATGCGTTTGTCAGATCTGTCAATCTATCATTGCTATTCCAAAGAAGGAAAATGTGGAAAGGCACTTTCAAACTGTTCATAAAAACTACGAAACTGACTTCCTTCCGAAAAGTGATCTGAGAAAGAGAAAGGAGAGGGAACTAAAATCGCAGTTAATCAGACAGCCACCATTTTTCACTCGGCTGAATTCAAAAGCTCCTTGACTGCATTATTCGGCTCTACTTATTTATGTGAGTCAGCCTTTTCCCACATGACGATTATTAAATCCAAATACTGTAGTGACCATAAATGTATTGAATTGCTATTGTGCCATAAAGGTTATTCACTTATGCAAGGTATGACAACATACATTTTATGTATAAAGTATACTCAGTGTATGTATATATCTATACTAATAAACGGCAAAGCCCTCACTCACTCACTCACT
>JANRMT010062856.1:45498065-45671650 GCA_026402145.1 Polypterus bichir lapradei
TATCTATCTATCTATCTATCTATCTATCTATCTATCTATCTATCTATCTATCTATCTATCTATCTATCTATCTATCTATAGTGTGGTCCAGATCTAATTATGAAATTTTCATTACGCTATACCTTATTAAGTATATTACATAGAAAATCACCCGAAAAATCCCAAGTCATCGAGAAGTGTGCGAACTGACGACATGAAGAATCGTCTTCGCGCTGAACTGGAATCGTCCCCACATAAATCAAAGTCATCCAGACGATCTGGATCTGCATACAGTGGAACCTCGGTTCATGAACGTCTCGCTACACGTACAACTCAGTTTACGACCAAAAAGTCATCCAGATGATCTGCATCTGCATAATTAGATCTGGACCCCCCTGTATCTATCTATCTATCTATCTATCTATCTATCTATCTATCTATCTATCTATCTGTCTATCTATCTATCTATCTATCTACACTACCATTCAAACATTTTAGAACACCTCAGTTTTTCCTTTTTTTCTGTAAATGTAATCAGTTGAACTGCAATAAATGACCTAAAATGGTGAAAAGGTAAACTGTAAATTAAGTATTACAAATGGACCCTCTTCAGGGAAAGCCATTCTTTAAAGAACAAAACAAGGCCTGGAAATACCAGCTGTGGATGACTGCAGACTGGAAGAAAGTCTTATGGACCCATGAATCAAAACTTGAAATCTTCGGTTCATCACGCATGGTGTTTGTATGTTGTTGAGTTGGTGAAACGATGGTTCCTCAGTGTGTGACACCATCTGTCAAACATAGTGAAGGAGGAGAGAAGGTCTAGAGTTCTTTTGTTGGTGTTGGCGACTGGCACAGAATTACTGGAATTCTGAATCAAAAGGATTACCACATATTGGCTGTTATATCAGCAAAAGGTGGCTACTTTAATGAATCAAAAATGTGAATACAATTTTATAAACTTAATGATTCCTTGACTTATTTTTTTTATTAGCCATTGTTTATTTGTTCTATGCCTTGATTTCATGAAACATTAAGACATTAAACTGAATGCATTTTCATAAAAACTGAAAAAACCAAGGAATTCTAAAACTTTTGACTGCTGGTGTATCTAACAATTATAATTATTTAATGTTATTTAATTATTTCTGTGTGGACGACTGCATTTTCTTTCTGCTTAGGGGGCTGTTCACAAAGCAGTTTGAAACCCTGCAGATAAAGCTTATGCACCGCTTCAACATTTCTGAACAAACCTCTCACAGCATGTACTTCTTGTTGCTAAGTGACCAGACAAAAACAAATTAATGTAGACAAAGATCAGTAGAAACAGTTAAAATGCTGTAGGAGTAAATCAAAGTACTGTAGATGAATTCTGGATGCAGCCAAAGCGAGTTGATGTTTCTTTATAGTTTGGTCTTTTTGTTCAAAACAAAGTAGTGCTAGTTCCTCATATCATACACTTCTGAATGAGCTAGCTCAAGAATGATCTGTGATACTGTCTTAAGAAAATTAAGGAGAGATATGTTAGTTCTGATTGATGTCACTTCACATGTTGGTTAAAATACATAACAATACAACGGAAAAGTTCCCCTTGGGATTAATAAAGTATCTATCTATCTATCTATCTATCTCCTGACATCATGTCCAGACATTTATGTGGACCATGGTGCCCTTTCCCATTTTCCCTATCATCTGCACTGTCAGGTCATAGTGCCAACTGTCAGGAAGGCATCTGAGCTTCACTTCCATTGTCATGACTGTCAGCTGGTCTCACCTGGGCTTCCCAGAGGACATTGCTAAATAGTGTTCTAAACCAGAAGCAGAACCAAAGGTCAGTGTTTGTGCTCTGGTTTTTTTTGTTTTAGATGTGAATACAGCTGTGTGTAAAGGTAAACATTTAAATGCTTGCAATCACTTTGATGTAGTAGTGACACTACTGAAAAATGGTTTAGGTCTTGTATATTGTACTGGGTTCTCAAAATTCTCCCATGGTATCCATTTCCCAGGATGCCTCAGCACTGAAGCCTCTGTTGTTTAACATCTGTGTGCTGATTGTCACTGCTATGCTAATGATACTCATTTGATATTCATACCTGTTGGCAATCAACTGTGCGTTTGGTGGGGAGCTGATAAGCAGTGGTCCATGTTGTGCTCTTAATTCTTGCCTTTTCTGATTCTGCTTTTCAACTATCTGTGTCTTACTTTCTTTCCTTAAGATACTCCTTTTGCAAACCGTTTTTCGGAGGGTGGGTGTGAGTGATCCCGAGTTGTTTTGTCATGTAGTGGGTGCGGCAACACGCTGTACCAGAGCGTGCTCCCCAACTTGGCTTGACTTGGTGTGAGTGAGTGCTGTGGAGGCTGTTGCTTATTGTCGCTGTTATTTTTTTCAGGATTGTAATTTGTTATTATTTAAGTCAAACAAAAGAAATATTCTCTAAAAATATACTCAGGGTTGTATAGAACTTCCACATTTCTTCTACCCCCTAATATTATGGCCAGCATGCATGATATCAAGTTATGGCTGAAATCTGTTTTAAAAATCAAACAGTAAAAAAATGAAATATTGCTTATTTTCAATAAGTCTCAGATGACTAGGAGACGTCATTTTACAGAAGAGGTGAATGGCATTTCTGTCCAGACTTCAGCTATAGTTGGAAGTCAGGGATTTACGTTTGATTCTTCTGTGTAATTTATTCCAAAAGTTAATAATATAATGAAAACATCATTTTTTCATGTAAGAAATTTAGCTCATCTTACGCTATCTTTGACTTTGGCAGATACTGAATATTTAACCATTGTAATGGTTTATTGTATGGTCTTCCAAAGTCAGTTCTAAATAAACTGTGGTATATGTAGAACTCTGTTGCTAAGGTTCTGACTCACACCAAGTCATCACGCCAACTCAGACGGGAAGTACATTTACTGCCAGTTAAATCATGTGCTCGTTATAAAATATTTGGCTAACTTACAAAGCCTTAAAAAGATCAAGCTTGATGCTATCTTTTGGATCTTCTACACTTTTATGCCAGCAAGGTGGCGCAGTGGTAGCGCTGCTGCCTCGCAGTAAAGAGACCTGGGTTTGCTTCCTCTGGGTGCTCCGGTTTCCTCCCACAGTCCAAAGACACACAGGTTAAGTGCATTGGCAATCCTAAATTGTCCCTCGGTTTGTGTGTGTGTTCCCTGTGGTGGGCTGGAATTTGTTCCTGCCTTGCTGGCTTCGATTGGCTCCAGACTGACTAACTGACACTTTTATGCTCCTGCCAGCTAACTATTGACTTTGGAATCTGGTTCTATACTCACTGTTCTAAAAGAAAGAAAATATTATTGGGAAATAGAGACTTGTGTGTCTCTGCTGATACGTTTTGGGGATCTCTTCCTCAAAGCCTTTGCAAAGTCAACTCACTTCCAGTTTTCAGAGTCAAGTCAAGTGGCTTCATTATCATACCATCCAGTGTTGCAGCATAAAATAGTGCAGTATAAAGTAGTATGAAATATGGTTATGTCAGTGGTTCTCAACCTGTGGGGCGGGCCCCCCTAGGGGGTCGCGAAGTAACAAAAAGGGGGGTGTGAAGATGTGAAAAAAAGAAAACGAATCAAAAATATGAAAAAAACATCTGTTGAAACCAAAACAAATTAACTTAAACTACATTCTGATACTAGAACAATAAATATAGAGTTAGATAAATGTCGATAAAAGTTAAGCAGGTATAATAAAATATGCATCTACATTTCAAAAAAATGTTAGGGGGGGAGCGATTAAAACTGTTATGAAAACTCGGGTCGCAAATACTTAAAGGTTGAGAAATGCTGGGTTATGTACATAAACACACTACAAGTGCAAGGCAGGTAACAAACCATACTATAACATTATAGATTAATAAATAAATAAATAAATACATAAATAAATAAAAGGTAAAAGAATAGATAGTAATCTATACTAATAAAAGGCAAAGCCCTCACTCACTCACTCACTCACTCACTCACTCACTCACTCACTCACTCACTGACTGACTCATCACTAATTCTTCAACTTCCCGTGTAGGTAGAAGGCTGAAATTTGGCAGGCTTATTCCTTACAGCTTACTTACAAAAGTTAAGCAGGTTTCATTTCGAAATTCTACACGTAACGGTCATAACGGTCGATAACGGTCGACAACGTCTGCCATGTTGAACTTTCTTATTTATGGCACCATCTTCACGAAATTTGGTAGGCGGCTTCCCTGCGCTAACCAAAACCGATGTATGTACTTATTTCGATGGTATGACGCCATTGTCGGCCGCCATATTGAACTTTCCAACGTCACTAATTTTCCAACTTCCCGTGTAGGTAGAAGGCTGACCCCATCTTCACGAAATTTGGTAGGTGGCTTCCCTGCGCTAACCAAAACTGATGTACGTACTTATTTCGGTGGTATGACGCCACTGTCGGCCGCCATATTGAATTTTCCAAACGTCACAAATTCTCCAACTTCCCGTATAGGTAGAAGGCTGAAATTTGGCAGGCCCATTCCTTACAGCTTACTTACAAAAGTTAAGCAGGTTTCATTTCGAAATTCTACGTGTAACGGTCATAACGGTCAACAACGTCCGCCATATTGAACTTTCTTATTCATGGCCCCATCTTCACGATATTTGGTAGGCGGCTTCCCTGCGCTAACCGAAACCAATGTACATACTTATTTCGGTGGTATGACGCCACTGTCAGCCGCCATATTGAACTTTCCACCGTCACTAATTCTCCAACTTTCCGTGTAGGTAGAAGGCTGAAATTTGGTACTTATTTCGGAGGTATGATGCCACTGTCGGCCGCCATATTAAACTTTTAACGGAAAACGATGTACGTACTTATTTCGTTGGTATGACACCACTGTCGGCCGCCATATTGAACTTTCCAACGTCACTAATTCTCAAACTTCCCGTGCAGGTAGAAGGCTGAAATTTGGCAGGCTCATTCCTTACAGCTTACTTACAAAAGTTTAGCAGGTTTTATTTCGAAATCCTACGCGTAACGGTCATAACGGTCAACGACGTCCGCCATGTTGAACTTTCTTATTTACGGCCCCATCTTCACGAAATTTGGTAGGTGGCTTCCCTGAGCTAACCGAAACCAATGTACATACTTATTTCGGTGGTATGACGCCACTGTCAGCTGCCATATTGAACTTTCCAACGTCACTAATTCTCCAACTTCCCTTGTAGGTAGAAGGCTGAAATTTGGCAGGCTCATTCCTTACAGCTTACTTACAAAAGTTTAGCAGGTTTCATTTCGAAATTCTACGCGTAATGGTCATAACGGTCAACAACGTCCGCCATGTTGGACTTTCTTATTTATGGCCCAATCTTCTCGAAATTTTATAGGCGGCTTCCCTGCACTAACCAAAACCAATGTACGTACTTATTTCGGTGGTATGATGCCACTGTCGGCCGCCATATTGAACTTTTCAACAGTCTTTGTTACTTATGGGCCCATCTTCAAGAAATTTGGTACACGGGTTCCCAGCGCTAACTGAATCCTACTTACGTACATATATACGTTCATAGCCTGCAGCTCGGTCACCGTGTGAGGTGGCGTTGGGTCCCCCATCCCAGCGCCTCCCACGTTGTTGGCTGCCTGCCTATATAAGACCGTCCGTTGCTCCGGTCTCTACATTCCCTTCCTTGCTTCGCCACGGGATTCACGTCTCTCTACTGAAAACTACAGGCTTTTTGTTTAATCCACGGCTTCTCCGCTGTTTTATTGTTTGTTTATTACAATTATAGTTATTGTATAGGTATTTTAGACTTACTTTACATTGCTCAGGTACCCATTTCCTTTATCATTCCAACCCCCATTACCATGTCTATCGAGGTGATCACTATCGATCAAAGAACTGTCACTTATTGAGTGGTTTCCATGCCCGGAGATGGCACCTACCTTTTCCATTCTCTTTGTTACATGTTGCACGGCCATATCAGGCTCACTCTTGATGTCCGGAGGAACATTGTGTCTTATGTATTGAATAACTGGGACAGGTTCAAGGTGTGGACTGATGACGATACAGGAGGTAATTATACTACACAGGAGCACTATAAGAGTGAAATGCTTAAGCCCTTCACCTATGGTTCTGCATGTGAGTTGATGGCTGCCGCTGAATTGTTCGGTTGTCGCTTTCAAGTGTACCGAAATGGCCAAATATTTTACACCTTTGGACAACCGCCAATGCCTCTTAAACATCTTAGATTCACAGGTGACGATTTCAGTAATGGACACTTTGATGTTTATGAATGTTTAAACTCTCAAAAGCTTGATGTGATTTTATCGATGAAACTGGTTGTATGCTTACAACGCTTGACAGATGCCGAATGTCACTTCAATACGACAAATCCTGCAAATACTGTCGTAATTGAAAAATACCATGAAACTCAAACCGATTATGACAGCAGCAATCCAAGCTGTGAGATTTGAGACAAGATTACTGTTCACATGGCCAACTGTACGTTACATGCTCAAGAGTAAGCTCAGCGCACAGCTTGGTCATGTTACAACCGGAGGGCCGAAATGACAACATGGTATACAAAGAGATCCTTAACAAATAATTATTGGCATATTTTCCCTCAGTTTAAAAAGGTTAAATTTTCTTCTTAATAAAAATTTTAAGGCAGTACTTCGCTGCTGCGAAGCGCGGGTATTTTGCTAGTAAAGAAATAAATGGCAACAACTATTAATCAGTGGTAGCGAATGTAACAAATATTCTTCAAATAAATAAACCACTAGCAGCAGCTCTGAGGAGAGGGTCCAGGCAGCCAAAGGGTAGAAGCTGTTGCAGAATCTGGCAGCACTACTTCTGATAATGCATTACCTTCTGCCAGATGGAACTGGGACAAAGAGACTGTGAGAAGGGTGTCACAATGCTATAAGCTTTGCAGGTGTAACACTTGAAAAGGTTGTCTTTAAAAGAAGGTAGAGAGGATCCAATGCTCTTTACTGCTGTGCTACATCTAACATTCAGACACATTGCAGTTTCCAGACCAGATGGTGATGCAGCTGGTCAGAATGCTCTTGATGGTATCCGTGTAGAATGTGGTGGGAATGAGAGGAGGTAGGCTTCACTTTCTCAATTGCTGAAGGAAGTAGAGACTCTGCTGTGCCTTCTTAGCTGAAGAGTTAGTATTAATTGTCCAATTAATGTTAGCTACCAGGAGTTTGTTGCTTTTGACCAGTTCCATAGAAGAACCCTCAATGTGCAATCTGGTGCGGACAACATGGGCCTTTCTGGAGTCAACATTTATCTCTTTTTCCTTGTAGACATTAAGAGGCAGATTCTTGCTTTTACACCAGTCTGTTAATCATTGTATCTCCATTCTGTAGTACTAGGGTGTTGTACCGTGTTAGCCATTATGAATGTAGAGAAAAGCCAAGCAAAATGACACCTTTTATTGCCTCGAAAGCTTGCATATTGTAATCTTTTTAGTTAGCCAATAAAAGGTATCTGCATTCTGTGAGCTAACTCATCCCCATTGCGGATGAGAAGCACCACCATTGTGTTGTTAGGAAACTTGAAGATTATGTTAGAGCTGTATGCAATTGTACAGTCATAAAGAAAATAGAAGTGGATTAAATTGGCTGCCGAGGGTGATGCCAGTACTCAGTGTGGTATGCTGGAGATGAGGTTTCCAATGCAGACCATCTGGGGTCTCTCTGACAGGAAATCCAGGATCAAGTTGCATAGAGAAGTGTCATAGCCTAGCAGACTCAACTTCCATATAAGCCTCTGAGGGATGATGGTGTTGAATGCTGAACTGAAGTCTATAAAAAGCATTCTAGCTTAAGTGTCTCTTTTGTCCACATAGGACAGGGTCAGATGAACAGCAAATGATAAAGCTTCCTCAGTGGAACAGTTTGGGTGATGTGCAAACTTGAGAGGGTCATGTGATGAGTGAAGTCTGGCTTTCAGGTGTTTCAAGACTAGAATCACTAAGCACTTCATGATGATCAGTATGAGTGCTTTATAGCGATTCAGTCATTAAGGCACAAGACAGATTACTTTTTCTGCATGGGTATGATGGTGTCAGTTTTAAAGCACTTAGGGATGAATGCCTGCATCAGGGAAATGTTGAAGATATCCCTCACTGCTCTGCCCTGTATGCTGTCTGGAGTTTACCTTCAGCAAGGTTCTTCGTACATCAGCTGCGAACAAGCACAATAACTTTTACTCCTTAGGAGTGATGGAAGGATGTATATTGATGTTTGTACACCACTTTTGTCTTTGACAATTAACCTTGGTATTCCTTTACTTAAAAATATAATTTAGAGTAGAATGACCAGTGAAGAAGCTTTCTTTTTTAACTGTAGTTACAAACTGTTCAAAAATGAATAGTTTGTAAACAATAATTCAAATTAAATCTAATAATGAACTTGAATATACCTTTACTTTTACACAAAACTCTTAATGTACGGTTCTATCAGAGTTAAATTTCCCTGTGTTTATTCACAAAAATAAAAAAAAATCCATTCTCAGTCTTCTAATTCAAGCAATTTTGGATTTCTGTCCTATAATGCTGATATTGTTATGTGAATTTTCAGGTACAAAGACAAAGGTTTGGAGGTAAGTTGTTACACTCACTAGTCACGACGCTAGATAGTGGTGATATGGTGCATGTTTGCCTCATTCAGGTAAGAATTTCACTGTACACGTGACAATAATGACACCATAAACCTATAAAAGCAAATTTAAAACATATATATTTGTGATAGCCTATTTTTATTTGATTTATTATATTTTACTTCTATTTATTTATTAATTATTCATTTTTGGCTATTTCTATACCTTAGACCTATGCTTTGAAGACGTGTTGTAACTAAAATATTATTTTAAGCAACACTGTTTTCTAATTTATGTATGGTAATACTTGGTTGACCTTTAAAAAAGATTAAGTGAAATGAATCTGTGTAATAGACCGGTAAATTACATAGTTACACCCCACTTCATGGTAAAAGAAATTTCCACAACTCATTTGCTTCAAATGAACATTTCTTTACATACAGAACTGTAGTGACCTGGAATTACTTACAAAGTAGTCTAGGCTAGTGGTTTTCTAGTTCAGTCCTTGAGGCCCCTCAGGGCTGTAGGTTTTTCTTCCCACCAATTTCAAAATCATTGAGTCATTTTTACATTTAATTGATGTTGTTGTTTTTAGCTGTCTGTCTTACAAATGTGTTTATCAAATTCCTAAATATTTGTATGCTTTGCCATAAATGTAAACACTCATGTTTCTTTTTCCATTTTCTTTTTAGTTTATTCTTTTCTATAGAGTTTGCTGACTTAATTGCATCCAAATGCTGATCACTATTAATAACCATTTTCACTTGTCTGCTTCTTAAAGAAATACGCCTCCCAAAAATATTTTATATTTTAAATTTTATGTTATCATGCAGAATGGAGAGAAAGAAGTTTATGACATGGCCAAATTCAACAGTGGCCAGTGCTGTAGAACGGCAACAATGTAAAAAAAAATCCATGAAAAAAAGAAAAAAAATCTCACGTTACTTGTTTTGCATAATCCACATGTCAGTTATATGGCCAAAGCAAATCATTGAGGTCTTCAAGTCAATAAGTCACAGGTTAAGTAAAATATAAAAACATTTTCGGTTGAAGTGTTCCTTCAAGATTTTTTGTTTTTTTACAAATGAGCAGACAAGTGAATGTGACACTCAGGCCACTGCTGTCCTTTAGCATTCAGTGTTGTTAACATTTGGAACAATTGCTGTTGTGAACTTGAACCCGGACATAGGCAGACAGACATCGTTGGTTCCACCACACACTTGTTTATTTACAATTAAAGTCACGTGCACAAAACCCCAGTGCCTCTTGCACCGATTCCCCCAACTGTCCAGGCCTCACAAGTCCAATGCCTTTCTCCTGGCCGCCTCCCGTCCTCTCTCTCAGCTCCGTCCTCTTCCACCTGACTCTCGCTTCTGACTGGAGGGAGGCGGCCCCTTAAATGGGAACCCGGATGGGCTCCAGCAGCTTCCCGGCAATCAGTCCTAGCCACACCCCAGTGTGGCGGAAGTGCCGGCTGCGCACCCGGAAGCCGTCCGGGTGTCCCCTGTCGTCTTCCCCACAGCACTTCCTGGTGTGGCGGAAGTGCTGGGCTCCAGGGTTCCTCAGGCACCTGGGCGTCGCCTGGCGGTGGCCACGGGTCCCTACAGGGTTGGGCTTCCAAGCCCTGTACCCGAGGACCCCAACATAACTAGGACGGATGCCCCCTCGCGGTCTGGAGGAGGCACAAGCCCTCCTCTGGTCCTCCTGGGTGTTCCGGCCGGGCTCCAGCCCCGGCCGGGGACCACACTGTATAAACTCTAAACTCTATAGAGCTGAGTATAGAAAATGGTAAAATCAACTTAAACATTTCAAGTTTTGGCAAAAATATAAATATTGCAGGATTTCCGTAAAGAGAAGAATAAAAAGGCCAATATTGCTAAGCAATGACTGCAGTTAAAAGTAACAGTGTTGAAAAGAATGTGAAATTAGTAGGGGTGAAAAGGGCATCAAATTTCAGCTTTCCGTTATTTTGTAAACATCAAAAAACAGGAATTCATGAGATAGTTAAATAGTACTTACCCAAATTGTTGATGCCCAGATCCGAATAGCTGCCACTGTTCTGTAGATAGCTAGGCAATAATAAATGAAAAAGATACACTTAAGATCGCTTATATTCTTCCAGTATGAATGAAGGTTATTTCACTATTAAAGCAACCACTTCCACCATTTGGAGACACGTGTCTTCGCCGCCAAACCCAATGGTGGTGCTGCTGCTAAACAATAGCAGCGCTGTTGTCTACAATTGGTTACTCGAAGTTGCAAACTTTAGCGCCAACAAACATCCATCCATCCATTGTTTGGCTCATGATGGTGTAATGGTTAATGCTTTACAATTTAAAAATGTTAGGTTCAATTCCCAGCTTAGTGAGTGTTGGTGTAGGTTCACCACATGCCAATGTGTGTATGTCCTCTGTTATTTAGTTTTCATTTCATATCCCAAGAACTTGCAGAATATGCTGACTGATAGGGTGGGTGAATGAGCATGACCTACAAAGGATTGTTTCCTGTCTTGCACTCTGTACTAATGGGATAGCTGCTGTAACTCTGTACTGATATATCTGTCCATTATCCAACCCGCTATATCCTAACTACAGGGTCACAGGGGTCTGCTGGAGCCAATCCCAGCCAACACAGGGCACAAGGCAGGAAACAAACCCTGGGCAGGGCGCCAGCCCACCGCAGGGCATACACACACACACAAACCAAGCACACACTAGGGACAATTTAGTATCGCCAATGCACCTAACCAGCATGTCTTTGGACTGTGGGAGGAAACCAGAGCACCCAGAGGAAACCCACGCAGACACGGGGAGAACATGCAAACTCTCCTAACTGCGAGGCAGCAATGCTACCCACTGCGCCACCGTGCTGCCCGCCAACAAACATTTGACTGTAAAAAATCAGAACCCACCCACTGTCTACCCATTCTACGGAAGCGTATTAGGGCCAACTTAAAAGAAAAAAATATATGGACAGCCCCCTCACACCCAGCATCAAAACTCCACTGGGGACCCTCTAATTAGGTCGAAGTTAAAACTGCTGCTTTCAGACTGTTAGTAGAAAATTTTGTTTCTCAGTACAGATGCCCTAGTTCTAGAAGTGTTGCCTCCAAAGAATTAATAAATGCACTAATAAGATCCAGGCAACTGAATGGTTTTAATATTGATGTGTATTTAAATACAATATTTTTAAATTGTAGATAATCTTTGGTTTATCTAAAATGTTTCAATTAACATCAGTGGCCCATTTTGTGCTGATAAGCTAGCCCAATATTTTAAACAACACTCCCCAAACTGCTGTCAAAACAATTGGAATAGTTCACATCGGATTGAAACAAAAATATACCCCTTTACAGGGGAAACCTATCGGACTAAATTACACAGATGTTTTTATTCAAAGTAATTTACCAAATTACGTCTTTTTTCTGTGTATATTCACCTTCGGTAAAATAGGATACAATTTAGGCATAGGGCTGCTTGTCTGGGAATAAAGCAGCCCATGATCAGCTAACATTTTGTCTGTTTACCTTGCCATTAATAAATGCCTCTAGTGGTCCATTGCAGCGCCATCTGCTCTAACAGTGGTCGGCTAGCCACCAGAGGACCGAAGTTAACCCGCCGGATGGTTACCACTAGTTGTCTTTCAGCTGCGAGCCGCTGACGAGCCGCTATCTACCGAGAGGTCAGCTGCCAGCAAGCCGACACTGGGCCACCGGCTGAAAACTCTGCCAGCTTGCTGCTCTTCCCCCCCCGTCCATTCGCTGACGATCTGCTAACAGGTGGCATGCTGCCCCTAAACAGACAGCGGACCGACAGATGCTTGCTTACTTGGGAGCTAGTAACAGTAACGAAGCCTTTGCCAAATATGTAACAAATATTTTCACTAATGACTAAACTCTTATGGGTGTCCCCGTCAATATACACAGTCAGTTTTGTTGTTGTCATTGTTTTCATTGTCTTTTTTTTGTGGTTTTGTTCTGCGTGGCAAAGTTAAAGATGTTAAAATAAGCAAAGGTTTTATGATACAGAAGTAACAGCTCCCTTTTAATGTCATTTGCACCTCTCTGCTTTGCTGTTGGTTAAACGGATACAATTAAGAGAGGAACATCAAATAAAACATATAATTAGAAAATGACAAAAGAAAGTTTTAAGTGTTTAAACTTATGGCAAACATTATGTATTTCTTATAAATTTTTGATTACCACACCACGTAGAACAAAAACAGAAAAAGACTAATTATGCGCCCTGCGGTGGGCTGGCGCCCTGCCCGGGATTTGTTTCCTGCCTTGCACCCTGTGTTGGCTGGGATTGGTTCCAGCAGACCCTCGTGACCCCGTAGTTAGGATACAGCGGGTTGGATAATAGATGGATGGATGGATAATGAATAGATGGACTGACTAATTATGAGATCAACAAAATTGAATTAAAATGTTTAACTCCCTGATTGGTGTTTTGGGCAAATTCCCTCAGGAGTGAACCTGAGAAGCAGTCTTCTGAATGGCCGCAGCTTTTTATTTTTTTAATGTATTTTCCTGACAATATGGTATGCCTGTAAATCATATGACCATGGTGAATGGAAAATTAGGAAACATCTAGCATCAGAGAGCGATGAAGTATTTAGTTTGTTAGCACACGATTGTCATTTGTATGAAAAATCAAGAAACAGGCTTAACTGGATGAAATGTATTTGTCTGATTTTTCTGCTTGTAATTGTTACAGGGTCACACATTTTTGATGACTATGCTAGCCAGTACTCGGTGCTGCAATTGGAAAGGTCCCACATAGTTTCATCTGCAGCCATGATCTGAATCAAGAATATTGGATGTGAAGTTGATGATTCATGTCTCCTTATTGTACATCCAAATGTTGCCTTGCTCAACTGCACATAGCATAAAGATACTCATAATCAGTTTTAATGTGTGCCTCTCCATTTGGATAGGAATTCTGATTTGCAATTCAGAAAATGTTATAACAAGCTCTGTCTCAGTGTTTTTACTCAGTAATTCAGATGAAAAATATATATAAGCAGGTAAATGCAGACATTTAAAAAATACTCAACCTATCCTAGGAATAAGAATGCTGTAAAGAGCAACAAGACAATACAATACAATACAGTTTATTTTGTATAGCCCAAAATCACACCGGAAGTGCCGCAATGGGCTTTAACAGTCCCTGCCTCTTGACCGCCCCCCAGCCTTGACTCTCTAAGAAGACAAGGAAAAACTCCCAAAAAAAAACTTGTAGGGAAAAATGGAAGAAGCCTTGGGAAAGGCAGTTCAAAGAGAGACCCCTTTCCAGGTAGGTTGGGCGTGCAGTGGGTGTCAAAAGAAGGGGGTCAATACAATACAATACAATACACAGAACAGAACAAATCCTTAATACAGCATAATAATAAAAATTTTAGAAGTACGGAGCAGAATTTAACAGTAGATGATATCACATAATAAGATTTTGATATTTTTAGAGTCCTGGAGACCTCATCCATCAAGCTGCCTCCCCCATTTGGCCATTCCACAGCTGAAACAGTGCTGGGCCAGCCAATCTGATGAAAGGACCCCTCTTTCCCACGATTCCTGCGATCCTCCATCAGGGATGACTTTACCATAGGCAGGCAAAACAACTTGGCAGGTGGGCCGTGGCACCAAGTGCCACATTTGAGTACTGAGAACAGAAACAGAATATAACAAATTATATCTATCATGTTACTTATATTTTAGTGCTAATGACTTACAACAGAGATGCAGTCTGTACAGTTAATCAGCACAGTTTAGAGCAGACACACACACGTGTCAGTTTTAGGCTATAATGTACACTTGTATCTGGGAAAACAAAAAGATGATCAGGTTCACAGGCTTATCACTAGACAAGTAGCAGTTACAGGTTTCCATTCAAACATTATCGTTCTCACTTATTTGTAGCAATTTATTGTTCAAAAATACTGCATTCATCTTTGTATGCCCATCATTAGTCCCTTTACCTTTCCATGTATTTCTCGTTTTCCCCGCTTGTTATCAGTATCTAATAGTTGTTCATAATTTTCAGCATTTAATACCTGCTCCATTTACTACTAGTATTCCATAATTTTGTTGGTTACTAATGTTTGTTATGCTGTTATTACTGTCTTCTTCTTTCCAATGTCCCATACGTATCCTCCCCTGCCATTGCTCTTGACATCTTCATTGCATTATTTGTCTGTATGTTTGCTTCCCCTGTGCTGCTCTAAAGCCCCAGTTAAATACTTCATTTTCCAGTCCTTAAATGTTATTGACTTCTCCCTCACTGCTTTCCCCACATGATCATCATCCCACCATCACTCCCTGTGGTATAGTGGGTCCACAGCTCGTTGAGTAAAGGCCATTTTAAATAAATAATCACCGCACCCGAAGCGGCTTCGTGAGGGGGGCGTTGGGCCATTGCAAGCCGCGGGTCAGTCGGTGGTGTGGGCGTTTCTCACCGAGTGCACAGGTGAGGAACTGCCCACATCCGTGATTGCTCCCGTGGCTAATGCTACAGCTGTGATGGCCCCTCTTCATTTAAAAGAAGCGCGAGTCGGTTTTGGGGGAGTTCAGAAAAAGAATGAAGGAGAAGGAAGAGAACGGAGGTTAGAGTGAAGGAGGAAGCAGGCGAGGAAGTAGGTGAGCGAACGCTCGCAGGCAGCTGAAGGCAGCCTGGGTGTTTGGCCAACACCCGGGCGAAGTGGTTGTGGTCGCCCCCGCAGAAGATTGTTTTGTAGGGCGGGAGTGACCGGGAAAGCGCAGGACTCTCCGCGGGAGTTAGTGGGAGTCGGGACTTGGGACGCGGTGTCCCTAACGTGAGAGCTTTGGCCGTTAAGGGATTCCCAAGTCACTGTCAGGGGGGAGCCGACCGGAGCCAAGGATCGGGAAGGCGACTGGCAGTGGTAGTAGCAGCAGGAGTAGGCAGAAGGTCAGCTGCATTGAGAGCGTCTCGCCTGTTGCAGGGCCCATATGGGAGAAGCAGGTGAGACGCTAACAGAAGAAGCACCGGGCTTGTTGTTGTTTTTTTTTAAAGACTGCTTCCCGTAGGAACATTTTAACCTCTGGTTTTTAAGGATTGTTTTTTTTTCTATTTATTGTTTTAACCTCCATGTTTTCTTTTACGGATTATTTATTTATTGAAGAGCCGAAGCACTGCACTTTATTTATTTGAACACCTGATTTGTTGACTGTTTTTTTAATAAAAGCACTATTGCACTTTTTCTTTACCATCCCCTTGCTTGAATTATTAGCCTTCACTGACTAGCTCATCGGTAACATTACTGACGGTGTTGGGTTCAAGAGCTTCCTAAACAGTGATGGGAGTGTGGAGCCAGAACCTGCATCGTCACACTCCCTCTCCTCAGCGCACAATCAAGTGGACTCTATCTACCTGATTGTCCCAGTACCCCCCACTTTTTTCCTGCTCTTCTCCAAATGACTTTGTCTTCTTGACATCCAATTGTGATGTCTGGGTTGGCTGCAGCTCGCATACTCCCTTGAACATGGGATAGTGATTGTCCAGTTCATCCTCTGTCTATGACTATGTGGACACATAACAACAAAAGTAGGTGCAAAATAGTCCGCTCCAAGTAATGCAGTGTTTCAAAAGCAAAATGCAGTGCAACTTCAATAAATAAATTCAAGATAAAAGCAGTGTTTGTTTATGTTAAAAGCAGTCATCAACATAAGTTAAAATTGAGTGTTATAAAAAAAGCTAGGAACTTCCATTAAAAATAAATCATGAGCCTTTGTGCCTCTGTCTCAACTAGTGCTTCCTCTTCTCACCCTTTAAGTTACTTCAGCAAACAGAGATGCCTACTGGAAAAGCAGTCAACCCTTTTTGTTTGACTAGTGTTAATGGTGCCAGTCCTTGCCATCCACAAGGAACCTGTGAGCCATGTTCCTCTCTCCTGCCACCATCCCTCAGCCTTCAGAAAGAGCATAATTGAAGTGGTCGGTTGCTCCTGCTACTCTAGACACTCGGGCGTGACCCTACCCCATGCGTTTGCTTTGTTTGTGCCTACTTTTCTGTCGCACCCGCTCTGCCTGTTCTGTTCTTCCTGTCAATTTAACCTTCTGTCTTTTTCTCTTTTTTTTCTTCATTCTCTAATGCCAGTCAATTGCACTGCTTTGACTTTGCAAGCTTGGCATTATGATACCACCTTCTTCATGTCCTCTTCTGGCTTTTTTATAGTTGCCTAATTAAATTGGCTGAATTGCGTTCATCTACACATGAATACTGGTTTGGCATTCCCCACAATAAAACACCCCAGGACCTCTCATCCATGCTACTGCATGTCCTCCTGAAGCCAGAGCACACTTTTTTTAGTCTAAAAAACTGTGCACAAACACAGACCCTAGCACGCATCATCACATCTATCTGAAGTGAATATGCTGGCGTGGCATTCCCGAGTTCATTGTATAAATAATAATCTTACTTTAAACAATCTTTTACTTATCCCTTATAACATATCACCTTATCCCTCCTTTCTTTTTTACTTTCTTTTATTTTCTAATCTATACGTTCCAGTCTCCCTAGGACTCATTGCTTTCAGCTTTATTTCACAAAAGATAAATCTTTTCCTCACCTCTCTAACGCATCTAAAGTTTTTCTTGTTTTATTGATCATTGATGCGACATTCCAATACTAATACACATTCTTTCAATTGTTTTTTAGTCACACCTATGTCATTTTTGGTACCCTAGTGCATTTCTTACAAAAGTAGGGTGATACTGGTACATATTGCCTGCAGGGAGCACCCTAGTACTTCTTCTTTCAGCTGCTTCCATTAGGAGTTGCCACAGCGGATCATCTTTTTCTTCCTCTCCTCTACATCTTGCTTTGTGATACCCAGTACTTGCATGTACTTCCTCACCACATCCGTAAACCACCTCTTAGGCCTTCCTCTTTTCCTGTTCCCTGGCAGCTCTATCCTTAACATCCTTCTACCAATATACTCAGCATCTCTCCTCTGCATATGTCTAAACCAACACAATCTCGCCTCTCTGACTTTGTCTCCCAACCGTCCAACTTGAGATGACCCTCTAATGTACTCATTTCTAATCCTGTCCATCCTTGTCACACCCAATGCAAATCTTAGCATCTTTAATTCTGTTATCTCCAGCTCTGTCTCCTGCTTACTGGTCAGTGCCACCATCTCCAACCCATATAACATAGCTGGTCTCCCTACCATCCCGTAGACCTTCCCTTTCACTCTTGCTGATAACCCTCTGTCACAAAATACTTCTGACACTCTTCTCCACCCATTCCACCCTGCCTGCACTCTCTTTTTCACCTGTCTTCCACAATCCCCATTACTCTTTACTGTTGATCCCAAGTATTTAAACTCATCCACCTTCGCCAGCTCTACTCCCTGCATCCTCACCATTCCACTGACCTCCCTCTCATTTACACACATGTATTCTGTCTTGTTCCTACTGACCTTCATTCCTCTCCTTTCTAGAGCATATCTCCACCTCTCCAGGGTCTCCTCAACCTGCTCCCTACTCTCGCTACAGATCACAATGTCATCAGTAAACATCATAGTCCACGGGGACTCCTGTCTAATCTCATCTGTCAACCTGTCCATCACCATTGCAAATAAGAAAGGTCTCAGAGCTGATCCCTGATGTAATCCCACCCCCACCTTGAATTCATCTGTCACTCCTACCGCAGACCTCACCATTGTCACATTTCCCTTGTACATATCCTGTACAACTCTTACGTACTTCTCTGCCACTTCTGACTTCCTCATACAATACCACAGCTCCTCTCAAAGGCACCCTGTCATATGCCTTCTCCAGGTCCACAAAGATGCAATGCCACTCCTTCTGGCGTTCTCTATACTTCTGCATCCACATCCTCGGAGCAAACATCACATCTGTGGTGCTCTTTCCTGGCATGAAACCATGCTGCTGCTCACTAAACATCACCTCACTTCTTAACCTAGCTTCCACTACTCTTTCCCATAACTTCATGCTGTGGCTCATCAATTTATTCCCTGTAGTTACTACCGTCCTGCACATTCCCCTTTTTCCTAAATACAGGCACCAGTACACTTCTTCTCCACTCCTCAGGCATCCTCTCACTTTCCAAGATTCCATTAAACAATCTGGTTAAAAACTCCACTGTCATCTCTCCTAAACACCTCCATGCTTCCACAGGTATGTCATCTGGACCAACAGCCTTTCCATTCTTCATCCTCTTCATAACTGTCCTTACTTCCTCCTTGCTAATCCATTGCACTTCCTGATTCGCTATCTCCACATCATCTCTCTCTCTCTCTCTCTCTCATTCTCTTCATTCATCAGCCTCTCAAAGTGCTTTTTACATCTGCACAACACACTCTCCTCACTTGTGAGTATCTTTATCCGTTATCACCCTAACCTGCTGCACATCTTTCACAGTGAGGTCCCTCTGTCTAGCCAATCGGTACAGGTCCTTTTCTCCCTCCTTCTCATACAACTCATCATACACCTTTTCTTTAACCTTTGCCACCTCTCTCTTCACCTTGCGCTTTATCTCCTTGTACTCTTGTCTACTTTCTACATCTCTCTGAATATCCCACTTCTTCTTTGCCATCCTCTTCCTCTCTATATCCTCCTGTATTTCCCCATTCCACCACCAGGTTTCCTTTTCCTCCTTCCTTTGTCCAGATGTCATGCCAAGCACCCTTCTTGCTGTCTCCCTTACTACATCTGTTGTAGTTGCCCAACTGTCTGGTAACTCTTCACTGCCACCCATTGCCTGTCTCACCTCCTCCCTAAACTCAACCTTGCAGTCTTCCATTTTCAACTTCCAGCATTTGATCCTTAGCTCTGCCTTTACTCTCTTCTTCTTCTTCTTGATCTCCAAAGTCATCCTACAGACCACCATCCTATGCTGCCTAACTACACTTTCCCCTGCCACCACTTTGCAGTCTTTAATCTCTTTCAGATTGACTCTTCTGCATAGGATGTAATCTACCTGTGTGCATCTTCCTCCACTCTTGTACGTAACCCTATGTTCCTCCCTCTTCTTAAAATACATATTCACCACAGCCGTGTCCATCCTTTTGGCAAAATTCACTATCATCTGACCTTCTTCATTCCTCTCCTTGACACCATACCTACCCATCACCTCCTTGTCTCCTCTGTTCCCTTCACCAACATGTCCATTGAAATCCGCTCCAATCACCACTTTCTGTCCCTGTGCATCACCTCATTCAACTCACTCCAAAAATCTTCGTTCTCATCCATCACACACCCAACTCGTGGAGCATATGCACTAACAACATTCATCATCACACCTCCAATACCCAGCTTCATAATCATTACTCTGTCTGACACTCTTTTCACCTCCAAAACTCTTTTGACATACTGTTCCTTCAGAATAACCCCTACCTCATTTCTCCTCCCATCCACACCATGGTAGAACAGTTTGAATCCACCTCCAATCCACCTGGCCTTACTCCCCTTCCATTTAGTCTCTTCCACACACAAAATATCAACCTTCCCTCTCTCTATTATATCTGCTAATTCTCTCCCCTTACCAGTCATACTGCCAACATTCAAAGTTCCTACCCTCAGTTCCACTCTCTGTACCTTCCTCCTCTCCTCCTGCCTCTGGACACATCTCCCCCCACTTCTTCTCCTTGTTAGGCCACAGTAGCCCAATTTCCTCCAGCACCCTGTTGGCTAACAGTACTGGTGGCGGTCGTTGCACCCAAATACTTCTAACAATCCTATATTAATCAGGAATGATTTATAATTTGACACTGAGTTTTATGACTACATGCCCTATATGACATCAATCACAGTTTCAGCAGTACATCTTTAACTAAACTGTCTGAGCTACAAAGCAAATGAAAACATTCTGCAAGAGCAGAGAGATAGAAATATATATATATCTGAGCGTAAAGAAAATGAGTTAAATGAGACATGCACACAAAGAGTTGAAGAGTAGAGGTAGTGCCTCTAGCGATTTGAAAATTTCATATTTTCGAGCCTGTAAAACATGTGTATATTTCTTTATATTTTACGTAAACAGTTCATTATGGAGAATACAATTTCTGAAATAACTTGAAGACACAACCAGTTAAGTCTCCATTTTCTCTATTAGTTTGAGCCCTTGGCAGTTGTATGCAGGTGCTGAAACTGTAGAGGAGTTTGATTTACATGGTAGAGTTCAGAAGAGGGTGAGGTACAAGGAAAAAAAAAAGAGCAGAATGCTTTATTTTATGTCAGGAAAACAATTGGGATGCTTGTAATGGCTTTGAAAAAATGGTCAGCTTTTGTTTTCAGTTGTTACAGTATATTGTTAGTTACTTAAGTAACAAAGTTCTTCAGGCTACTCCTTGGCTACCTTAATGAAATAAATCTTTATTGTGTATTAGAAGAGAGTTAACTATTGATTAAACTACTGTGTTAATGTTATGTACTAGTGGTAATCGAAATTTATTGTACTTTTTTAACATCATTTTATCACTTTACTGTTTATTCATATTGTTTTATTTCTTTTTTTTCATTTTATGTGGTGCTGATAAAATAAGTGTGACTGTGAAGCCATTGTTTTGGTCAAATATTGTAGGAATATGGAAAGCATATTAGCAAGTTTTTATAAAACAAAAACACTGAACACTTTTTTTAAAAAAAATCTATAAAGTAGTTTTTATTTGTAGGCTTTTACAGGTCATTTTTGCAGGTTTAAAAATAGACAATCTTTAAACTGAATACTAAAAATATTTACATTATCCCCTCATCAGATACACCTCACATAATAAACACTATATCTCAGAGCTTTGCATTGCAGTTGGACCCACTGTTACAAATTGTTACAGATATGTCAAGTTCAGTACTCCATAAAAAATGGATCTTAATAGTTTAAGAAATTTTTAAAGTGACAGGTATATTACATTTCTTTTTATTCTAAAAAGTTCCTTGCATGTATGAATGTTACATATTTCTGTTTCCTCTAAAAGTATATGTGTGCTTTTGGTAAATCCTTGTTTATTCTGAATACTTTCTGAATAATAACTAATTATAGCAAATGTGGTCTGACATGATTGATGTTTTCTCACTAGGAGATGGTAGTTGTGCACAAGTTGCGAATACTGTATTTATTAGGTGGTGTAATAGTCAAGAATTTTCTAACCACTTCCATTTTTCAGGTAAGTTTCAAAAATGGTTACATTTTTGCAACTCCCTGACAATTACCTGCTTTGTAATAAATAAGTATGGCAGGAGAAAAATAATCACATTTTTCTTACTCTTATGACACATTTTCTTGTTGACTGTCAAGCCTGATGAGTTTTTCATTACTAAAAGAGATCTGGTGAAGTATTTTATTGAAGCGAAGACAAATTTGTGATTTTGTGGTCAATGTCAGTTATGGCATTTTAAAGCCGTTGATCACAAACATTCCAGTTTGGTTTGCTTGGATCTGAATAGCTGTTCTCAAGACTTTTGTTAGTCTCCTCTTGCTGTTTTTGTCTGCATATATACACTGTATATTGCATTCCTAAACACTCAGGTCTATGCATAGTTAAACATTTTGTTGCTATAATGAAAACAGTCATAACACTTGATATGTGTCACTTTATATATTTGTTATAAAAAAGCAGAAATTCATGGGCTGAATTTGGTATTAGAACCAAATAGTTTGACTGTATTTTCAGCCAGTGAGAATGTCTAGTAATAATTCAGTTTACGGTTCTTAATACATTTTTATTTTATTTTTCCTGACATTTTACTATGCGCTACAGCATTCAGGATTTAAATGGGTATTTACAATTTTGCTGTTACCCAAACAGAAGAGAAGAGCTATAGATTACTTTTGGAAGCTATAGTATGTACAATTTCAAATAAGTGTTTTAATGTACTTTTTTGTAGATCAATGGTATTCAAAGCAATTATTTTAAAGTATTTTAATTAAAGATAATGAGGCATTTAGCTTACTGTAACTTTAATGTTTTATAGAAACAGCACAATAAAATGTTGAAATATTTGCCTCTGTAAAGTTACATAGCCCTTCGTAGCAGCGGTCATTCACCAGGCCGGAAACAAGCCTGATTCTTGTCCCATTTAACTGCAGGGCACATTTCCTAAACTGCAGGTTTACCAATTATTGTAATCGGAATGGAAGGGATGACGAAATTGGGGTAGCTGGAAGAAATCCATGGGATGAAGGTGCAGGTTCAACTGAAGATGTGGCAAGGCTGGGAATCGAACCAAGGTCTCTTGAGCAGGATAAAACACAACACTACCATGCCACCTTTGTTTTTGTTTCAGGAGATGAAGGTGGATAACATACTGTATTTATGACCAAATCATTGAAGACTTTATATTCCTACAGTGAAATCTGAGATACTGAGAAAATAGAATCTTTTAATTTTATAGCAAAATACTTTGCATAAATAAATTCATATGGCAAATTTCAGTTTAAAAAAATTGTGCTTCATATTTGGGAGGATACAGTAGCATTGTACAGTATGTAGAGTTTCTACAATTACAATTTCATTATGTTGAAAATACTATATGGAATAATATTTTACTTGTGCAAATGTATATCAAAGTGCCAATATAGTTTTCTGCTATGAACTGCAGATTTGCAAATTAATACATTGATAAGTTCTAAACATCCAGTAAGTTAAAATGCAACATTATTACAGTTATTTCTGTAAATTAATGTGAATTGGAAGATAGCAGATTTTGCATAAGAGTCTGATTGTCAAAGCTTATTGCGCACAAACCTTGTTTTCAGAATTTCAACAAGTGATTGATTAAAAATGATATCTTTCTTTTTTTAGTTAAACAATACAATGTAAGGGAACATAATTAGATTCCATTTGCAGGTAGCAGAAAATAAAATCTTAAAACAGCTCCAAATAAAATTATTATATTGCAACTAGCCTTTTACCAAAATGAGTTAATCTTACATATGTGCATTAAGTGCATTTTTATGCTGTCCAAATGCAATTTATTTTTCCAGAACATTTTGAAAATTCTGTCGCTTAAAGTTTTAAAAAAATTGTACACATAGGTTTATATTTGAAATTCTTCATTTTTCCCATTAAAGTTTCAAGTAGCTGGTCATTTCTTTTGTGTTAATACTGAAGTTATCCTTCAACCAGGACAATTCTAGTGAAACTGTTTTAGTTCTTATCTTGGCTTCTTTTAGAAAGTATACCTGTCAAAGAAATACTTGTATTTTTTAACATTCATGAACACCATCAGTGTTATCTATAGATTAATAGAGTGACCAGCTACAGTATGCTTTATTGTTAAGCAAAATTAATAATCTCTCATCTATGACTGACTGATGAGGTCTTATCAATGGCAAGTAAAAACATGGCCTGCAATCGATACACTTTAATAAGACTGCTCATCTTGAATATATTGGCAAAATGGCCAGATATGAAAAATGTTTAGCTAATTCCTTATCAAAGCAGTTAATGAAAAGGAAAAGGCGTTAGAAATGCCCTTCTTAACTTGTACAGGTAATGAAGGGTAGACAAGATCTTGTTAGGGTCTATGATCAATTTCTGCAGAAGGTCCGCTTACATCAAAATACTGAACATTTAACCATACACTTTTGTGGGCTTCAAATTTCACTGATGGATTTCTGCTTTATCTTCTTACTGCAGGTAGATCTGAGCCAATTTCCAATGTACCATTTAATTTTATAGAATTCCAAAAGCAGTAAAAATAGGAAAATAGTAATATTGTCTTAACCACAACAAGAACAGCACAAAGGAAGGAAAGTATACAGATACTTCACAGAGTATTTTTATAGTACATATGGGTATGTTTTTTAAAGAGGTCCTTATTTGTTCATTCCTTTACAGTCTTAACAATAACCTTTGGACTGAGAAGCAACTTGCATTCCAGTTTTGCTGAAATTTAGTAACCGATATGGAAGGATTTTCCAGTGGCACTCCCCAAACGCATTCCACTGAGGTTTTGTCATTTAGTTCTGTATCTAAAGGTCCTTTATCTCTGAGTAACTGATGCTAATATCTGGAGCAGAACGATGTCGCCTTCTTGAAGTAAAAGTAGTCTGAGCGTTTCTCAGTGTAGGTACTGCGCCATTTGGCAAACTATTAGAATCCAGTGACTTTTCCTGTGGTAGTTCTTCTCTAGGTTGGCTTGATGGTATGTTCAGCTTTTCATCAACTTTATGGCTGTGTGGAGTGGCCAGTGGGGTCAGTGCAAGGCAGATGTCTCCCACGGTAAGCTGGTGGCAAGGAAGGCCATAGATCTGTGTAGTTTTTTCTGGACAGCATGAAGACCATCCCCGGTTGCAGACAAAGAATGGGTATTCAAGCAGAACCTCAAGCAGTTCCTGTGTGATAAAAATAAATGAGCATATTATAGTAGTAATTATTAAATAACGTCGTTTTATGTGGCAGATTTCTTTGTATTAATTTTATAACAATCTAATCATCTATGGTGTTTGAAAAAAAAGTACAACTTAAAAAAGTTTTTGAGATACTCCTCAATTATTTTCAATTATATTTGTAACATTGTTTAAAATTAAACCGTTTGGACATCTTTATCAAGTTGCTTAAGCCCTTCCCTAGTGTCGGGGTCTCTCTTCTATAGTAATTATAGGATCTCCATAAATCAGGTGGTTTGTTGTTTTGTGGCGTTAATTTCTAACAACACATTTTAAAAATGATCATTAAGAAAAAAAAAATCTTCAATCAAAAAGTAACAGATTAAAGATTTTACATTTTTTTAATGTTTATAATAAAGAACATTTCATGTTATTATATGGTCTCCTGTCAAACATTTGCTTTGGCTTTCTTTTTTACATCCTTCTGCTGCCATCTTGTGATAGTTAAGCACTATCAGAATTATAATTCTGGTCTTTCTGAGATGCAGATTTTTATTCATTAAGTTGGGGTAAAAAACAGTTACTCTATGTCTGAACAGTTATCCAATCCAGGGAGAGGTTCTTATTTCTCCTTTTTTTGCTGATGGGTCCCTTGTAAACCACAAAAGAAGCTAGAATGCATGCAGAAGGTGCATCACAAAATATATGCCATGGATTTTATAATTATGTGAAACTGCTAACTTGGGGACAAATTATAATCTAATCAAACTGCCGTTTCAAGGCTGCTAAGGGTTATAGGGGTGGTTATGGCTAATGTTAAATCTCTCAAGACAAGTTTAAAAAAAGACATTGTATCAGATAATTATTAGGGCAGGAGTATCTTTAGAGTGCAAATTAAATCATTGGGTAATGTGGATTTCTATAGCTATCATTTGTATTACTTTAATATATTGTTTGACCTGACTTCTAAACTGGGCAATTACCATCAGACTAGCAGCTTATAGGGGAATGGTTATGTATAGAATATCATGACACAGTTCAGTGACGTGGACCTTGGGCTTTACTTCTCTTTTTTATGAACTCATACTAACTGCCCTTGTTCATATGATCATCTGTTTAATTGTGAGTATTTGTTTGCTTTTTTATAGATTCTTGGCTTCAAAGATTGTTTATCTGAATACTAGATATTAGTTTTTTAATTAATGAGAGAGGTGTAGAATTTGAGCATCTTTATAAAGTTAATAATGTATTTTGAGATGACTCTATGAATGTAACGTTTCTATCAACAGTTTGTACTTTAAACTATTTACAGTATATTCTTGGAAATGACCTTAAATAACATAGAGATGAAGTCACCTGTAAACGTATGCAATTCCTTTTTGATTATGTCACATTTTAATTGACTCCATAAGGAAGTATACTATAAACATGTTAAGACTTCATATTTTTGTGCAGAAATGAAACCTCAAAGTCAGTACCATTTTGGGTGAAATAAGTCACCTGCTTAAATTGCTTTGGCAGAGTTAAATAATCAGAGGTGAATAAAGTCACTCACTCAACCACTGTACTTTAATTGAACTTCTGAAGGGGGATAGTCAAAGCTTCATCCTTTAAGAATAAATGCTCCAAACCCTTGTATGAAAAAAAAAGCAAGAAACTATAGAGTTGCAAATTTTGAGCAACCCAGTCATTTGTCAAAGGGCATGGATCAACAGTAAGAGTGGAATCCGGCTTCTGGCAGGGGTGCACAGTAGGGTGACGTTTTTAATGAAATGGCATTTTATTGCTGAACAGCAAAGATGCTTGTGTTCCACACCACTCTGTAAAATTTGTATTATATATTGTGTGAGGAGCAGTAAATCTCATATCCTATTTGGAGTTTTAAAAAAGAGTTTTAACTCTTTCAGGGCTGATGTTGGTACGATGGTAATCAACTGTAAATGGTGACAAAACCAACCATTATGTTTTAGTTGGACTCTTGTTGCTAGAAGGAAAGTTAGCTTTATTGGTTTGACAGAGATTTGCTGCACTCGTGCGAGTAGCAAAGCGCAAACAACGTCAAAAATGGCACTGACATCTGGCGAGAGACCAAAGCGGATGCGTAAAACAAAATACTCAGTGGACGACGTTTTGCCTATTATCTCTGAACTGGAGTATGACTTGTCGGACTCCGATTTTCATAAAAGTGATCGAAAATGAATGTGAGGGTCCAGCTTCAGCTGATTGGTCCCCGACTAATCTTGGTACTGACAATGTTTGCCAGGGAGGACTGCCACTTAACAATGATAAGAGGTAGAAACCAGATTACAATGCACTGCGACTGTGACTGCTGCTGCTGCCTCTGCCACATGAAGACAGCCTGGCAGCAAGTCTACTACACATTCTTCGCAAACTGGCAGCCACAGCATGCAGCAACCAATGTTTTATGTTGATTTCTACGTGAAACCATTGCTTTTCAGAAACTATGTTTTTTGGAGAAAATATTCAGCCCTCAAAGAGCTAAGTGATACAGGTAATTTTTTTTTGGTCTGATGTGAAAAAACTGGGATTTAAACTCTGAACAGCACATTGAACAGTTTACAGCAGGTAATGGCTACATTATGTTTTGGGGATGTGTCATGGCATAGAAACTGGAAAGTGCTGGGGGAAACAGACTGAGTGTGTCTTTGGGGGGAAAAAATTTTAACTTCAAGATAATTAAAGTTCAGCTTCTGGTATGATCATAGTTTTGCTGATAAGGTATGGTATTACTCCTCTAAGGAACCTTTATTATTGTTCACTTCCTGCCAGATATGCATACATCAAGAAGAAAGGCAAAGCAGAAAAAGCAAAAATAGTGTTTAAAGTGCTAGGCAAAACAATATTTGAACTTTCTCAGTATGACTACAATGCTTTCTTTTAGCATATTCTACCAAGGATTTTTCCACAGAAAAATCTTAAATGTTACATTTAGAAATTGTACAAAAAAACTAACTGGAAAAGTGAAAACTGTACTAAACTGCTGGGGTTAGGGTTAGGGTTAGGCCGCTAGTTAGCATGGTCCATCTTCTTACTCGTCAAATCCAAAGAAAAATCAAAAAGGTTGGGGCAGCTTTGTTAACAGAGATGTAAATTACACCTCTTGTAAAGCTGGCAGGGACTCGTACACCTAGAATAGCAGCTAGATTGGCAGGTAAAGGCCAAGCCATCGGATATAGAATGAGTACTAAATATATGTAGTTACCTGACAGTTTTTAATTGATTTTTGCTTTGTTTGGTTTATACCATTTTCACCCATTAGTGTTCAGTTTGAAGCTTCTACTCTTGAGTAAAAATATTTACGTTACACTAATTACGCTACACAAATTTCATCTATCAATTATTTTTTTTAAAACCTGTAATAGAAACACTGATTATGGGGAGCTAGATGAAAAGTAAAAGTCTTGATTAGATAAATTTATAGACCATCAAAAGATAAGCTCCTACACTAAACATAATGGACCTTTTTAGATCTGCCAGTTAATCTGAAGAGTTCATCTTTATGACATGGGCAGGAACAAGAGTAAACACATGTAAACATAGAGAAACTGTACAGGTTCAACCCAAAGCTCTAGAACTGTGAGGCTGCAGTGATAACTACTGTATCAAAAGTCAACTTTAGTATGTATAATACACAGGTAGGGAAATGCAGTATTCTCTGTTTTTAAACTCTGCATAATCAAAACAATTTTAGTGTAACTGAATTTATTTACTATTCTCTGAAATCCAGTTTTACACAACTTGCTATAATTACACCAAACACATGTTGGTTTTTACATTTTTTTTCCTACATAATGGTCTGGAGGTCAAATTTGTGACTTTGGGTTTCTGATTTCTTGCTGATTCACTTCAAATTGTTCTTTTTCTGAGTTAGCACACACCTGAGTCTTGTACTTGGCGAGCACAACCTGTAGCTGAGCAAAACCCAGGCTTTGGCTCTCTCTGATCCGCTGCACCTTACAGTAGTTGAGTTGAAATTCAGGACTGATATTTGCACACTGCAGAAAATCACTCGTGCTCATGTCCTCTACTTTCTTCAGCTGACCTGTGCTTAATTCTATGAGTGAACCTTTTGTGAAATGAGGTAGGATGTCTAGGGATTTTACATTCTGAGAGGCTGAAGTGGTAGATGGAGTAGTTTTAGAAAGAGAACATGTGGTTGTAGATTGCCTATATGTTGATACAGCAGATGAAGATTGATAATCATTTGGAAACACTGTAGAAAAGTCCTGGTGGACACAGAGGGGAGAGTATATCCTTGAGAGTGGATCTGTACTAGAAACACTGCTTAGGCATGATGTCCGGACTGTCTGGGCATGTCTTTCTTGATGGCTGTACATGGGAACAGTTAGAATTGGATGGTTGTAGAGTGGGTATGCTACTGAGGGGAGTGAATTGTTAAAGAATTGCAATGATGTTGGAACCCTGTAGTACATATTTGCACCTGTATTTGAACTTGGGGTGCTTTCATTCTCTGAGGATCCAGTGGTCTGGATCTTGTTAAATAATTCTTGGTCTTGTGAATGTGGCAAGGAATGTTGTGTCTCTTCTGCTGCCCTTTTGGGTTTGGAAGAAATGTCTGGGAAAGATCTTATATCCCTGAAGGGCTTTCTTTTGCCATTTCTGACATCTCCTTGAGTACTGTCATTAAAGACTGAGGTCAGTTTTTCAGAGTACTGAGATGCTGGCCTGACTGATCGACCTGCAAAGACCATGTATCCATCACCCAAGCGATTATGTCCATTAGCACCTTCATATGGCTGGTATTCCTGTTTATGAGGAATGTGAGCACTTGAGTTTGATATTTTCTGAGGTTGCTGAAAAACAGCCGAGGAAGGAAGGCCAGTGAATTCATGTTTTTTTGTTGGCGGCAAAGACCAGAGTTCTCTTGTATCATAACTTAACTTTTGGCTCCTCACAGAATACAGGTGCTGTTGTCCACCACTGTGTTTCGGTACATTTTTTACAGGTAGTCTCGGGTGGATAAAAGTAGATGAGGTATTATCAACCCCAGTATACTGGTTCCTCAGTGAAGTCCGTAGGCCTGCTGTATCTCCTGTCTTGATGCCAGCAAGTACTTGGGGTACTTCAGGAATTGTCTCAAAGGAAAGCTTTTGAGCAAGTGGGTTTCTGTAGTGCATTGAACCAATTGTTACTTCCTGACTCGGACCTCTGTGCTGTGCTTGCTTTGCCTCGGGCCTCACATGCTTTGGTGAGGGTTGCTTGAACTCCTGGAAGGAGTCCTGCTTCAGTGCCTGGAATTCTCTCTTTTTGGGAGGTAAACATCCTTGGCTGCGATCCTGAGATGAACTCATTTGGCTTGCAGCAGGTTTGTACTCCTCAGAGGTGAGACTTAAGTCACATGGGCCTCCTGAATGAACACAGGTTTCAGAGCTGACAAATGTTTAGCGAACATCACTGATGAGTATAGGCATCCAAGGCACCTTTTGATTTCTTACCTGCATTAATAATAATAATAAAAAAAAAGTTATTAGAATAAATCCTTGAAAAGTTGCCATGTTCAAACAAGATGTTTAGGCAGGAAAATCACATTGGAGATGTTACATAACCAAAATGGTGACTGTGGCACCATGTGAGCAAGGCAAAATAGAATAAGAAACCTTTTGCCAAAGTTTCTCCATTTAAGTAAAATGCCAGTTTGCTTTAACTGAAACATTTGCAAAATACACATTCAAATTATGTCAGAGATGGTATAAAATGCTATTAAGTGGCTCAAAGCAACTCAGATGTAAGTTTAGTCACTGCACCTTTTCAGAATATGACCTTATTGCTTCATCTGAGACATTGGGATGTCATTTTGTACAGTAGCTTTGCTGTCCCTCTGCTGGATTGACATTCTGTCCCCTGTGTCAACATTCACATTATGGAGTGGCCGGTGTGGAAAACAAAAACTCCCAACATTGGTCTTTGGAATTCCATCATTCCAAGCATTCAAGCCCTGAATGCAAACTAGCATGTTAATCATTGCATATTAAGAAAGACCTAAAATGTGATTCTCTCTCTCTCTGTGTTTTTTTTATTGCATTACTTGTGTCTAGAGATTCTCTCACAACAACTCCAAAACCAAGGTTTGTATTTCTAAGTAACATCTGGAAACATCTGCCTGGACTGAAACACAATCAACCCACATTTCTGTACAGGTTGACTTAGAAGTGGAAGTATAGTTTAACTGGAGAAAAATGGTGGGGATAAAAATTACTAGTATGCTGTAAACTGCATAGTGTGAGAGCAAAAATCTCTACTGTGCAAAAGTGTATTTCCCATATATAATATGAGCCTGATGTTTTTCTAGAAGGCATTGTGTTACTTCCTTTACAGTGAACCAACCTTTTATTCTTATAACAGCATGTGGGTTAGAAAAACCTGTTAAAATCTCAGTTGACAACAATGACAAAGTGTTTTCATAATCAGTTTTCTTTTTTTTGTTTAATAAAGGTGTCACGTATTGGCTGTGCAGTGTCTTATTACTTATTTATTTGTAAAATATGTCAAATTTCACATCTGCTGTAAAGATACCTAGAGTATTTTAAGTTAGTACTATGTGTAAGTTTCAATTATGAATAAATTGAACAATGTCATCCATTTCAAATTCTGAATACTAAGTTAAAGAATCCATGGATGTGTTTTTGTCTTTTGTAAGTACTTGCTATGAGCTGGTGCTTTATCTCATTACAATTTTCGGACAGCATCATCAAGTCAGCTATTGTGAACTTGTAGTGTGCAGCAAATATAATCAGTATGTAGAATGTCCGCTTTATGTATCATTTAAATGTTTGTTAGTTTTACATTTGCTTTTGCTGTACAGTATATATATATTTTAGAAATTAAACTTTAATTCATCTACACTTAAAAATCTATTTAATAGATTAGACTCTTTAAAATATAAAAATATACTGTAGAAACAAACTTCATACTTTAAAACAAAATAGACCTGAAAATCAGACAGAACAATCTTTTATTTAATGAAAATTTTACAGCAGTATTCTGGTGACAGAGAAATAGAGACAATTTATTAAAATACTTTATGGAAAAGATTAGAACATTAGAACACTCTAGACGAGAACAGGCCATTCAGCCCAACAAAGCTTGCCAGTCCTATCCACTTAATTCTTCTAAAAAACATCAAGTCGAGTTTTGAAAGTCCCTAAAGTCTTACTGTCTTACTTATTCCAAGTGTCTATTGTTCTTTGTGTAAAGAAAAACTCCCTAATGTTTCTGCGAAATTTACCCTTAACAAGTTTCCAACTGTGTCCTGTATTCTTGATGAACTCATTTTAAAATAACAGTCTCGATCTACTGGACTAATTCCCTTCATCATTTTAAACACTTCAATCATGTCACCTCTTAACCTTCTTTTGTATAAGACATTTGTCTAAGATAATAAGAGTAGGCAGCATACCCCCGTTGGGGTTTATCTCTATACTAGGCTGATCCGCCTTTTAAGGCGACCGACTTTTAAGTTGACCACTTCTTAAGGCAATTCAATATGTAGATCAATTTGATATTTTATACAAACTCATTAATTTGGTTATATTGCATTTGAGCGGTATTACTTTAATACTCGTAGTTTCTGTTATTTTTGTGATGAAATTTAAACTTTTTTTCTATATTGAGGTCGCCCTTTTGAACCCCCCCTGATATTTACTACGCGGTGAGGCATTTGCACTCCATCAACATTATTTCCAGAGACATAATTTTGTCTCTTTTTCCAGCGCATCACGCACAAAAGCAAGGGAACAATGGGGACGGAAGGACAATCCCGACCGCTTTTATATAGTAAGAAAGAAGAAGAAGATATCGCACAGTCTGGAGTAGAAAATCATCTTTTACCTGGAAAAATGAAACTACAAATCCCATCGTGCATTGCAAAATGGACGGGGCGTGTGTGAAACTCCACGCCTGCGTAGCACTCACGGGACGGAAGGACAATCCCGACGGCTTTTATATAGAAGGATTTTAACATCAGACTGCTAGAAAATGTTATTGAACTTTTTGATATATAGATGCTGCTAAAGAACATAGAACTTGGCAACAGACAAGAAACAAATCTATGTTACAGCTGCACTAAGACCCTTACTCTGGCACTGATGATACTGTATGCTCCTTGTTTCAGTAACAGCTTGAACGTGCAAAGTTAAACCAATGTTAAAATTCACACTAAATGGTCTTTTTTTTCCTACAGCTTTTGAGTGCTTTATTCCTTGCCATATTTTTTGAGGTGTCTCTTGGGGGCTTGTAGTTGAGCATGAAATAAAATAAAAACATACCCCCTGTCAAATGCACTAATTTAACATGAGATCTGTATTAGTATCTTTCATTTTTCATAACATAAATTCATGCAGTGCACTACTTTATTATATACTAGCCATGTGCGCCCAACTACATTGCCACATGTTAAAGCTGTGTGTGAAGGGCTCCCTGTTTAAACGCGGCTGCCAGTCGTGAACTGGGCCCTTTGTCGCACAGCATTATGATTTTTTATAAGGGAAACAAAATTACAAAAGAAAACCCTTGGATATTGATTCGATAGGAACGGCCTACTCGGAATCACTGTCCGAATCGTAATTATGTGGTGGTGTAGGAGCATTACTGCTTCTGTCCGTTCACAGTCCGTCTCGTTTTCACGACGCTGTCGTTTCTTCTCACGATCTCTTCTCAACCTTTCTCTAATCTCGCAGGTTGCTTTGTGGCAATCCAAAGAGTAAGGCAATATACACGGAGCAATGGTTATAAAAGGGAGACACCTAGGTATCCAGGCTCTTTAAAGCATAAATAGGGATCACTTCACTGACATGTGAGCAAGCCACGGTACAATTGTGAGACGCGCAGCACTCGCTGGCTACAACGTAACAATAATAATTTCCGGAACGTGCTGTTACATTGTCATTCATTTTATCCACTGTCTTTCTTTCATTCATATGTTACGTAGGCACGTACCTTTTATCTTTGGCAATCTCATTCTCTAACTAGGCCTCAGGAGCTAACCAGCATAACACTGTCCACCACCCCTTTCGTTATTCCGGCACATTGTTGACATCTGTGAGTAACAACAACATACTAAACTGGAAGGTGGTCTACGCGTGCGTGGAATTCGCGGACAAACAAAGATCAAGATTTAAATGAAGATCTCTTTAGTTAATTTAAAGCACAACAATTTGTTTAGTTTGAATGTCTGTGTTTTGAGGTGTGACTGGCGTACTACAGTCTTCAGTAGTATAAGCCTGGAGGAGATTCTTAATGCAATGCCTATGTTTTAGCTGTCTCTCTACTGCCGTCTAGTGCTTCTTCTTCTAATTCATTCGCGGACAAACAAAGATCAAGATCCAAATAAAGATTATATATAGAGATTAAAACTAGGGGCTCTGCTCCCTGCTCGCTTCGCTTGCCAACCCCTGGGTGCGGGCGCCGCTATCTTGAGTTGAGCCGCTCAAAGGGCATCGTAGCACTCCTGCATTAGAGAAAGCTATTGTATTTAAAGAGATGGTATATAGAAGAGTATGCAGGGCACGGGAGGGAGACGGTTTGTTCCTTAGATATTACAGATATAAAATCACTTACTTGAATATTTCACTACAGCTTCTATTTTAAATACAGATGAATAATCAAACACAGTAAAAAGTAAAAAAGTAGAAGTAAAACATAATAAAAGTAAATAAAAAATGTTATTACATTAACGTCTCATCAAAAACAATATTATGAATTACTTTTTCCTCTAACTTATATTCTGTAACTGTTGCTTTTTTGCATTTCTGTTCGCATATTGTTTGGGATATCCTCTCGTTTATTGGACGAGTGTTCATTTTTATCATATGCAGCTCTGTTTTTGTTCATTTTCTTTTTTTTCGACATTCATTATCAGCTCTTGCCGCTGTTTTTCTATCACGATCTTCAACGTTCTTGAATAGATATTTTGTTATTCTTCTTTGCCATTATAATCGACTGCATCGAAGGGGGAGTTAGCAGCACTGAGTTTGTCTCGAAGTGGTACTGAATGAGGATGTGCTCAGTAGGAGTAATGATTGGACAAGCAGTATGGAGGGGAGTGGTCAAGGCTGAATATCATGGACTGGGCAGAAATTACTTTTTTAAATGAGAGAAAATCTAATTGCATGTCTAATAGAAAAATGAAGACCCATTCCATTTCATTCATTTTCCAAACCTGCATATCCAAAGCAGGGTCCCTGAAGCATTACAAACATTGGGCAAGGCAGGAACAATCTCTGGACGAGGTGCCAGCACATCGCAGGGTGAACACACACATATATAAATATATATATATATATATATACATATACATACATTTGGGGCCAACTTAGTGTCACCTAACCTGCATGTCATTGGACTGTTGGAGGAAACCCACACAAACCTGGGGAGAACATGCAAACTCCACCCATGTGTTGAACCCTAATCTCGTTGTTGCCAGGTAGCACCACTACCCCTGCACCAACATAATGAAAACTCCAATCTTGCAAAGTTTGTGTCTCAGTTACTGCCTTCCAGATCCTGGAATTCCCTGTAAACAGATGTATAGGTGGCATTATACCTCAACTAAACCAACTATGCTGCATTCTAGTCCAATACAGGGTCATTTTTTCATTCAATTTTTAAGTTACAAAGCTGATGACTTCAGTAATGTAAAATCCTGAAATGTGTTCATTCCCCTATATGATATGAACCCATGACATAACTGGTCTGCTGATTGACTGAAAGTGAAAATGTTGAGTATGTTTAGTGATCTTCCTCTTTTAAATATGTTTAGGATACTCTCTGAGTAAAAGGCATTAATGCCCCATCTTTCATTATACATTAGAACACTCTAGACGAGAACAGGCCATTCAGCCCAACAAAGCTCGCCAGTCCTGTCCACTTATTTCCTCCAAGAAAACATCGAGTTTTGAAAGTCCCTAACGTCTTACTGTCTACCACACTATTTGGTAGCTTATTCCAAGTGCCTATCGTTCTTTGTGTAAAGAAAAACTTCCTAATGTTTGTGCGAAATTTACCCTTAAGTTTCCAACTGTGTCCCCATGTTCTTGATGAACTCATTTTAAAATAACAGTCTCGATCCACTGTACTAATTCCCTTCATAATTTTAAACACATCAATCATTTCACCTCTTAATTTTCTTTTGCTTAAACTGTATAGGCTCAGCTCTTTTATTCTTTCCTCATAATTCAACCCCTGTAGCCCTGGAATCAGCCTAGTTGCTCTTCTCTGGACCGTTTCTAGTGCTGCTATGTCCTTTTTGTAGCCTGGAGACCAAAACTGCACACAGTACTCAAGATGAGGCCTCACCAGTGCATTATAAAGGTTGCGCATAACCTCCTTGGATTTGTACTCTACACATCGTGCTATAACCTAACATTCTGTTAGGCTTCGTAATGGCTTCTGAACACTGTCGGGAAGTTGATAGCTTAGAGCCCACAATGACTCCTAAATCCTTCTCTCGATTTTCCGACCTCCCAATGTATATTTAAAACCTAAAATTTTTACTTCCTATGTGTAATACTTTACATTTACTGACATTAAATTTCATCTGCCACAAATCTGCCCAAGCCTGTATGCTATCCAAATCCTTCTAAAATGATATAATGGATTCCAAATTATCTGCTAATCCACCTATCTTGGTATCATCTGCAAACTTAACCAGCTTGTTATTTATATTCCTATCTAAATTTTTTATATATATTAAAAATAGCAGCGGCCCTAGCACTTTCTCCAGAAATTGGCCACATGTTACTGTGCCGTCTCTAATTTTAGCTGTTTCAGGGGAATTTTCCATTTTAATCGCACTATTGTCAATTCTTGATGTGAGACTTTTTCCATGCTCCTCTCCAGGCTCCTGTGTGTCAGTACTTCATTCTTTATACCTGGGAAACCTTTTATTTGTTTTGCTAATGTTTTATTCTGGTGATTTAATACTGTATACTCTTATATACTTAAAATGCCATTTAAAATAAAATCTGATTATGAAGAAGCACAGTGTCACAGGGAATAATGTATTTTCATGCAACTGAGTTCAGGTCCCAGCCTAGTAACTGATTTATGGGTTTTTCATGATCTCCAATTTACCAGTAAGTTTTTCCTTGATCTTCAAACTACCTCCTTAATTCCAAAGTTAATCTTTTATATATGAGTGTTCTATGTAATAGACTGTTACACCATTAAAGTATAACTTTTACATTGCAGTCACTGTTTCTGTGCCCCAAGACAGTGTAATGCAAAAAATATGGATGGATCAATCAATGGCTGTGTTGGGAAGAACTTGCACTGTATAAATAAAATGTTATTTTTTGCTTTCTTACCTTGCATTACAAAAAATAAGTATTTAATAATAACAGATATGACGAAGGAATATGACTCTTCAGAATTACAGAAAATAAGACAAACTAAGTATACATTCTTGAAATATATATTATGGTATGTTATGGGCTTCTGGAAACTCACATTGAGATGTATTTTATTGATTTAGTTTGTTGTGAAATAATGTTTTATTTGTTAGAATTTTAAAATTTTACAAATCTTGAGTGACATCAAAGTAACAAATTAAGAGGTGATGGGGGAAAAGCTGATTACTTAAGTTCGTCTCATGCAAAAAAATGTATTAGCAGTAATTCTTGAAAGAGACTTCAAACAAGGTATGTTTATTAATCATTGAGATATTCTTTATATTAAGGGTTGTGTCTTTATTGCAGTCTGAGCCTGATGGAGGGTAAAAGACAAATTTCCATTTTTAAACTTTAAACAAAAGTTTCATTCTAATAAACCTTTTAAGCTTGAGCTTAGGCTGTTTTTTTTCCATATACAAGTTGTGGTAATTTTTTTTCAGCTTAAGAAATGCATTTCTGTGCAACATTTTGTGGCTGTGAACCACAAAATTACGTATAATCATTCTGTGATAAACACTGGATTATTCAGCTAGATTTAGGATGCTAACAGTTTCCATGGTGACAAGAGTGACTAAGTATGGAAAACCGGGTAGGATGAAATGGTGAACAACCGAAAGCAGAAATCTTTAAACTAAAAATATACTTTTTTCCCATATTGCTTCACTATAATTATGCAATTCAGATTCGTCCATTTGCTTAATAACAGGAAAAGTAGCTTCAAAAAACTCTCAGGAACCCAGGGCACTACCCTGATGGTACTGGGCATAAGTTGGACCCAGCCCTCAGTCTGATGCTAGGCTATCATTGGCAGATAGCCATAAACTTGAACTATGTGATTGTGTTAATTTGACCCATTGTATCCAAATCAATGCTAACTGATGCAATAACAAACAGCCCTTGTTTTATGTTGTGCCTTTCTTTAGTGAACACAGTCTCAAGAACCTCTGAAAGTGCTGATACTTGGTCCAGTTTTTTCTTTCTAACTCCTGAAGCACAGGCAGGTTAGTGGTCAGGGTCACACAGTACATCTGGGGCAAGCACAATGCCTTTGTGTGTGTGTGTGTGTGTGTGTGTGTGTCTTTCTGGATACACAGACATACATGTGCACAAAGCGAGTAATGAATGTAATGCAGATAAACCTATAAATGGATTTTAACTGAGAAGAACAATGCATATTTAGTGAGCACTGTTTTCATTATTTGTGTGTTTGCATATGCGCTTGTCAATATACCTGGTAACCGCATTTCCGTATGGTACTTTTCCAAAGCTTTGACCAAATGAAAATAAAATTAGTAAAATCTGGAAAAGTATTATATTAGTGAGGCATGCTTTGATCATTAAAATTGCACCAGTGGGGAAAAACATGTCATATTGGTCCAAAACTTACAGGATGGATAAGTCATGGTAGAGTCTAAAAATGCAGCACATAGGCAAATGATATGTACGAGTTACACCCCCTGGACTTTCCCACAGTTAGGAATCAAAGGCACTTGCAAAGAGAATCTCATTGAGTGACCGGTGGTTGAAGTACTCTCGAACATATCATGGTGAAGAGGACGATAGACTTAAGTCCAGCTCTCAGTTTTTCAACAAGGGAGAATTATGGGAATGCGGGAAGGTGAATTATCCTTCAAGGACATCAGTGCTTGTGTTGGATGTAATGCAAGCACAGTGATAAGAGTGTGACATTAGCGGTTAGGGAAGCATCAGACGTACCAAGGTGAGGGTTCTGGAGTGCCACAACATGCAAACTAACAGGAGGACAGAAATCTCGTGTGTGTGGCAGTGATGGACCAAAGTGCTATATCAAAGATCCAATCCCACCAGTCCACACAAACTGTTCGACACCATTTGCAGCAGCAGGGCCTTCTCGATCACAGCTCATTGCTTTGCTAACCCTTGACACTTGAAAATAGGCCTCTGAGACTACATTAACGGCCAGTGGCATGATGACTCAAATCGTGTTTTTGGATGAGTCTTAGTTCAGTTTACTGCACCATGATGGATGGATCTGTGTATGAATGCACCTGGATATGTGCATTTTACAGCACCATACGGGCAAATCATATTCATAGCCGGTACCTTGAACAGGCAGTGATAAAACACAGGAGTGTGGAGGGCTGAGGTAGTACCCTATCTCCAGAGTTTCCTTGGTGCCATATTCCAACAGGAAAATGCTTGACCAAATGTAGCACAAAACATCTTAGAGGTCAAGGATGAACATCATGTGCCATTTATTCCCTGGCCATCATGTTCTCCGGATTTGTCTCCCATTGGGCACATCTGAGACACAGTCAGAAATTGAATGACGTGCCAGAGACCAACAACAGTTCTGTCATGAGAGGGGTCTGTGGCATTGAGAGTTTTTAAGCAGAAAAATAGTACAGGAGCAATGGTAATGGTTTTAACTGCTTAATCCTTCTTTAGTGGCAGCACACCCTACTATAATGTGTGGAGAGTGCAAGTGTCAGCTTTGTTTAATAATTAGCCAATGAAAGCAGCACCACTTTCTGAGGGTGACAGCTGAGGGGGGCATGAAGAATAAAAAGGAGGTGGGTCGAGATCAATGGGGACCTGAAAAACGAGAGTGAAAAGAAAGGAAATGAAATGGAAAGAGATTGCTTGGAGTAGGAAAGGCAGATCATGGAAGGTGTGTTGGGCAGCCCTGGTCTGATGAGTAATGAACAGGGAGAAGGACAAAGGGTGACGTTCTCATTGGCTTTACAGCTGAAGAGGTGGAGCTGGTGAGAGGGTGTGAAACACCTGCACTGTACTTTGTTTTAAGCACTCAATTTTTGAGGAATATCTCATCATCTGTTGCTTGTTTGTGTATTTGTTGTACTGGTTCATCCTGGTCATGACTATTGATCATTCTGGGTTTAAGGACAGTGTGCCAGCTGGAGCTAACCCGGACTGTTGCAGGTTGCCACAGATTAACTTTGCCTATAGAGGCTACATTGTACTCCATTACACAAATACACATCCAGTGTCTTTTCATGTCCATGGTGGATACAACACATACTGATATTGTGCATTCCTTATGTGTGACTAAATTGTACTTCTAATCATGTAAGCCATATATCATAAGTAATCTGCCATAGCAATACCACTTGAATTTACAATTTTAATTGACCAGCAGCATATAATAGGGGGATAACATGCTTGGGAGCAATACATGATAAAACGCCACTGAGCAGAATCTCTAAGACCTAACTTAACTCTTATGGGGATGCAAACCATTCAGTGGAAGCAGTTTGCCGTCTGTCTCATGCTTATGCAATTTTCATTTTATTTCTCTGATTATCTTGACCATATGTCTTGTACATACCTACTTCATAGACCGTATTCCTTTTTGTTCGTCAGCCCTGTGAGATTCATATTGGTGCTTGCAGCAGATTTTTTCAAACGTTAGAAAGAAATACGCAAAATCAACTAACTTCAGTGCTCCCTGCAGGTACCAATTTCTTTCGCCACTTCAACGACTTTTAATTTAAAACCAGCGTCTGATCGAATGCTCCATCGTAGATAAGGGATGCTCTTATGATAAAGGTGTATGAGGGTGTGAGATACAAAAAACACAAAACAGTGCTACCGTCGAATAGTTTAGGTATTACCGTGTGGTCACGTAGGCAACAATACATAGAAAAAAAGGCAGTGTGCTCTGTGGTTACTCTCTCAGGTGGGCGTTAGCATATCATAATCTCTTGGACCAATAGCATGAGTTTCCGCATTTGACTTATATGACCGACATTATAAAATGCCCAGAAATTATACGGTAAAATAAAGCCCTGACTTATCTGTGGGAGAACTTAAACACGGTACGATACTAGTTTCTCACACCCTGTTGTAACTAAAGTAGAATGTTAAATGCTTCGTATTCTAAGTTTTCCCCAAGCCAGCTCTTAATGTGCTTCTTAAAAGGGCTTTCTCTTACATCGACGAGAGCACACAGGCACTAATCACCACACAGAATACATTACATTCATGATATTACAGCTCTCTGACCATTTTAGAATACTTAGATGTATAATTTATATAGTTTTCATGATGAAATGCATTAACGTATGTATTAAACACATGGAGGCATGGTGGTGCAACAGTAGCAATTAGCTGGCGCTCCATCCAGGAATTGTTCCTGCCTCAGCATGAGGTTGGCTAGGATGGGCGCGACCCTGGATGGAATAAGCTATTACAGCAGTACTGTCTCTGTCAAACCCCCAATTCCTGTCCTCCCGTTTTCTTTTTCCATGTAACCAGTCGCCACACAATAAGCATCTATAATAAATGTAAAACCAGCTGTAAGCTTAATATGCTGATTGTTTGAAACTTTTAAGGAACATTGAAAACTCTTCATTACATGTTTAATTATTCCATCCAGGGTTCCGCCAGTCCTAGCAAGCATAGAGTGTGAGGCAAGAACAAACTCTGGACTGGGTGCAAGCTCATTGCATGGTGAATACAAGCACACACATACAGTACACTAGTTAATTTAGCATTACCAAATCCCCTATCCTCCATTCCTTTGGAAAAAAAATTAAAGCATGTGGAGAAAACCCACCTGGAAAACATGCAAACTCCAGATAGGGGACACCTGGGACATGAATCTCTTACTGCAAGGCAGCAGCGCTTCCGCCACATCGCTGTGCCCCAAATATTTAATTATTAACATCCATCCATCCATCCATTATCCAACCCGCTATATCCTAACTACAGGGTCACGGGTGTCTGCTGGAGCCAATCCCAGCCAACACAGGGCACAAGGCAGGAAACAAACCCCGGGCAGGGTGCCAGCCCACCTCAGTAATTATTAACAGCATACATTATTTAAATAAAGTTAGCAATTTATTTGTAAAATTTAATATACATACTTTAATGCATTTCATCATAAAAATATTAGCTATAGATCTTAGTATTCTAACAGCACACAGCTCTAGTAGCTCTTCGAAATCTACATCGATTTAGAAGCCATTCATCATCATAGACAGGAAATTAATATGATCTCTAAATACGTGGTGCTCTCTTCTAACAGCGCTAAAGCAGCCATGGTAGTTGGAACATTTTGGCCATTCTGTGCACCGTTATATGGTTATAAAATGATTACAATCAAGTAAATTAAGTTTGTAAACGATATGAAGTTAATTTAGTTGTAGTTGATAAAGCCTGTGTTATGGATACAAATCTAGAAAAGAAAGGTAGACCACACAGAAACAGCAGCACTGCTTTGAGCAGAAACATACACATGCATGGTCTGAGGCTGCCGTGAAAATGTGCGTGGCTTTACGGCAAGTTTAGTTTTAATGCATCTTGATGTGAGCATGAAAATGGGTCTAGGTAACCTTTTTATGCTTACCCAACGTTTATACATGAGGCCCTGGAATGGGATAAAATTGTGATCTCAATGATGATCACCATGACATGATTGTTAGTGTCAGACAGGCTAATTTGAGTATATCTGAAACTGTTGATCTCCTGGGATTTTCATACATGACAGACCTCTAAAGTTTACTCAGGATGGTGTGAAAACAAACAACATTCAGCGAGTGGCAGTTCCGCAAATGGTGGTCAGAGAAAAATAGCCAGAATGGTTTGAGCAGACAGAAATTCTGCAGTAACTCAGATAACTACTCCTTACAGCTGGGGTGAATAGAAAAGCATCTCGGAAAGCATAGCATCTCAGACTGAGCTGTATGGGCAGCAACAGCAGAAGATTACGTCATTTCCACTCCTCTTACCCATGTACAGACAGTTGAGGCTGCAGTGGGCACAGGTACATCAAAACTGGACAGTTGAATACTGGAAAAAGTAGCATATTTTGATTGATCTAATTTTATGTGGAGGCAGACAGATGGTAGGGTAGCATAGGAATCTGGCTCTAGCAGCATTAACTTATTCACCCAGCCTTTCTTGTGTCAACAGTCCAGGCTGGTGGGGGTGGCGTAATGGTGTGAGGAATGTTTTCTTGGTATAATTTGGGCCCATTAATACCAATCAGTCATTGTTTTATTTCCAGGGCCTATCTGAGTATGGTTGCTAACCATGTGCATCTGTTTATGGCCTGAATTTACTCCTCTTCTAATGGCTATGTCCTGCGTGGTAATGCATCACATCACAAAACAAATGTTATCTCAAACTGATTTCATGAACATTACAATGCATTCTGTGTTCTTCAGTGGCATTTCCTGTCATTGGATATGAACCCAATAGAACATCCTTGGGATGTGGTAGGTGATTCTCAGCATTAACGTGCAGGCGACGCATCTGCAGAAATTGCATGATACAGTCATATCAGCACACATCTATCTCAAAGGAATCTTGTGAAATCCATGCCACGAAAACTTAAGGCTGTTTTGAGAACAAAAGCAGGACCTACCAAGTATTAATACATTGGTCCATACAATTTGCTCAGTGTGTACATCTATATACTGTATATTAAAGTCAATGTGTATGTATGTATGTTCCAGCATCACATCCTAATGGCTGGAGCGATTTTCATGAAACATGGTACACATGTTCCTCATTGGTCGACTAAAAATACTGTAGGGTGAAATCTTCTGTAACCCACCCCATTCTGGGTAGGGTGGGGGGTGATCTTGTGGTCATGTATGCATGTTATCATCCAGTTGACACTCGGAACGACCACCAGAGGGCAACCTGGAGGCGACTGGCAGCATTCTTTATGTTTGAGCACCACCGCGCCCCTGTTGCTTTTGAAAATAAATAGAGTTCTACGTGTGGAAGTGTGTGTGTCTGTCCGGCCCGGAAGTGAGACGTAGAGTCGGGGTGAGGGGTCCAGCTCCGAGGATACACAAGCGAGGCCAGTACACGGGCAAAACGAAACCTCCTAAGAAAGACATTTGCTTAGCTGCTAATACACACACGATGCAAGCACTTCGGCAACATGAATCCTTCTAGCAGAGAGATGCCCAGAATAGTCCTGACGATTTAAATACTTTCTAGGATCCCGTGCTTTTAACAACACGGGCTTACACAGTTAGTATATACCAGGCGACTGCCAGCATTCTTTATTTTTGAGCAGCACCAAGCCCCTGTTGCTTTTCAAATTAAATAGAGTTGGCCGGTTCCGAGCGTCAACTAGATGATAACATACATACAAGACCGCAAGACAACGACATTAGTGAGTCTTTATTGTTTCTTAATTTACCTTTATTTTTAACATTGTGTTTGTTTAATTATGGTTTCCTCAAACAATTAAAAAAAACACAAGGGTGAACTGGAGGTGACTGCCAGCATTCTTTAAGTTTAACACCACAAGACAAACGCATTAGTGAGTCTTTATACATCCATCCATTATCCATCCCGCTATATCCCAACTACAGGGTCACGGGGGTCTGCTGGAGCCAATCCCAGCCAACTCAAGACGTAAGGCAGGAAACAAACCTGCCAGCCCACCGCAGAAAACCCAAACAGACACGGGGAGAACATGCAAACTCCACACAGGGAGGACCCGGGAAGCGAACTCAGGTTTATTGTTTGTTAATTTATTTTGATTTTAAAAGGTTGTGTTTTTTTATTATGTTTTTCTCAAACAATTAACGCTGGGTATTTCAGCTAGTACTGTATAAATGTTATGCAAATGCTTAATTTTTTCTATTAATGTATAGTATTTTCTAATCCCTGTTTTTGGTGAAGTCCATTATATAACAATAAACTGAACTGATGTAAATGTTCTAAGATACATTTATATCCTGATGTTTAATCTCTTCCAGGGACTTCTGCTGCTTCTCAGCACATGAAATTGTTTATTTAGGATTTCCAGAAATAATAGAATAATAATGGAATACTTTTTTATATGTCTTCTGAAGAATAAGGGACTAAAATTATTTATGACTTTTCCATATCTGGGAATTTTTTTTTCTGAACTCTCAAATGTAAGTTACATTACGTTCAGCCTCTTCTAACCTGATTTTGAACAAAGCCATCAGACTTACTAAATAATGCACAATATATACAGTATATATTTAGAATACTTATGCATTAACTAGTAATAAATGATACATACATCAATGGGAAATTAATACAATGATTGTCATTGCTGCAGTATTAACGGTGCAGGTCCTGTCATTTCTTCAGATAGTCTGGAGTTCCCATATATTATCCAACAGTTTTGCATTGGGTAGTTTCATCCTGATTTGGCTTTAAACAATGTATAGTATGTAGGCCAAAATTACATTTTCTTAGCACATTTCAAAGAATATAATTTTCACTGCACATCAAACAGATGCATAATGAATAAATAAGCTGTTAAAGGATTTTGCATTCAGAATGGAATAAAGGAATTGTACGCGCTGAGATTAAAAATGATAGCACTTTTACAGATTATGTGCAATATGCTCTGTAGGTGTAGCTCCCATTAACGCTGAGGAGATGGATGCAAAAGAAATTAATTTTCTTCTGTGTAATCACTGTTATGTAACCCAGTTAAACATTTTTAAAAATGTGCTTTTAGAAGCTGTTTTGCCTGTTTGTGTTATCACATGCTCATACAAGCCTGGCACTGCGAACATAGTTGAAATACTGTACAATATGATATGCTAACTGTAAAGGATAAGTAGCACCAGCAGGATGGTGCTGTTTGTATGAAAGCAAGTAGGTGTGTGTTGAAGTTTGATTTAGTCCATGCAGGCCTGTAATTCTGATCATCTTATACACAAATTTCTCACCTTGGTAGTGTTGTATTCTACTATGATAGCATCAATAAATAAAGTTTTACCTTTGAGTCATACACTTCAAGAATTGCTGACTGACCACTATTCATCACTGCTGCACTTTTGCATCACCTCCCTCTACACAAACGACTGCACGGCTGCACATGACTCTAACATCATTTTCATTGTTTGTTAATGATGCAACTGTGGTAGGCCTGATATCTAACAACAATGATCAGGCTTACCTGGATGAAGTGGAGAGTCTCTTAAACTGGTGTTGGAACAGCAGCCTCCTCCTGAATGCCACCAAGACAAAGGAGCTGATTGTAGACTTTGGGAGAAAACAGCAGAGGCACTGCCACCCCCTCAGTATTAACAGCACTTAGATGGAGAGGGGAGACAGTTTCAGATACTTTGTTGGCTACATCATGGAGGACCTGACCTGGTCCAAGCACATTGGCAACTTGGCGAAGAAGACACGGCAGTGTCTTTACCACCTCAGATGCATCAGGGATTTTAGGCTACCCACCCAGATACTCAAGAACGTGTTTTTACATCCATTGTCAAAAGCATTCTGACAGGACGTATTACTGCCTTGTTTGGAAAAGGCACCCAGTAAGGACAGCAAGACTGAGTGTACTTCCGGGACTTGTATACCAAGTTATATCAGACAAAGGCAAAGAAAATTACCTGTGACACCAGCCATCCCAACACTGGCCTGTTTTCTGTCCTGCAGTCAGGTAAATGCTACTGCTGCCTAAAGTCCACTTCAGAGAGACAAGAGGTAGAGGTTTTCCCCACAGTCCATCCACATCTTGAATACACAGAGTTTCTAGGAATGCATGATGCCCTATTGTTAACTCTGTAACATTACGGTAGTAAGTTACTTTAAGTATTTATCATGTACTTATAATTCCTGTAATTATCTTTCAATATTATAAAGTCATGTATTATCCATGTTCCTTTATATTCTTCTTAAAGACACAGTCATTGGAGATGAGCAACTAAGTATTTCACTACATATTGAACTGTACGTATAATTTGTATGTGACAAAATGTGAAATGATTTGATTTGCTCAACAACAGTATGCTTAGTGACTTATTCTTTTGCTGTTAGGATTGCAGAATGCTTCTTCTGTCCTTTATGAGTCCATCCATCCATCCATTATCCAACCCGCTATATCCTAACTACAGGGTCACAGGGATATGCTGGAGCCAATCCCAGCCAACACAGGGCGCAAGGCAGGAAACAAACCCTGGGCAGGATGCCAGCCCACCGCAGCCTTTATGAGTCTGTATGACTTTATATAACATTGCTGTATGTCTAATTGTTATGCAGTATTCTGGAAAGGAAATACTTGGCTACAAATGGCAAATTTCAGATAAACGGAAAACTTAAAACAGAAAGAGTCCAAGTGAAACAATTTATTTTCTTTTTTTAAACTTTCATTGCCATTACAAACATGTAGGTAGGTAGAGAGCTCACATTTATGAAAACCAGCACAGTACCTTTCAGATTTAGAAATGAGAAATCAGATCCTACACTGAATTGTCCTTTCCAAGTATTAAGGCCTGATGAGGTGTACAATATTATATGAATTACCACCCACTGGTGGCACAGATGATAACTACAGACTAGATAAAAGACAAGACAGACCTGGAAATGGATGGTTGGCTGAAAAGCCAATTTCTAGTGTTTTCAAAATTACTTAGTCCTTCAGATCAACCAAAGTAAAATATTTTAGGCACGTGTGGCCCACTGGCTAAGGCTTTAGACTTCAAACCTTGGAGGTTGTGGGTTTAAACCCTGCTGCTGACACTCTGTGGGCATGAGCAAGTCACTTTAAAGATGATGAAGTTTGCTCGGTAGACTTTGCTGCATAGCAGTAACCTTTCACTTGCTAACACCTCTTCAATCTCTTTCTCTATAGAGTACAAGCACTGTGTGTGTAGTGTGGTGAACTCACATAATCCACATTTCAGCTCTTACCAGCACATACTCTCCCACTTTAATACATGATTGATTGCTTCAAGTGTACTCAAAAAGAAACTTCTTATCATCTGGAGATGCGACCTTTGTGAAGGACTGATGCTAGCTGAATGCCCATGACACCTTCCACATGAAAGACAAAGTTTAATGTGGGAGAGTGTAGCAAAGCTTGAATGAATAGTGTAACAAAACATACAAGAGACTCCATGACATGATAAAAAAAAAGTGTGAAAAAAAAAACGACAGTCTGTCAAACATATTCATTCAGGTGGTCTCACCAGCATGCTGGACTTACTCAGCAATGATACCTTTACTGTCCTGCACTTCTCCCTTTGTTTGTTTCTTGCCTGCTAGACAAAAACATTAAGCATCCACATAAGACATGCAGGTTAGGTGCATTGGTGAACCTAAATTGTCCCTAGTGTGTGCTTGGTGTGGGTGTGTGTGTGTGCCCTGCAGTGGGCTGGCGCCCTGCCCGGGGTTTGTTTCCTGCCTTGCGCCCTGTGTTGGCTGGGATTGGCTCCAGTAGACCCCCGTGACCCTGCAGTTAGGATATAGCGGGTTGGATAATGGATGGATATATCAGTACGGAGTTACAGCAGCTATCCCATTAGTACAGAGTGCAAGACAGGAAACAATCCTTTGTAGGTCGTGCTCATTCACCCACCCATACTCATAGCCCAGAGTCACCTGTCAGCATATTCTGCATGTTCTTGGGATATGAAAGGATAACTAAATAACAGAGGACATACACACATTGGCATGTGGTGAACCTACACACTCACTAAGCTGGGAATTGAACCTAACATTTTTAAATTGTAAACCATTAACCATTACACCATCATGAACCAAACAACTAAAAATAAAAACTAAAATCACTCAGATTAACATACATGTATTTTATTTATTTATTTATTTTTGGAAACTTTAATGATAAGTAATGCCATCCCTTTTGTAATGAGCTCACTTTATCTGTTACACACTCTTAGAAAAGCTAACATTTAAATAAAGTATTTTAATTAAAAGTTATTAGACGTACGGGATGACTAACCTGATCCTCACATATTTCTTTGCTGTTTGACTGTCCCAATCTCCAACAAATCCAGGAATCCAGATTAATTTTTCCAATTATATCTCCAGCCCAAAATGAATAACATGCATGCAAAAAAGAAAAAAAAAAAACCCAAAAGCGACTACATGCAGATGACACTAAACTTGCAGCAGCTTCACTGGTTAAAAAGTTCAAATGAGTCTACAGCCCTAAAGCAATTTTCACTTGAGTGTTGTGAAGTAATAACAAACTATCGCAGTGCTACCCGAAGCACGTCAGTGCTACTTCAGCTCAGTTCTAGGTCGGTTGCTGCCACCCCCTCATAATTAGTCACTTAGAAAGGGCACTGTGGCCAAGGTAGACTGGAATAAAGAGAGAGCTGGCTTCAGCACGCTACAAAGACAATGAAATACAGCGGGTAAAACCAAACCCAGCCCACGCTATCCCCGAGCTGTCAGGAGCTGACTCAAATCCAGAGTGACTTCGGAAACGCTTGAGCCTTGTGAGACTGTGGTCTTGTTTTTATTTTTTTAAATTTTTTTTGTTATTGAGGCATTTTATCATGATGGCCTTTTAATGATTTTGCTACTCAAAAATGCATGCATCAAATCCTTCACATGCTTGAGAGATACCAGACCTGGCCTGCTTTGTTTCTGCTAACATTACAGTGCAAATTTCAATACCTAATTAGTCTAGAGGTGAAAAAAAAATACAAATTCTCTATGTATTTCACGCCATTAGGTGGCCTGACATGTTTGTGTTGTCCATGTGGCTTCATTTTGAGTTTTATTTTCTTAAGAATTCTACAAGCAAATACAGTATTGATAAAAATGAGTTCAGTACTCTGAAATATGGTGAATGAACAAGGTGAGTGGTGGCAGGAGGAAGTTGAATATTTATTAAGAAAATGAGAGCACAAATGTATGTCACTGTAAAAAAAAAAAAACCTGAAAAGAAAAACCCCCGTCTCATGGTGTTGCTTCAGGGGAACTTGAAGCCTGTATTTTTACTTTTGTTTTTTTTTTTAAAAGATTGTCTGCACTGGAATAGTTTTTGCATTATCATATCACTGGATATAATGTGCTTAAACGGAAAACTGTTGTGGATTTTTACCCGAATCTTTACATATCGGCATACAGTGATGGCAAGACTTGTTGCATTTGTGCTACAGTTATAGTGTGAAGATAGAAGGTCGCTTCAGTGTTTTTGAGGTAGGTGTGCATTTCTCCATTTTTCATTTCTCCTTGTAAAATTAGCTAAGAGACTGAAGCTGAGACACAGGCAAGGTTTTGGGTACTGTGTGTAGGTTTGTGTAGGTAAGGGTGCATTCGTGGCTCAGTTACATATCTTTCTACCGTTTTTTCTATGTGGTGCTTTGAAAATTTTAGCTTGGTTCCCCCAAAACCAAAAAATTTTGACCCTCTCGGTCAATTCAAACCCTACCCCTCATTCTACACTATACCTGCAAACAGCCTCGTTTGGTGACCCTCTGCAAATATCTTCATTGCATAACACTTCTAGGCAACACATCTTGGCATATTTAGTGAGAGGGCTGAGAGGAGTGAAACACGTTTTGTGTTCTTTCAGCTTAAGAGAAAGGCCATTCTGTCAGTGCTAAATTAATTATAGGCAGATGATGTTCAACCTGCAGATATCTTTTTGCATGGTAGCTTTTATATAATTGGAAAAGTGGACAAATTAACATTTACAATAAGATATATCAAATGATTATTAATATCTGTGCCCAAAAATGTTGTTTGTTTGACTTTTTTTTTCCAATTATCCCAAACATAATGTTTTCTTTTAGCTTGTTCATATAAAACAAAAGCTTTTGATTTCAAAAATACTGAAACATTCAGCACAGATAATCATGTTGCTTTTTCTTCAGCGTACTATACAGTGACTGCCCCAACAATCTGGCAATTGATGTCTGGACTAACCTCAGAAACATGAAGTTGTATTAGGACAGCTATGGTTGTGGAACAGAGGGGCTTCACATATTAACCATAATAACCACTTACTTTTAGGATCTGTAAACAAAGTGTGTGAAAATAAGGTAAATTGAATTGCTGCCTCTTTGAGTATGAACTTGAAATGCCTCATCTGACTAGGGCAGAGGTGGGCAAAGTCGTTCCTGGAGGGTCGCAGTGGCTGCAGGTTTTTATTCCAACCCAGTTGCTTAATAAGAAGCACTTACTGCTCAAGTGTGCTTCACTTTAGTGGTCTCGCTCGTTACGATTCTGAACCCTTATTGCTTGTTTTAGTCTTAAACAGCTGTTCTCTTGGTTTTTAATGGCTTTTTATTAGCAATAAGATTCAAATGACATTTAGCTTGTTACCATTTACTCCTGTGTGTATTTAGGTAGATAGATAGATAGATACTTTATTAATCCCAAGGGGAAATTCACAATTTATTATGCACTATTGGGTTTAATTAAATACTTGGAAGGAAAGTGAAGAGAAAAAACTGAAAGACTGAGTATTACTCGTCCATTTTAGCATTCATATCATTTAGATGATATCCTTACAAAGGGGAAGAACATCTAGAATATGAGAATGGCCTGTTAATGCACTAACAAGCCATGAAATTAAATTATTGGCAAGGATTGTTTTCTAATTAAGCAACCGGGTTGGAGCAAAAACCTGCTGCCCCTGTGGCCCTCCAGGACTGACTTTGGCCACCCTTGGACTAGGGTTTGGTGCAGCAAGAGAAACTGCAGACATTTTTTCAGATAATAGATTCTTTCACCTTGCAGATCATAAAAGAAGGAATGCAGATACTATCTGCATGAAATCAAACATATTACAATATGAAACACTACCTTTATCAGTGTTCCCTATGATAGAGTTGCATTCTGTTCAATGTTGCCACGTACCTGATGTGGTTGGCATTAGTCCAGGCCCTTAAAACCCTGCACCATGACTCAGAGTTGGATGAACTGATGTTTTTGAGATTAGTCTGTGTTCTGATTCTATCTAAGTTGTATTTAGCAATGTTAAAAAATATTATTAAAAATAATTCAAAGTTGATTTAAAATTGCTACAATCACAACTCAGTATTGGCATCAAAGCATAAGAGAAAAATTGATTCTTTATATAATAGTCACGAGTACTTGTGTACTGACAAACAGTAAAAGTTACTAATTGTTTTCATTCATTCATACACGGCGTCCTCAATTGTTCTCTAAATTTCTACCATATTATAAACAAGACTGTCTCAGAATATACTATAAAAATTTTGGCAATTAATCTACAGTGTTTCACTCTGTTTCCTTTTGACTTAGATTATATTGCAATATCTGCGTTTTTTTATTTCCTAAATAATTTCCTTATCTTGCATGGATGTGCAATGCCACAAAAACATGTAACGTTAAATGCTGATTTGTATAACAAACTCAGTAATAACATGAAGGTAGGTAGTGGTTTTGGGTTTTTTAAAAATCTTAAGGCAGGCCTGTTCAAATATGGTGGCCCACGGGCCACATGCGGCCCAGAAGCAACCTCCGAGTGGCCCAGCCTGTGGTCCCGTCAGGGCTCCAGACTGCAACTAAAATAGTCTTGTATGCAACCAAAAAAAGGGATATGCTTGTGCCAGAATAATAAACGGAGGGCTGAATATGATGCAACTGGTCATCAAAACAAAAGGTTGGCATGCAAAATGTTTAAAATTCATCTGCCCATCATATAGGTCCCCTGTTATGAATATATTTGTGCACTGTGGAATTCAGTTGTACATGCTGATTTTGCTCGGCACACTAAGGTGTTGTTGTCACTAATTTCCTTGTGTTTACACATCTTTGCATATCGTTTCCCTTTTGATTTAAAGCATACTCCATGCAAAATGCTGACCTATCAGTCAGTAAACATGTACGAGCAGTTGCCTGCCTGTTGCTTCATTGTGCACAGTAATGTGATGAAGTCTGCGCTTTAAGGTTGAAGGTGTTTCACAGTCATTTTACCGGGGTGCTCTGTGATTGAGAGTGGAAAGTAAACTTTGTTAAAAAGATATCAAAAATGCCACTTTGTTAGTTGTTACTTCAGTCGCTTTGGCCTTCACACTATATGTTCTGTTACCAAGAAATTCTTCAATGGGAGCTCATCAAAAAAGAAACACAGAAAATAATATTTAGTAAAAAAAAAAAAAGTAATAGTAATAGCTATAATTAAAAATTTATTACGCAACACCCAAGAACTCTGTGCAAAGACATTTTAAAGACAAATCATTCAAATAAATGTACCAATCCACTTTCACACCATACGTGGTGCCTTGCTCCTAAACATTTAATCAGGTACTGCCATTTGTTTTTTTACTGGGTGGCAGGGAAACAATTTCAACAGGAAAGGCTTTGCTGTGGAACTCAAATTTAACCTTTGTCATATGAGTGACTAAAACCATGTGAATGAAATAGTTTAAATTCTTTGGGAAAGAAAAAAACCCATGCCTGTCATGAACACCCATTTAAATTGGGGGAGGATCTCATATTTCAAAAGGGAAACAAATGTTATTGCTAATACTGTGCACTTTTTTTTGCTTTTATACACTTTGAGATGTACCTGGGTTAGATGTGAGCAAAATGTTTATTTTTTTATTTCAAAAGTGGAAAAATGTATTGCTACTACCCCAGATTCTGTTCAATTATAGTTTTTTTTTTTTGTTTTTTTTTTATACATTTTTGATGTGTCTGTGTCAGGTGTGACCAAATGTAAAAGGGAAACAATGAATAAACATTACTTGTTTTAAAATACAGTGATCCCTCGCTATATCGTGCTTCGACTTTCGCGGCTTCACTCCATTGCGGATTTTAAATGTAAGCATATCTAAATATATATCACGGATTTTTCGCTGGTTCGCGGATTTCTGTGGACAATGGGTCATTTAATTTATGGTACGTGCTTCCTCGGTTGCTTTGACCCGTTGATTTCATACAAGGGACGCTAATGCAAGATGGCTGAGAAGCTACCCAATCAGAGCACGTATTACATATTAAATAAAACTCCTCAATGATGTATGATATGCTTCCTGTGCGGTGCTTTGCATACTTGAAAGCCCAAACAGCACGTATTGATTTTTGATTGTTTGCTTGTCTCTGTCTCTCTCTCTCTCTCTCTGACATTCTCTGCTCCTGACGGAGGGGGTGTGTGCAGAGAGGCTGTTCGCAAACTGGCCTAGAGGATACAGACGCTCCTCTAAAAAATGCCTTCACATTGCTGCTTTCTTTGCAGCTGCTTTGTCCGGCGGTACCTCGCATACTTAAAAGCCCAACCAGCCCTATTGATTTTTGATTGTTTGCTTTTCTCTCTCTCTGTCTCTCTCTCTCTATCTCTCTCTGACATTCTCTGCTCCTGACGCACATTCCTTTGAAGAGGAAGATATGTTTGCATTCTTTTAATTGTGAGATGGAACTGTCATCTCTGTCTTGTCGTGGAGCACAGTTTAAACTTCTGACTAAAGGGTGTTATTTCATGTCTAGAGGGCTTTAATAATGTTAGAAAATGTATTTAGAAGGTCGTAAACAGGTTTTCTATGCTCTAACTGTGAAAATATTTGATTTATAAATAAAGAATCCTACTTCGCGGAAATTCATTTATCGCGGCAGAGTCTGGAACAGATTAACCGCGATAAACGAGGGTTGACTGTACATTAATTTGTGTTGATTTAAAAGTTGTAATTACCTGCTGCTTACCAGCTGCTGAAAATGTCTGGCCCAGCTAAATTTCTTGGTTTGAAAATCTGGCCCCACTGAAATTGTAATTGAATTGCCCTGTCTTAAGGTTTCAGTTTGACAAAACATGTAATGCTGTGTAATCATACTTCAGATTTATTATCAGGTATACACAGTACAATGAAATTCGTATTTGCATGCTTCACCAACACTAAACACATGTCACTTTCCAGCACTGTGAACATTACTTCAGAGGTTATGTAAAATATAATAACACAGATTACAAAGCCAAATGTCAAGTGGACCAAGGTCTGGGCCTCATGGTTTTCTGATCCATGACATGTAGCATATGGTAATAAATATGGGATGCTAGACATCCTGACTATTAAAGACCTAAAACCAGGCCAAAGTTTAAGCTATCAATCAGTCTAAAACACTTGTTTTTGAGATGTGGAAGGGAAACTAGCAGAAAAACTTACACAAACACTAGGAGGACACACAAAAAGGAAATGAACAACAATTTAAACCCATTATCCTAGAATTTTCATTTAGCAGTAGTAACCATGCCTGCCCATTTAACAATCATACCATGCTCATAACCAAACTTGAATTCCTAAATCTCGGTATAAATGTTTCTAGAACAAGCAAAGTTTTTCTTTTTTGGTCTGCAAGCTTGTGTAGAATTGTTATGTCATGAATAAACAATGCATGTGAAACATGTGAAAAGATCCAACATACCACATTGCAATATGCATCTTTGTTGGGAGTCTTATGATTATTTTGGTCCTGTTCAAATTCTCAGGTACTCAGATACCTTGCTCAGTCTGGTCTTAAACAGTTATCCAGTTGCATTATCTTAACAAGTCATGGAAAAATCATTAGTAGTCCGACAGTAGCATTGTACCTAAAGCTCTTCAGTTTAAGAATCTGGTCCATCTAAAATGAACTACTTCAGCAGAGTCTTGCACATCTTTCTGAGGATGAAAAGTTTACCCAACTTATAAAGAGCCCAGAACCCTTCATGACACAATGTGCTTTAATGCTGTCCAGTGTCTGAGTATACTATACTTAATTCAGACTAGGCGGAACTGCTTGTTCATTTTATTTCCTATATTGGTTCAGATATTTATGCACTTTGGAAGCAGCCTTGTACTACTTATCCTGTGTCTCCAGTTCTTAGCTTTGTTTTCCAAATCATTTTTTATGATACCCCACACAAATTGCAAACTTGTGCTCTTATTTCTTTTGGAACAAACACTAAGTTAGTTGGATATGACACGCAATATCCAAGTCTTCATCTTGGATTCAGAAAGATGAGAAATAGCTTGCTTTAAAGTTGGTCCTGACAGTAACCCATTACTGTCAATGAAGGTGCATCAATGAAGAATTGTTGATTATTTTTACAGATAGAAGAAAGTCCTCTGGAATAGTACATTGAATAGTTCTCAGCAGCTTGACACACAATTTATGTTTTTTCCGTTGTCACTAAGAATTGAGTTCCATCTTGCTTTACTTGCATTTCTATTACCATTTTTCTAAATATTCCTGAAATTGCTTTTAAAATTTCATGAGTGACTGGATTCCTTTTGCTTATGGGCAACCTGTGCTGTTGGGAATGCATTTGACAAGAGCATCGAGAGATTGGAGTCACTGATTAGTTTGCTTCTGTCTTGTTATGTGGATGGCAAAACTACATTCAAAGTTTTATTACTCTGGCCATTGTTTTCGAAGACTTTCCATATTGCTTATGTTACTTTTTTTTTTAATTTGGTGTTAAATGGAGTCACAGGTTTATTGGCCTTTAATGACCTCTTGGGCACAGCCATCAGCAGTGTGTCTGTTTGCGGAGAGAGTGTTGACCTTGTTGAGAGGTTTACTTACCTTGGCAGTGACATTCATGTCCCTGGTGACTCTTCCCATGAAGTCGGTAGACAGATTGGGAGAGCATGGGGGGTCATGAGGTCGCTGGAAAGGGGTGTGTGGCTCTCCCGATATCTATGCAAAAGGACGAAGGTCCAAGTCTTTAGAGTTATATATGGTTGCGAGACATGAATGCTATCCAGTGACCTGAGACAGAGACTGGACTCCTTTGGTACCGTGTCTCTCCGGAAAATCCTTGGGTACAGTTGGTTTGACTTTGTGTCAAATGAGCGGTTGCTGATGGAGTCCCGAATGAGGCATATTACCTGCATTGTGAGGGAGCACCAGTTACAGCACTACGGCCATGTAGTGTGTTTCCCCGAGGGTGATCCGGCTGTCAGGATCCTCATTGTTGGGGACCCGAGTGGCTGGACCAGGCCAAAGGGTCGTCCACGTAACACCTGGCTGTGGCAGATAGAGGGTCATTTCCGGAGGGTGGGACTGGACCGCGAATCTGCCTGGGGGGGTTGCAAACTGGGATCCCGAGTTGTTTTGTCGTGTAGTGGGTGCGGCAATGCACTATACCAGTGCATGCTCCCCAACTTGACTTGACTTGACTTGACAGGTTTATTGGATCGCAAAAAGTGCAAAGCATTCTGTCTGAAGACTTTGTTAAATATAACAAAATTTTGATCTGTTTCTGAAAGTGCACATACACAATTTTCCAAGGAGTTGTAAGGAAAAGATATTAAATACTGAGTAAAACTGTATTAAAAAATGTATATATTAGTAATTCCTTTTTAAGTATTCATGCTTATAAAGGTAAACTTTTGGATCTTTTCTAAGAAGCCGATCCTGCTTCCTGATTATTTGTTTGAAAAATATAAGAATATTTATTAAAACAAACTACATTCACAGTCACACCATTTTCTCTCCTATTGGTAGCCTCAAGTCTAATACAGATCTAGTGTTATGTACTCTTAATGTCCAGGTTCAATAAGATTAAATAGTTTCTGTTAAAGTGGAATGGAGACAGTGTGTTCTCACTCCAGTCTTTTTTATCCAGGCCTAATCATTTACCTCACTCTTCATGAGAAAGTTGTGGGTGGTGTCAGGCCAAGCTGTGTGACTCTAGCAAATGCTTTGCCCTCTGTTTGTCGGTAGATGTTGGTGTTTACTTGTTTTTTTTTTCAAATCACACAGTTTTTATTTTGTTTTCATATTTGTTGTAGCATTAAAAAAATTGACAGAATACATTTTTGAATATTTTTTTGTTTTTTGTTTATTCTGATGTAGTGAGCTTTCTCTGTTTGTTTCAATGTGACATTGTATTCTTTTTTCTTAGTGTGCAATGTGCTTCAAAAAAACCCTGAATATGTAGTACTTTAAAATGAATACTGCATATGTTAAATTGCAAAGAGAACGACTATTGAGTATTATAGCGTTACCAAAAGAATTGTGATCTCCTCCGTAATTCCCTGCATCTCAAAATATATGACAGCTTACTGTGGAAAACTGTCAATCTATAATTAAGACATTACTTTTATATCACTTGTTTCAGAGAGAACCATCAAAAAGTGCTATAAAGAAAATTCAAAATGCTAATTCTGTAAAACTGTATAGCATATTATATATCAATTTAAACATCTTTCTTTGCAATCAAAAAAAACATTATTTTGAAAAAGTTGCAATTGCTTCCTGTCAGCAACTGCAGTTTGTAAAGTGTTTTACAAAAAGTACTTTTTGCCAGCAATAAAGAGCAATGCATTTTGCAAACCTTCATAAAGTTTGATGTAACGGTGGTAAAAAACACATGATATGCAGTTCTCACTAGTCTAAGTTGTTACATGACTTTAGCACACTGTAATCTGTCTGGAAGCATTTTAAATCTCAAATGAGACCCAAAGAATGTAAAAATTACACGCCTTAATTAATGTTCACGTTACATTAGCAGGTTTTCAGATATCGATTGAAATATCAGTGTAATATTAATAAGGTAGTTAGAAGCACTGTGGTGGGCTGGCGCCCTGCCCGGGGTTTGTTTCCTGCCTTGCGCCCTGTGTTGGCTGGGATTGGCTCCAGCAGACCCCCATGACCCTGTAGTTATGATATAGCAGGTTGGATAATGGATGGTTGGATGGATAGTTAAAAGCAAGCATGCAATTATACCTGAGGGTACCTCTCTGTAAGGGGCTTGCCATTCCTTTGAAAAGTGTTGTGACCCGTCTTCAAGAATATTGACTAGCCTACAAAATGCTGGGCATCTAGCACTTATTGCCAGTTATTTCATTTGTCACATGAGGTAAAAGAGCCATTTATCAACATGACTTTCTATATTTCCATAGCTTTCTCTGAATCAATCACCTTGATAAAGTTTGGAAATCTCAACAGGAAAGCTTACTTGTGTCTACACCAGAGTTATACAGAACTACGTGGAGTCTTCTGACTCATGTCAATGATGTAAACAGGAATTTCTTACGTAGTCACTTGTTTCAGCGAGGGTTATTTTTCATTATTAAACAATGTACAGCTTTTGGAGTTTGAACAAATGCTAGTTTTGATATTGTATGTATAGTTTATTCTATGGCATTTATGTCAGCACTGACCCAACTTCTGTGTTGTGTCCGGCCTACAATTAGCTGGGTGCCAGTGTGATTGTTGTGATTGTTAACAATTTTACTTTTTATTCTGGCATTTGTAGCTCAACGGTCCCAGAGATCTCAGTGATGTTGTACTAATTTGGACTGCAGCTCACACCATTGAATATTTACAAGCCTGCAATCTACTGCTTAGTGAATACAAGACTAGCAGTATGCAGAACATCTCTCTATTATATAAAAAAATTGTGGGACGAGATGAGACTTTTTCAGAGAGACACTTTCTCGTCCCTCGATAACAAAGAGTAGATGACAAAGCAGACGTTGTAAAGAATTCAAAAATGTTGGCGCGATACACATGCAGAGCAGGTTAGATATAATGGAAGTATAAAAATTTGAAAATCTTCAAAAAATTATAGTAAAGATCGCATTAGCGCAAACAAACGGAAATTATTACTCGGTGAAATAACGGAACAGCGAAAAGAGATCGAATATATTGTTCGGATTTAAACTTTAAGTCAGAGACTTTTTCGATCGTCTAATTCGTGTTGCCATCAGGGAAAAGTAGTGTTTCTTCCCAATGAAGACGCGTATCTGTGAGAATTAAAAGATTTGTTGTTTGGTGAAAGTGAAATCCACATACGCTGTCACGCTTGGGTCACAGAGTTGCACAGACACACTGGAGATTTTAGAGACAGAAACGTTATTCAGACACTTCAAACAAACATAAGTCTCTTTCAGGAGTGAATCGAGATCCGTGTGTAGTCGGAGGGGACAGTTCCGTCTCTCACATAAAAGAATAGAAAATCTCCCTCTTCATAGGGGCGCACTTCAGGAGCGGGACCCCCAAAAGGAACAGAGGATGTCTGGGGGAGAAGAGAGACAAGACAGTGAGACAAAAAGACAGCTGGGGCCTCAGGCATAATGCCGTGCGTAGAATTTGCACTATAACATGACGTAAGCACAAAAGCCGAAATGTGCTTACACACAGAAAAATCCAGATGCAGGAATCTGTGTGTTCGCCAACTTCCACGTTCTTCCGCTACATAAATCCCGGTCAGCGTGAAAAGTAACGCTCACGCGCGTGCTGTACCGCCCAAACTCCTCCCAGAATTACGCCTCTTTAAATATGCAAATCAATATAAATAGCCCTTAAGCTCAGCGTTCTGTGAAAAGACAATGGGAAAAGCACAGGGAAAAATATAAGAATTTCAGCGAATACCAAGTGAAGCCAAAGGAAAAACATACTATTTGTTGATTTAAACAGTGGTATAATCAACAAAAGGAAGTTGATCAAGTGACATAGTGTGTTGGTGAAACTCGAAAGCTCAAGTTCACAAAGTCACACAGTGCCAGAAATAAAAAAGAAGTCACATATCAAAGTCACTGTGAAAAGGCGAGTCGTAGCCCACTGTCTGAGTGTCATATGAAAGCTTATTAGGGTACAGACAAAAAAAATAGGCACACAGGGGGAAAAAAGCACGAAATGTCAACTTTAATCTTGAAATTTCCACTTTAATCGCATAGTTTATTTTGTCATTGAAGTAGAACATCATAAACTTCATTTTAAAATCATTTAATTTACTAGTTTCTCAAATCACATCGTAACTAAAGTAGCACATTAAATGCTTTGTTTTGTATTTGATCTTCATTGTGCTATATGTGTGTGAATCACTACGTACTTCCGTTCTTTCTCTTTCTCCGACAGGACACAGAATCCATTACATTTGTGATATTACAGCTCTCTGAATAATTAAAATACTGAGATGTATACGTGATATCATTTTCTTGATGATTGGAATGAAAGCATGTTATTAAACATGAGAACACGATGGCGCAGTGATTGTTCATGTCTCGCACAAGATGCTGCTGCGCCATGCGCGACCTTCGATGAAATAATTTATTGTAGCAGTACTGTCTCTTTCAAACGTACTAACCTCCAATTCCTGTCGTTACTTTTCTTTCCCCAAATACCCAATCGCCACACAATCAGCTCTGTAATAGACGTTAAGCCATCTGTAAGCTTACAACGACGATTCTTCAAAACTTTTAAAGAAATATCTTCATAGTACGTATCCTTCTGTCCTTCCAGTGTCGCGCCAGCCTCAGCAAATATACAGCGTGAGGCAGGAACAGTACGTGAACTTGCTAGCGCTGCGGCACCGTGTCCTCACATGTTTAATTATTAACAATACAGATGATTTAAATGAAGTTAAAGTTTTATCTGTATAATATAATCAACATATTTTGCTGCATTTCATCTTAAAAATGATATCGTCATCATATGTAAATACGCGCTTTATAAAGTGGTGCAGGTTGTGTAATATTATAACTGTAGTGCAAGTTTACAGTGGGGTAATTGTACTTATAAGTACAAACAGTTCTACAAGGAGCAATTGATTGAGTGCGTTTATAGTTCTTGGAATGAAACTGCTTCTGAACCGCAAGGTCCGTACAGGAAAGGCTTTGAAACATTTTGCCGTGGCTGAGGCAGCGTGTGCTTGATACTGTATCCCGATAATTCTCTTTCCGATCAGCTGCTGCTGTGATTCCTCACTCAGATACAGTGATATAAATACTCAGAGTGGTGCAATGAGGGTAATATGGAAAAAGATGATCCACTGTGGCAACTCCTAACAGGAGCAGCAGAAAGAAGAAAAAGAAGGTGCAGTGAGAGTAACAACGCTAAAGCAGTTATGGTATTTGGAATACTATGGCTATTCCCTGGACCATTATATTGTTACAGGTTAATTACAATCAGATGCATTACACAAATAAACAATATGCGGTAGTTTCAGTGTATTTATAAAGCCGCGTCAGGAAAAGATAACCACACTGCAAAAGCAGCCACCAGCGGAGAACTTGCGTACGACAGGGTATGAGGTACTGTGGAAATGTGCGTGGCTTTACGCCAAGTGTAGGTTTTATACATCGCGATTTGAATGTGGAAACGTTCTTATGCAACATTTCTGTGTGTATGCACCGTTTATACATGAGGCCCCTGCTGTACAGGCTTTTAAATGTTTAAAGCGCCGTGTGAGATGCAGATCACGTGGCACGGCAGCAGCAGCAAGCCAGCATCTGATCGAGCAAAGAGTAGGCTAAAAAAAACTATTTGTTTCCCATTGTATCACCGTTTAATAGGGGGTTTCGGAGGAGCAACCACATCTCATTGGGGTGCGTTCAGCCCCCCTCTTCACAACGCAAGCAGTAGAGACGCATAGTGGCTGGCTCGTAACGCAGGCCTGGGGATGGGGGGGCTTGTCTCAATATAAAGATAGTCTTCTAGCCACTTTTTAATCCTTTTGTGTGTTACTTTCATCAGCCAAGTTAATCCACTTTGTCTTTGTCACCACCACTGCACTTACTGGTGTGACTACCCCAGTTTACACTTATTACCCAGGATGGAAAAAAATACATCCAGCATTTACATTGAGACATTTCTGGTTTTGTGGTGTTTATATAGCCCCTTGGTAGGCAAATCCCATGTTGACTGAAGTATTGACTTAAAATAAAATAAAATAAAACACTGTTAGTTCTATCCTTCCTGTTTGATTGCACTATTTATGTATACGTGTCTTCTCTGGATAAGTAGGTGCTTACATTATGAACGTTTCTGTCTACTCTTCACAAAACTTGAAGGAAGGATAAAATAAAGCTGAATGGAATGTGCTGCATCAAGAAAAAATGAAAAGTAGAGGAGAATTTGTCTACAGGTGTTTTAAGACTTGCTTTTTAATGGCCTAGTCGTGACTTTGAGAAGGTTTCTCCTCCTGCTGCACTTGCATTGATTGGGTTTCCGTTTTTCACTAAACATCATTTTTTTCTGTCTTTTTATATACTCAGCCTGCAGTGACATGCAGTCACATCCTACATGTTGGCTCTTGCTTGTCTTTTGCTGCCATGTTGCCAAGGCTTTGGCTTCTCACAATCCTGTAATGGAAGGAGTGGATGAAATGATGGAAGGATTTATTAGTTTATCTATATATGTTACTCAAGTACAAGGACAATTCTACAATTCATTTTCTAATGGTGGATTGGCTGTGTATTGAGTCAAATCTATCATGTGAAATGGGAAAAAAAATATGATACGCAAAACAGTTTGACGTAAATCTAGTGTAGTGATTTTATTCTAGCATTGACATGTGCAAATGGGCCCTACAATAGACACCAATTTTATTGTGGGTTTGTGCCATATTTATACCCAAAGCTTCTAGGGTAGAATTTTACTTCTCTGCATCTTTGTACTTCATAAAGCTAGTTCAATAAATGCATGTATTGTTTCTATGATTTAGGTGCAAAACAACACAATTACACTCAGCAAAAATACTATGTACAATATCAAACAGTATCAAAAATATATGAAATATAGTATTTTTTCAATTAAAAAAATGTATACACATAGAAATACACACAATCAGCCAGGCATCATAATTAGAAAAATCTGCACCCCTCTTATTTCATCTCCTTTGGTCATAAAAAGACAACTTTCAGACTTTTACAGTTCCTTAGTTTTTCTCTCTCTGCCCTCTTTATACTAATATATTTTAGACTTTGCAGCATCAATTGCAGCACAATTTCACACTTTTGTCTCTGTGAAGTGCGTTGGGATCAGCTGCAAATTTAAGCAAAACAGCAGTTTTAAGCCCAGCTGGAAGTATAAATTTAAATAAATGCATTACATTTTTTGTTCTTTTTTTTGGGGTCGGGGGTAGTTCATGGAAGATCTGAAATCACACCTATGGTTATGTTTAAAGAATTGCCATTTCCTATACTGTATCAAAAAATAACAGGGATAAAATGTAAAGAAACTAACTACTGTACTGTAACAAATATAATGTTTTATGATAATGTTGCTTAAATCACCAGTCCACAAACAAAGCACATCACTGAACATACTGAAGTATGTCAAAGTTTAATAGAGTAGTTGATATTTCCGGTCGTTGCAATTATTTTTTGCACTTTTTTTTGAATCTATCACTAGAAATAATTTTTCTGAAGAGGATGCTTTGGCCATAGCAGAGATTAGTACTGTTGCCTCACATCTTTAGGGACATGGATTTGTTTACTGACCCAGTCACTGTTTCTGTTTGAGTTTTCTCCAAGTACACTGGATCACTTCACATTTCAAGGATGGACAAGTTAGCACATTTAGTGTCTAGTTAACTGAAGAATATAAAAATTAAAATTAAATGTGAACTATTTTAATGTATCCTGACTTTGGAAAACACTTTAGGCAAAAAGCATTGGCAAATATATAGTAGTATTAATGTAAGTAAAAATCAAATTTTCTAGAAAAATACCGGTTAGGTTAGAAAATCTGTCTTTACCAAAATGAGTGCATAAAATAGCTAAAATATATATCTAATTGCAAAGTGGCAATTAATAATTGCCTGTATGCAATTGCAGTTAACAACTCTATTATTATAGCATTTCAAGAATTTCTTGTAAGATATAGTCAAGTTCAATATGTGTCTGACAGAATAATTGAAACCTACACAAAAAGCTGGAGAATGCTTGAAAATGATGTATTAGGTAAAAGTACACACAATCTATTCACACCGTATTTTTCTTTAAATTACAACCTAATTTAACTGAGAGAACAGACGGGTGCCCTTGTAAGCAACAGCACCAAAGCACATGATGAGCTGGCGAGATGCAGATTTGTCACACCTGAGGTGATGGTAACTCACAAGACAGCTGAAAAGAAATCTACTGTGGAGTGTTACAATGTAGGGAAGTATACAGAAAGTACATTTTTCTCAATTTTAATTATTCTTCTTTGAATATCTTCAGTGAAGATCCTGATGTATTAGATTCGTTAAAGGCAAATACTAAAATCCTAAGCTTTGATTTATGATTCAATAAATGTAATGTCAGTAGCTAAACACCCGTGTAATCTGTTCATCAACTAAGTGTTTAAAAGCCATACTCAACATATATTCAACATCAGTTAATTCCACATCTAGACAAAAATGCTTATTATTACTTATATCAAGCTGTTCCTTCCTATGTGTACTCTGAGCTCAACTGATCATATATTTTATACTTTAAGTTAAACTGGCAATCGGTTTCATTTCTCATTGAAGCCCATTTTATACTACTGTACTATAAGAGATGCCCCTTCGGTCTCAGCTTTTAAATCCTGGCTGAAGACTCACTATTTCAGTTTAGCATATCCTGACTAGAGCTGCTGATTAACTGTACAGACTGCATCTCTGTTGTTAGCCATTAGCACTAAAACATAAGTAACATGATAGTTATAATTGGATACTAACCCTCACCCATTCTGTTTCTCTTTCTGTAATAAAATGTGGCATTTGGTGCCATGGCCCACCTGCCAAGTTGTTTTGCCTGCCTAAAGTAAAGTCATCCCTGATTGTGGATCGCAGGGATCGTGGGAAAGAGGGGTCCTTTCATCGGATTAGCGCTACTTCAGCTGTGGAATGGCCAAATCGGGGAGGCAGCTTGATGGATGAGGTCTCAAGGATTCTAAACAAATCCAAATCATATTATGTGATATCATTTATCCATCCATTATCCATCCCGCTATATACTAACTGCAGGCTCACGGGGGGTCTGCTGGAGCCAATCCCAGCCAACACAGGGCGCAAGGCAGGAAACAAACCCCAGGCAGGGCGCCAGCCCACCGCAGTATGTGATATCATCTACTGTTAAATTCTGCTCCGTACTTCTAAAAGTTTTATTTTTATATACAGTATTGAGGATTTGTTCTGTTCTGTGTATTGTATTGTATTGACCCCCTTCTTTTTGACACACACTGCATGCCCAACCTACCTGGAAAGGGGTCTCTCTCTGAACTGCCTTTCCCAATGTTTTTTCCATTTTTTTCCCTACAAGGGTTTTTTTGGAAGTTTTCCCTTGTCTTCTTAGAGAGTCAAGGCTGGGAGTCTATCAAGAGGCAGGGCCTGTTAAAGCCCATTGCGGCACTGCTTGTGTGATTTTGGGCTATACAAAAATAAATTGTATTATAAGATGCATCTGTTTTTTTTCCTCAACTCAGCTGTTTTACTTACTTATTAATAAGATTCTATAAAGTTCCACAACATCCACATCAATTTAAAGAAATTAATTCTTACTAACATTTCTTATTAAAGAAATTAATACTTTTGTTATTTTTTATGCAAATGGGCCAATGAGTATCGAGTGAATCTACTTGAATGTTGACGAGGTTCATTATCAGCAGTATAAAGGATGATAATACTAATTTAGAATGTGATGCATAATGAATCATAAACTGAATATGGACAAAACCTAAACTAGCTCTAGCTCTAACTCTAACCACTTTTTAAAAATGACATATACTTGAGACAATTGCTAACAAAATATGCCGTGGACTTTGTTTATTGTTGATTGCAGATAAGCATCTGGCACCCTGCAACCCTGAATTACATTGTATGCCAAGTGTGTTTGGCAGTAAGTTAAAAAATGAAATGACAGCACTATAATTTTACCTCATACTGTATGAATGGGATATGTAGTGAAACATTATACATTTAACCCTAATCCAGCTTTCACCATAGCCATTTAAAATCAGCAATTTGTGAACTTCTTTAGTTATATTTTTAACTTTATTAAAAAACATTATTTTAAAAAAAAAATTTATTAACCTTTTAACATTTGTGCACTGAAATAGCATCACTTCACCATGAGCATATAATGACATCAAACATCTTGATACAAATGTGCTACAGCTTCTTTACCAGTCTTTAAATTACTGCTATTAAATGTGTTAGACATTACGGTAGGTACTCACTTAGTCATTTGTGTGAGGTTGATGAACACTGTTTACATGTTTGACTGTGTTTTAAAAAGAAATGTTCTGTAATTCACTAAGGTATGGATGTATTCATCTCAGATCATTTTGTTGATACATCAATTTAGCCTTTTGTTGAAAATAAACTGGTAATTATAGGTACAGTATCTTAGCACAACCTTTATTATATCTGTGATCTTTTTTATTATATTGTGATCTGATGTTACTTAGCGAAGAGTTTTTTATACGTTGAATGGCCATTTTTTGCAGAATGTATATCTGTCATGACTGGTAGTCCCAAAAGCAATCCCAAGAACACACACTAGAGTGATAAATCCTGTCAAAAACCTCAGCTAGACACGTAAATGGCCTCATAGAATCTTTAAGAAATAATAATTTTATTCTTCACAAAAACTGCTCTTTAATATTATGAAGCTTTGACGGACACAAAAAGGATACACTTCCTGTTAAATGCAATTCCTAAAGTGAATTGAGGTCCAGTGCAAACTACTATGTAAACACAACAAAACACAAAGAACCTTGCCAACTCCAGAGCACATTCACAGTAAAATGGCAGGATCTTTGGAGGCCCTCCAGATTTATTGGGCAAAGGGAAGTTCCTGGTGGAGATAGGCAGGTGGCCCTGCCTCCTGCGGAACCACCCACAAAGCACATGAAACATAACAAAATTTACATAGACAAAATCAAAAATAATGAATGATGCACATAACCAACATAACTCAAGAATGAATATAAAGAGATGTAAAACGTGGAACCTATCACTAGAAAAAGTGGCTAAGAATATTGGTAGATGAAGTTCAATCTTTGGACAGTTTAAAAAATGGATTTTAATGTGTGTGTTGTTTAATTACCTTTAGCTGGTGGTAAGATCTTACCTGAGTAGGTGGCATCTTTCCACAGTCATGAATTGAATGAGTGGGAATTTAGGATGGATTGTTGGATTATTAATGGCAATATTAGCTTAATCTACTTTACATGACATTTTTTGCACATATATTCTTATTAATAATATTAGGATCTGTATTATATTTAAAGTATGTGCTGCATTGTGGGTTTATTATATATTTTATACTGATTTTTGTTTATTTTACTGTACGCATGTCCGCGTGTCCTGTATTGTAAACAACTTGAGGCAGTTTTTTTTTACTCTTTTTCTATTTATAAAAAAAAATACCCAGGTTTTCATCATTATTTTGACCAGTTATGGTATATTAATTATATTTTTTAATTATTTTGTTGATGTTATAATTATGTTTTTATTCTTTTCTTGTTATTCATTTAAGAAGACAAGCAGTTCACATCACAATTGAAAAAGTTCTTCAAAACAGTATTTAAAAGGGTGCTTTCCAGAATGTCAAGACAAGGAAGGATAGAGTCATCAAATGAGCAAGTGCACCCACGTTGAGTGGAATGTTACATTTTGGTAGAGTTATGTGGAGTAGCCAATCTTGTGCTGTCTTCTCCACAATGACACCTGTGCTCACTTTTGTGCATCAGATGAGGTTCATGGGCCCCAGTCTGAACTTAGTACTAGAAGGTTCTTTTGAATGTCATCTAATGTGCATTTAGTGCTTTTGATCAAGGTGGCTAAATTATTACTTCAATTTTAGAGTGTGACCACTTTTTCAGTGGGATTTCTCCAGGAATTCCCATTTTCTACCAAAAATGAGAATATTAGATAAACTGGTAAGTTTACATTAGCCAAGAAAAGTCTGCACTTTTATGCTTCAATTCTGTTGCAATCTTTCAAGTATATGCACATTTTAAAATATGTTTTTAAAATGATAAAAAATCATTAAATTACATCACAATTTTTGAAGTGTTTGAGGAGTGGTGGACCCACTTCCAAGAGGATTTCTGTGGCTGTATTTATTCGTTCTTAACAGTTTCTAAATTCTTAATCCATGCTTTTCTGGAAATGCTCAAGTTATTTGCTTGTTAAAGGTTTTATTATGATTTATTATTATGTTGCTTCATTCTGAGTTTTCAGATACATTTTTTCTTTCAGTTTTTTTTTTTACCCTCATCAAGGTGCTTTTTAACAATAAGAAGCCAATAACACGGATATAGCATCTAACTTGATCCCTTTCTTGACTGGGTTTTATCATCATAAAGTATCAATTTCAACTAAACAAAAAGAAAAGAATATAAAAAGTTGAGATGCTGAACTAATAATTTGCACTTATCCACAAAACGTAAATGATATTCAAAATTAGAAATGTCTGACATAACAGATTAAGCATAGTAACATGCAATATAATAACATGTCTTTCAACAACAAGAACTCTTTTGTCAGCAAGACATTGGTGGGAATAAAGTTTTTGTTCCTTATTAATATAAAAAATAAGTCATTATAAAGAGCATAACAAAAAAAAACATGCGTGGGGTAACTGTCTCTGTCTTCCCTGTTTTTCTAGATTGATTATTTTGTTTTTAGCTTATGAAAGATCAGGGTTTGATCCTTAACTTTGTTATAGTGGATTTCATGTGTTGGATGTGGTTAACGAACTGTATAAAATATTTTATTAATCTGTGTGGTTTGGTGCAACTTTTGAAGAAAGTAGAAAGCAATGCAAGCATTTTTTAAACTTTTACATTTGCATCCAAATATGCCTGCACTGCTGAATTTCTGGGGACTTCCCAACTTAGACCACCAAAATAAAGCTCTTTAGCAGAAAAACAGGCAACAAGCTAAATTGCAATTTCTATTTTTCATCCAAAAATATTTTAATTAAAAAACTAAGAGTGAACCATGTAATTTTTTTATTTTCAGCACGAGATGATTTTTCAATATGTAATATACAGTATATATCATTTATACAGACACAGAAACACATATTCATAAACAGATACGTATACATCAGTTGTTACACTACCAATGCAGTTATTAAAGCCCGATATCCCTCTAATGGTCTTTAGATTGACCCGCGGTATAACACATCTCGAAATACTTGTTAGCAGCAATTTCACAAAGATCCATAACACAACATTTTTATAGTGTAGCACTGTAATGAGTTGTGGTTAAAATCCTTTAAATAAGAAGAAATAGTGTTAAACTGTCAGCATACTCATATATGTTTTATTATGGTGCTTGCTTAAGAAAATATATCCATTTTAAGAAACAATAAAAGAGCTTCATGAGCCATGTTGTAACAATCCGAAGAAAAAGTTCCTATTTAAAATAATGAACTTAAAATGTGTAAATGCAAAATACAGAAAATGTAACAATAAATCTGTTGAGACTAAAGTTATTTTACTTTACTTTACATATCTTTAGTACTTTATACATATTTGTAATGAAAGCAGTTTGGTGTAAATTTAAAACAAAAAACAGAAACGAAAAGATGGATTAAAAACAAATTCATTTGCTATAATCATAAAGGTGACCTCATTAACACTTAGCCTCTGAATGAACATGTTAAAGTTTAAATGTCATAAAAATGAAAGAGGGGGCGAGAGAGACAGAAAGAGAGAATGAAAGAGAGATCTAATAGTGCAGTAAACTTATGAAAAGCTATCGGAGTAGACTGACTGCCAAGCTTTACAAATACAAACGTTCACCTTATAATACCCATCCTTGATGATTTTACAATATACAATACAGTATACATGTACACTTTATTACTCCCCTCTAATCTGTTTTGTTTGTGTTTATTTACTGGATGCAAAGTGACCAAAGTTTCTTTGAAATGCCATCAGAATAACTAAAAGTAATAAAACTAGAAAGGGAAAAATAATAAATCACTGCTGGGTTGTAAAGCAGGTGCTGTCTTTATTTAAATTCTTTATAGACACACGTAATATGGCCTGAACACACGGCAGAATGATGAGAAAAGAAGAAAATTAAAAAGAGAGAAAATCTTCATACTTGGCAGTTACAAAAAATGTACAATTTGCAGTTATTAAATATTAATACTTTACCTTATGGACAATGTTCCAGTGATAGCTGGATTTCCTAATTAGAAAATATATTTTCTTTTATTTAATGATTTAGAAAAAGTCTCAGTTTTTGTCTGTTCATATGGACAGTCTCAAAATTTCTACTTAAAAACGTGATGTCCTTGGTAGTTACATTTGAAGGAAAGTATTTCTTGATAGCATGGGTTTTCTGGATTGTTTTCAAAAATAATTAATTGTTCTGTTTATTTAGTCGAATTCAGTTTTTTTTTTGAAAGACTATAATGAAGCTTTACACAGTTAGACTTAATGACTAATTTTTCCTTATTTTTGATCTTCCGGAAGCTGTGTATTCCTTAATCAAGCAACATTCTCAGTTATGAAAGTACAGCTCATTACAGGATTTTATTTCTTCTGCATACATTTTGTGCATTTGTTACTCACTTCAAATAGTTATATTTCCCTATTTTGTGTATTTGCAACCAAATTTTACTAGTAGCTGTTTTTAAATTAATGGAAATTATACAGATAGGGTAAAGATAAAGTGTTATGAGTAAATGCAGGGCTGGACAGATTATTAAAAGCAGATCATTTAACTAAGAACTATATTATTAAGTAGTCAGTTTTATGTTTACATAAGAGAAAGCGTTACATTTTTTACACCCTCTTATCATTACATAAAGTTAATTATTAAAATGGGTCCACTAATGGCACAGTTGCCAGGTTCATGAAATGATCCATCCATTTAAAAGTCTTTTGGCGCCATCTTAAGGTAAATTAAGCAGGGTGTTGTGCTTTTGACAGGTTGCTCCTGTCATTTGTATGAAAACGTCCAATATAAATAAATGTTGTTATTGTTGTTGGAGGGAACTGTCGAGGTTATTTCTATAAGTTAAAGAAGTAAATACTGAAAAATAATAAAACTAACAACATCTAAAGAGATGTCTGGCTTTTGCATCTATGGTTACTCAGACATTATTAAGTATTATAGATTTACTATTTACCATGCAATGTACTGTATAGGGACTCCATTATTTTCAAGTGACATAGCAGAAAGCTTTTCGTCAGATACAATTTCCAAAATGTAATACAGAAAATGTGTTTACTGCAATATGTGATACAGGACTTATGCATATGTTTTCAAATTATATATCTTAAGAAAAGTCCAAGTACAAAGTATCAGCCCTTATGCACAAGTCCCCAAGTCACTGGCTTTGGACTTCTTTGATTGACCTTGCAAAGACGAAAAGGACTATAAACTGTAGACATTTGAATTCAAAATCCTTTACTTTTGGAATAATTGTATGAAATGATTTAAACATTCAAAACATTGTCTTGCGCATAAAAGAAGTGTGTTATTCTATAATATGGAGACCTGAAACACTCCGACCCTGCTCAACCACCACTATTTATTATTTAAATGTAGTTTCTTTCTGTTGGTCTTGTACCTGTAAAGTAAGAAAAACTATAATTATGCGGGCTGAAGTTTTATTGTGGGGGCTTGTCTCCCTCACTTTTTTGTACTGAGAATAAACTTTGTTTATTGGTTACTAATCTTTGCAGCTTGAAGATTTTGTGTAAAGAAGATCCTATCTTGCATTTTTTGCTGGTATCTGGTATCTTGCTCATTGCCTAAAGGTTCCAATGCCTAAATGGCCATGTTGTTAATTCAGATATACAGGACTTTACACTGGAAATGCAGTTTGTAATGGATGATGTTATAGAAAATGTTCAAATAAATAACTCAAATCCAGATTTTTATTGCAAGTAAAAATGTATTCAATGTAGATGATTGATTTTCACATTTTATAAAAAAAATCCAAAATATAAAGCAGTCAATGATAAAAGCAAGAATTCTTGTTTTGTATGCCTAGCTGCAACCACAACCTTCAGGATGCTGATGTGGCATAAACTGAACTTGTAACTGAACACCTTTGAAATGTGTATTTGACATTAAACTCATGTGAGTTACTAATTCATACGTAAATCCTTTGTGAATTCTAATCATGGGTCATGACATGTATAAATGAATGTTATTTCCATCCTTTATTTAAATTGTGCCAAGAAAAGAATAAAATATTCATCTCTCCTACTATAAAGTATCAAAGTGTAGTGCTGTTTTAAGGGCATCACTCTCCTTATACCCTTTTCCGCTTCATAATCCTATGTTCTGGAGACAAATTGTGAGTCTGACATGTTTGTCTGTTCTGATGGGTGGGGTTCAGCTGGCTGCTACTCCATCACTTTCAGTCTGCACATTAATGAACATCATGCTTTTTTTAATTATGTAAACATATTCCAACAATTTCAGTCAAAACTCTGTGTCTACGGAGCTGTGAAAGTACAGTAGCTTGACTGCTTTGTTGTCATGTCCGTTTTGTGCTGCTGCCTCTGCTATTCTTTCTCTACTGGAAAACCTCTTGTTGCTACTTTGAATGTTTCAATTCTTATAGCAGTTGAGCTGGGGACTTTGAATTAGCCAGCCAAGGTGTTGGGATAGTTTGAGGTAAAGTCAGGGATTTATTAGTTTAATTGTTTAGTTTCCCCTTTACAACTTTACAATCTGCATGTATTTCTCAGCAAGACCATTACTTGGACTGCAGTGCTTGTTTACTATCTCGTCTGTAAATTACAATTTTGTGTCAAAATTTTAAAATTTACTTGATGAATATCTGATCATTTTCTGATAGGACAGTACCTAACCTATGTCTGATTAATGCATTGAAACCTTGTAAGTAGAACTATAAAGCCAGCATTTGAATAAAATCTATTGTTTCCTGTCATAATTGTGGTGTTTTCAGGGAGAGTAATCGGGAAAGTTGAACGTTTTCCAGCCATGACTTAAATATCCTTGCACATCTCAAGACTATAACATCTTCATTTAAACCTTTCTACACTCGTCACTAGAATTAATGTGTGACAGCAGCTTTACAGCTGCTCGTGTTCGAAGGGAGGATGTTCAAATATGACAGTTCTTGTCTGTGACTGCTGAATTTATCTGTGTTTCAAGTGTCGTTTCAGCTCTCTTTCCAGGCTTGATGTATGGCTGTGTCTGTTCTAAAATTCCTTAAACTTTGCATCACTCATAAGCAATTTGTTCTGCTTTGCTTGCAGCATGTCCAATGCTGTGGCTAAAGTCTTGAAATAATAACAACATTCTGAAGATGAAGTCTGCTACAAGAAGCTCTTGAACAATGGGTGACGGTTTGACATAAGATCATATTTTTTGAGCTGAAGAGCCATCATGTGTAGCTTATGTGGTGCAGATGTAAAAACTTTGCACTTCATTGACTTCATTTGTTATGTACAGTACTATGTCATCAATTAACATATTAGTGAAAATCTTTTCACTTGAACATGATAGCATGTATCACCACAGCTTCATCAAGAACATGTTTGGCTTGTTCTCTGTTGGAACACATGTTGAGTTAGAATAATGCCAAAATGGTAGACAGAGAAATTAGTAGTTTCCAAATGCTATATTAATATGAGCCAGTATCCTGATCTGGCATCTATGACACTAGAGTAGCATGTTCTTATGTGTGATGTCATCAAGCATCGGAGGTCCCTGTGGCAAATACAGAGCACTTTTGACCCAGCACAACCAATGCGTTAACCCAATGTGTTGTCTTTGTAATTGTGACAGTGATGCACAGCTCCAGGACAAGTAAGCAGTATGAAAGATTGCATGTCTCAAATCGGAGACAACACTCTTTGCAGCAGAGATAAGTTGGGTCCCTCTTAAAATACCTGAAAAGTCATACCTATGTAGATTTGCTTACATGACTGGAATAGTCAGAGGAAACACTATTTACGTTTGCCTCTTAGCTGAGTATCTTTATATTCATGTTCTTGTGTGTCTGTGCCTTTAACACGTAGTCATGATCTAAGATAATCTTTCACTCTGAGGTATGCAGTACAGACAGTATTAAACCTCATTCTGCAAGGTGTTCCATACATTGAAAATAAAGATCTGACTTTAGCAATTTCAACCCAGTCGCCTTTCAAATTAGACATGAGGTGATGTTTGTAAAAACCTGACCTTCACAAGAAGTCTTGTTTCCTCATGATTCAAATATTCATGAACAGTTTGCTTGTCTCTTTCTTTTTGTCACTCTCTGCACTCCTACTTCTCAGCTGGAGCTACACAGCCCTACAAAATGGTTCAATTTTCTTCATGTCAAGCTCTCTGCCTTTTGCTGGGCAATGTTCCTGTTGGCTATGAGCCTTGTTTTTACTCAGGCCAAACTCTCGGAGATAAATATTTTCTCTGTCTGAGTTGGTGTTATTTGAGGTGCATGTTTTATCACTGTCACAAATGACTGTGCATTTCTGTTTATGCAAAACACTTAAACTGCTATTTTTTGATTTAAGTGTGTTTTGTACTGTTTCACAATTGATGGCATTCATTTTTGCCAAGAAAAGTTTTTCTCTCTTAGTCTTGGTGAATGTACTCTAAAAACAAAATAGTTCTTTTCATAGTATTTTTATTGTGCAAATACCGCTTTTTGCTGTGAACACTATATACACGGCATCTTTTTTTTTTGAGTATCTTTACATCATAAATGTCTCATGTTTATTTTCCTAGCAAGGGAAGTAGTAAGTTGTATTTTTGGCTCCTAATTTGTTCTTACATGAGCAATAACATGCAAACTGCACATCTAAGTTTTTATTATGTCCAGGTCAGGCATTATGGTCTGACTTTGATTTGAAGGTTCACAGTAGATTTAGGATATTTTTCAAAAGTGAATGTTTAGTTTTGCATAGTCTCATTCTTTGCTACTGTGACATCATGCTATTTCAGTCTGTCACCATTTGTTGGTTTGCATACTTTGTGAGTATGACACTAGATCCTGCTTTGCACATTTTGTTTAGGATACCAAATTGGAACAGACAGGAGAATGTATTTAACATATCCTTAATATTGAGAGAACATTACTTTTTGTGCCAACAACTATCTAAGACTGATGCTTAGCGTCAGTTGAATGTAATTTAAAGACCTCTCTCGATGTGTTCAGCTCATGACTTGTGATGTTTGCTTGCAAAGAGTGTTGAACATTTGCATTGCACAACATTTGATGACTGATAATGTTCTTATGAGGTTCTTATGAGCTTAAGTGGACTCAAGCAAAATGTCCTGCAATCTGTAGAGATATTCATGCTTAAAAACAAGTCATGAGGAACAATGGTTTGTAGTATGAGTGAAAAAAATCTCAAGATATTTTACACTGGAGCATGTGCCTGGGTGGCCATGGAGATCACTACTGGAAATCCAGTGAGAGCATCTGGGTAGCAATCTGTCCTGCCTTAAATATATTTCCAAGGAGGAAGGTCGAAAAATATATGTAAGAATGTATTGTTTTGACGTCAAGGTTGGCAATCACAAGGCATTTTGTGTTAAAAGTAGTCCATGACATTTCTGTGGACTGAGCTTTGTCCCCTGCCGTGTTTGGATGTTTTTATTCCATAAGTAATAATGCATAAATCGCATACAGTTAGGTCCATAAATATTTGGACAGAGACAACTTTTTCCAATTTTGGTTCCGTACATTACCACAATGAATTTTAAATGAAACAACTCAGATGCAGTTAAAGTGCAGACTTTCAGCTTTAATTCAGTGGGTTGAACAAAAAGATTGCATAAAAATGTGAGGCAACTAAAGCATTTTTTAACACAATCCCTTTATTTCAGGGGCTCAAAAGTAATTGGACAAATTAAATAACTGGAAATGAAATGTTCATTTCTAATACTTGGTTGAAAATCCTTATCTGGCAATGACAGCCTGAAGTCTTGAACTCAGGGACATCACCAGATGCTGGGTTTCCTCCTTTTTAATGCTCTGCCAGGCCTTTACTGCAGCGGCTTTCAGTTGCTGTTTGTTTTTGGGCCTTTCTGTTCGAAGTTTAGTCTTCAACAAGTGAAATGCATGCTCAATTGGGTTAAGATCAGGTGACTGACTTGGCCATTCTAGAATTTTCCACTTCTTTGCTTTAATAAACTCCTGGGTTGCTTTGGTTGTATGTTTTGGGCCATTGTCCATCTGTATCATGAAACGCCGTCCAATCAATTTGACTGCATTTAACTGGATTTGAGCAGACAGTATGTCTCTGAACACCTCAGAATTCATTCGGCTGCTTCTGTCCTGTGTCACATCATCAATAAACACTAGTGTCCCAGTGCCACTGGCAGCCATGCACGCCCAAGCCATCATACTGCCTCCACCGTGTTTTACAGATGATGTGGTATGCTTTGGATAATGAGCTGTTCCACGCCTTCTCCATACTTTTTTCTTGCCATCATTCTGGTAGAGGTTGATCTTGGTTTCATCTGTCCAAAGAATGTTTTTCCAGAACTGTGCTGGCTTTTTTAGATGTTCTTTAGCAAAGTCCAATCTAGCCTTTCTATTCTTGAGGCTTATGAGTGGCTTGCACCTTGCAGTGCACCATCTGTATTTACTTTCATGCAGTCTTCTCTTTATGGTAGACTAGGATATTGATATGCCTAACCCCTGGAGAGTGTTGTTCACTTGGTTGGGTGTTGTGAAGGGGTTTCTCTTCACCATGGAAATGATTCTGCGATCATCCACCACTGTTGTCTTCTGTGGACGTGCAGGTCTTTTTGCATTGCTGAGTTCACCAGTGCTTGCTTTCTTTCTCAGGATGTACCAAACTGTAGATTTTGCCACTTGTAATATTGTAGCAATTTCTCGGATGGGTTTTTTTCTGTTTTCGCAGCTTATTGATGGCTTCTTTCACCTGCATGGAGAGCTCCTTTGACCGTATGTTGTCTGTTCACAGCAAAATCTTCCACATGCAAGCACTACACCTCAAATCAACTCCAGGCCTTTTATCTGCTTAATTGATAATGACATAACGACAGACTTGCCCACACCAGCCCATGAAATAGCCTTTGAGTCAATTGTCCAATTACTTTTGAGCCCCTGAAATGAAGGGATTGTGTTAATAAAATGCTTTAGTTGCCTCACATTTTTATGCAATCATATTGTTCACCCCACTGAATTAAAGCTGAAAGTCTTCACTTCAACTGCATCTGAGTTGTTTCATTTAAAATTGATTGTGGTAATGTACAGAACCAAAATTAGAAAAAAGTTGTCTCTGTCCAAATATTTATGGACCTAACTGTATATACACACACAAAAGATGATTTCTTTCAGAATGATCTATTCCAACTCGTGACTATGAGGAGCCAGAACTTGCCATATCTGAACTTGGAAAAGGGCTTAAACCAGCCCTGGGGGGAGTGCCAGTCCAGTATAGGATACACTTTGGAACGATTGGAAAAATTTAAATTTGTCGATCAACATAACCTGCATATCTTTGTTACATGGGGGAAATTATGGGAGAAAAAACCTAGAGTGACATGTTGGGAAGGGATGGGGGTTCAATGGTGGAACATGCAAACTCCACACATAAGTGAGGACACTTAACTCTAGGTTAGGTGAGGCAGCAGAGCATTTTATAGAGGAGATCCATGACTTCACTTATATATTTACCATAAATCAGTAGTTAAAATAAAAAAGGTGAGTGATGGTTAATGAACTGCCCTCGACCTCTGTATCTTTAACCATGAAAACTGAGTCTGTGACTCTGCAGTGGATCTACTTAATGAGCTGTAAACCCTTTAGCTAAGATGATAAAGGATAGTTTCTATTTTAAACAGAGAAGTATGCTGAGAGCTTGGACAGTACAGCCGCAAATTTATCATGCTAAACACACTATTTATAAACAGTGCCAGAGAGAATTACTGTAATTGTATAAACTTCTTAAGGGTGGTAGTGACTAAAACCTGCTCAGCTCATTTAGCAGGGATCACATACAAGTCCATTTGCGGTGTAGTGTAAAAAAGCAGATCTAAAGTTAGCACTGTTGACTACAGAAATGGGGAAGCAATTCCTTGGTAAGCAGGCTTTAGAACAAGATGTGGTAAAAATAAGCTCTATTACTTTGTTAAATATGCTGAGGTCAAGCTATCCATGCCACATAAACCACATGTTCAAAAAAAGATTTTTCTGAAAGCGGTAAGCATGCTCAATTTGGTGATTTATCCCATAAGAAACCCCTCCGCCCCATCCTTTATAGCAACATTCTTCAATTCCTTATTCACCAAATGACTTGCAATTGCCTTCAAATATGTGCAAAGCAGTTACTTTATTTTTGTTTTATCATTGTCAGTTACTACCAGATGAGCTCATATTGAAGGGATGCTGAAAATAAAAAGGTCATTTCACTAATGCGTAACTGTGCCCTCCTGCTGTTCCTTTAAATACTAGGCTTCATTCAGTTTTCTCATTAACTAGTGGCCAGTTGCTGTTCTGTTTTCTTCTTTTTATGTTTTTTTTTCATATCCAGGTAGTTACAACATTGAGGGAAACACAGAAGGTAGCTTTGTACAGGTTTGCTAGTACATTATCATTTACTGTACGTATTATGGGATTTGAGACAAAATCAGAATATCTAGGGAAAGCCTCATACCAGCATGGAAATTAAATGAGATAGTGACAGGACTGGGAATAACTTATAGACTAGGACCAGTTTGACAGTAGTACTAACTACTTTAGGTTAATCATGTACATTTCTAAAATTATCAGTCAGTCAGTTATTTTCCAACCCACTACATCCTAACACAGGGTCACGGGGGTCTGCTGAATCCAATCCTAGCCAACACAGGGCGCAAGGCGGGAAACAAACCCCGGACAGGGCGCCAGCCCACCATAGAACACGCGCACACACACACACACACACAGTAGGGACAATTTAGGATCGCCAATGCACCTAACCTGCATGTCTTTGGACCGCAGGAGGAAACCGGAGCACCCAGAGGAAACCCACACAAACACAGGGAGAACATGCAAACTCCACGTAGGGAGGATCCGGGAAGCGAACGCGGGTCTCCTTACTGTTTCTAAAATTATTTTGCAGTTATTTCTAGCGGGTATATTTTGTATTTTGAAAATGTACTGCTGTAGATAAAGATCATTTAAAAGGAAAAATTAACAAAATAGACTGAAGGGAAAAAGTTGTTGAAATAAAAGTCCTGACAATAGGAAAGTGTCCTCCTGCAGTACTTTGCAGGATTTGATGGAAAAATGAAGAAGAGACTGTGGGCTTGTTGCAGTGCTGAGCAAGCAGAAAAGCTGTTTAATGCAGTAGATAAGCATCCAAAAATAAAGGGTCTCTTATTTCTGTTATTGCTAATATGCCCCCTTTATGCTCAGTATATTTCAATGACCTCTATAATCCAATTTGGTGCTGCAGTAGTCCTTAGCCTATTCCAGCAGGATTAGGTGCAAGGCTTGAAACAAGGATGGACAATCTGTAAAGCTATGAAAGTACTTGCCATCATTAGTTAAGTCATAATATATTTCCTTCATAAATGCAATACTATAATGCCTTTAAATGTATTTTTATAGTTATTTTTAAATGTAAATGTCTCCAGCCATCCATTTTCTATATTACCTGAAAAGCAAAATATAACATTTCTGTAACAGAGACCTTAAAAAATAATGACCACAAAGTTATAACATAATTTAGGTGCTAATCTTTAAAGACAAATTGATGACTTACTGAGGCAATCTTAATGCACGTATGTGTTCTTACAGAAATGACAGTAGACAGCTTCGCGCTCTAGAAATAAATTACCACAGAAATAGAAGGTGGGTAGCTTTTGAAAGAAAGTGTGGCGTATGGCAAGATATTAACGATTGAAAGTCACAAAAGCAGCATAGTTTTAGGTTTATAAGAGCAAAATCATAGCTTCATACGCCATCTCAAGCATGCTGAACTATTTCAGTGTGATCAAGTGACTTAACCTGCCTGTATAACAGCTGCAAATTATACCCAGGGGAGGGGGCACTCTGAGATGACACTCACCCTGACAGGTACTAGTAGGAAAAGGCTACAGGCTGCAATGAAAATCAAAGACTGTGAAAGCACAGAGATTGCTAATCAGAATCAAGTTAACAAGGTAAAGGTGTTCATCCAATTTGTTTGCATAACTGCAGACTGCAAATGTGGGAAAGGAGGATGAGATATGGCACTCATCACAAAGTAAAAGAAAAAGGAGTGGAGTTTGTGAGGAGTGTGAATATTGCTTGAGTTTAGGCAGCAGGCATGGAAATAAGCTTGAACTGCTGGTATGGGTGCTAAAATAAGACAAAATTATTCTCTCTATAGTGTGGGTATGTACTAAGACGTCTAGGGACTTGTGAGGAAGTCTGTAACAATATCTGGGTGCAGGTTTAGCAGATGCAGCAAGAGCTGGATTGGATTACAGATGCAAGGTTATTTAGGACAACCTGACTTAAAGTACTGGGGGAAACCTAATATAAAAGGGAGAGGACTATTGCCTGAATATAACGGTATGTAACAGTAATGACTAATGCACCCTTTCCATTTGTTGACATTGAAACAGTGGGCACAATTAAATAATGCAGAATTTTGTTTCTAGCTTCAATTATGGTATACTCTTGGTAACGTATGCAATACCTAAGCATTAGAAATGTCTATAGTACGCTTTTTAACATCCTTTAAAATGATGCTTACAGGTAAGCAAGATATATACAACAGAAATTAAAACTGATTTACTGATTGATTAATGCCCCATATTATCCAAATTATTCCAAGTTGGTCAGAAATACAGTGGTGGATGGATTGCTTTATCATACTTTTTGGTATTATGGAAACCCAAACTGTGTGTAGATTTCCATAGGGGTCATAAGTGGTAGTTGAAGGGGTCCAAAGATCCATTGAACAGATTTATTTAAAATACAGTAGATTTATTTTCATCCTGAGAAAGAATGCTCTCAGCATATTTTATTGTGAGGTGTATCTACTTCCTATATATTGAAATGTCAAAGTTTATTTTCCTGCAGAGTGGTATCTATCTTAAAGTATAGGATCAAGGAGACAGATATGGACTAAATAAAATGTGTGTAGAAAAGTCCTAATATGCAGGAAGATGGTTGCTTTCAGAGTATGGTAGACTTTGATTACTGTGAACATCAGTAAAAGCTCCAAAAATCCCATTAAAGTATAATTTTTTTTCAGTTTAATAATTCTGACACATAACCAAGTTTGGAGATGCAGGAGAAGTTATTAATGCTGTTAACACTCAGAACGCTTATGTGCACGCATCATGGCTGCCACGTGTTTCCATCGCTCTTTTGAGGTGTCCTCTAAGCGTGTTGTCAGAAATTAACATACAATAATATTTGTTCCCTCCTATGTGCCTTATAGCCAGAGATGGATAGGTGGCAAGTCCAAAGTGATTTAAGTGTAATTTATAAGTAGTGAGGCACAAGAACTGGAAGATGGCGTACTGAAAGACTCTAAACAAGAATAGTAAAGAAATTAGAGCAATGGTTAGAAGACAGGAGATCATTAAGCCTGTGTACCCAAAGTCAAACAGGAAAAAAAAGTTAAATTCAAGGGGAAAAACATAGCAAAAAGCTTCCTAACAATAACTTAAGTAGGTTTTTCCTAACCATTCTTTCATGAAACATTAGATTTTTTTAAAATTAAATTTAGAAACTTTGACATTGTAGAACAGTTGCTGTATGCATTCATCATAAATATACTGCATCTGTCCTGACTGGGATGGAGATATAGTGTTGATGAATTAATCATACTTGGTGTCATATAAAATGATATTCAATGCATGTAAATTGTAATATTGATCAATTCAAATTCCTGTAGCATAATGAAAATATTAAGGCTTACTGGTGTCCCTAATTACACTGTATTTACTAATTAATTACCTGTATAATTATTTGTGGTGGGCTGGTGCCCTGCCCAGGTTTGTTTCCTTCCTTGCGCCCTGTGTTGGCTGGGATTGGTTCCAGCAGACCCCTGTGACCCTGAAGTTAGGATATAGCGAGTTAGATAATGGATGGATGGATGGATGTATAATTATTTATACATTTAACTGTTGTTTATTCTGAAGTAACTCCATGAATGTTTGTAAAGTATGCAGTGGTAGATGATATGAGTTTCTTCCATGCTGCAGTTCTTTGTCCTGTGGAAGTATATTTGTGGGTATCCTCCAAGTCTGATTATTTTTCTATTTTTTTTACTGTTTTGATTATATAGAGCATATGCCATACTGTTTGTGCTGAAATGATATATTCTTTATGGGCATTCAACAGTTGATGGAATATTATATACTGTAGTTTTTGGTAATGTTTGAATTGCTAATATTATTAATAGCTGACAATTATCAAGATTAGCCAGGGACATGGCAACTGGTTATTTCAGCAGCAAAATTGGGAGTAGAGTCAAACAGTGGGAGCAACAATGCTTAAGGTGTATCTATTAACATTTAACTATCTATACTAGTTTTTCTTTTTTGCTATTTGTTTTTGTTTCTTTTAATTGTATCTAGTGATTATGATGCCTCATAAATTGAAAAAACCAAAATGTAGACTTTGTATCTACTGATTTACATAATTCAACATAAAAGGTGAAAGCACTGTAAGGTCTGTGGATTGGACCTTCTGTACTGCTAAAGACCACTAATATGGGTGAGTGGCTGCTGGTGAAGTCTTGTGCAGGATTTTGGCATTGTGTCACCTCACAGTGTTAGGCAAAGTGAGACAACCTATTTATGACCCTAGGTGTGCAGTGTGGGGGGTTGAGCTGTTGGTGTAAATGTGCATGCAGTGGATAAGGAATCTGAAAGTGTATGGAACCTCATGGAAGATCAGAGAGGCAGCTGTAGTTGAAGCAATGCTCCATTTAGAAACTGCCTATTATCAGTGTTGTTGATGTGCTGAATCCATTCCTTTGTCTCTCATTTACCCCAACCTGGTACAATAAAAAAAATTAAATCATATCAATGCAACACTCAAGTGGTGACGAAGACATGGTAACCTAAGGGTTCTGGCAAATGTTTCCAGGGTTGTATTAATTTAGACAAGATTACCGGTTTATGAAGAGATAAATTCAGTAAAAATCTTCATTCACCAGCATTAATAAATTAGCTCACCAATTGCAGATTGGACTAATAGGGCTTGCTAAGTTGAGCACTGGAATAAGTGTAGTATAGTCAGAAATACCAATGGCCTCTTAATTGTAAAATTTAGTAAAGAGTAACAAATTGTTATCAGTGTTTGAATTGTAAATGCCTGTAATGCAGAGAAGTGAAAAAAGAATATTGTCTTGAATATAGGTGTGAAACCCCACTGTTCTGAAAATGCAAGATTTGTTTTCAAGAAGTGTAACTTTGTTGAGGTAGATCCTAGTTAAAATTTTCCACACTCACAAGTTTGTAATTTCACATATTGTGAGTTAAACAAAGGCTATTAGCTATACATTCATTATAGTTGGGTGAATAAATCTCATCAAGAACAAATCTGGTCTCTTTCATGATCCCACTACGAAAACAAAAGTACCTCTTAATATGAGACTACCTCAAAGGCTAAGAGGATTGCATTATAGATCAATATTCTTATTTTCCTGTATTTATTGTATCTGTTATAGGAAGGCAGTTGTTGACTTCGGAGAATTGTATGTAATGGCGAATTAATACCAGTTTTTATTTTCTTTTTCTTTTCATTTTGTGGTGTAGACCCTTGACCTTTCATGTACTATAATTACTGAATAATCACAGTTATTCAGTGTTTTTATTTCTGCAGTTAATAATTCCTAGTGACATAAATCAATTGACCATACAGCATAATCAATATTTGAGTTTTCCTTGGAAAATATAATTTTTTCCTATTTACATTTAACTAAAGTACATGTTCTCATGCTATATACCCTGTGGCATCTGATACCTTAAAATAATTAAGTCAGCAAAATAGAATGAAATTGAAAATAGCTCTACCCAATCTTCTCTGCCATCATACTTAAATTTAGATATGCAAGGTTGCTCACCTCTGATGAGCTTTTCAAAAAGAGATCAGAGAGAAACTAAGTAGCTGTAGCTCAAGTTACTCCATTTTTATTGTTATAGTCCAATCGATTACATAAGAAATAAAATTACAAAACTAGACTGAAGATCAGTTCTACAGTAAACAGAAAATTTAGACAATATAAAAAGATATTTTAGGAATTTTTCTTCCTAAGCTTCAATGTTGACAGAACCCTGACATCAAACCCCCACCTCAACAGAAGTAAAATTCCTTAGAAATAAAATGAGTGTCTCTGTGGAACTTAGTGGGATGGTGGGCACCAGCTTTCAATCAAATAGTTGGGTTTTTACACCCAAAAAGTCAATGGCAAAATGTCCACACTTTGCCATCACTCTCTCTGCATCAGATCTACTTGGGTTCAGCTTGAAAGGCATGTATATCCTTCCTAGTTTACCAGATCCTTGCACTAGAAGATGGAGTATGATGGAGTTGGGTGTGGATCCCACAATGTGTACGGTCTCACTAAAGACAATGACGAGCGAAAGCGGGAGAGGCCATATAGAAAAAATAATGTGTTACATTCACTGAAGAAAAGCTGTTAATTTATCCTTAATTCACAAAAGACATATATTCTGCTCACTAAAGGAGGTCACTGTGTGAAACCTCAAACCCTGTAGCTGCAGTGCACCTGGCCACTAACTGAGGAAAAAAAAACAGCTTCACAAAGAGAGACACAGCAAGCTCTTTTTCATCGTGTGCCAGCAAAGATCTCTTTGTGGGCTTGGAAACGTTTAAGACAAAGCTTTTCCTCCTTCACTTGAGATGACAGGAATGAGACAAAACTAGACATATGCTATTTGTCCTTTTAGTTCTGAGGCTAATACTACTTCCAGTCTCCTACTGTAAGATAAAGCAAGCCAATGCATTAGCATGTATACTTCTGGTTGATGGTGCTGTTTAAACTAAAAATAATTTAAAAATAATAATATTAAAAAAGAAATTGTTAGGTAAATCATGTAAAAATAAATTGAATAAGGTATATTGATTCCCATAGTTGCAACTGAACAGAAGCTTAAATTTGATTGAATCTCTAACTGTCTTCAAATAGCAGTTCACATACAGTAATTAACATTAGTAATTACATAGATCTTTTCAGCCGTAGCCTCTTTGCATTAGATGCGAGCGTTACTCGGGCTGCGAAAACTGTGCTAAAAGCGTTAGTCCCGAGTGTCAATCAGGCAACTGTACAGATGTGTCTTGTGTAAGCGTTAGAACTGAGAATCACTTGGGCTGTAAACGTGCTGTCAGCGTAAGTCCTGAGCATTACGTTATAGGCGGGTTTTGTGAAAATGACGCTGCGTCTGAGCATCACATGGGCAAAGGTGTTGGTGCGTCTTCTCCTCTCACCTGTAAGTGTGATCAGTAACCCCCTCCATAATAATGGCATCTTGTAAGAAATGTTTTTCAGCAGTCCAGGTGTTGCATGCTCTTGCTAGTGATATGAGCAGTGATGGTGAGGACGTTGAGGAACTTTTCGTCAGCAGTATTGCGGAAGTGAATCTGTCCTCAGGTGGTGAAACTGAAACGGACAGTAAGCCCAAAAGTGATTCTAATGAATCCAAAAGTGACCCTCATTTCTGGCTGTCTGTTGACCCTGCTTCGATTAAACCAACGCTACCTTGTTATGATTTTGTGGGGAAGCCAGGATTAAAAGTGGATGTTGACAGCAAAGATCCACTTACTTACATAAAGTTATTCCTGGATGATAACGTGATCGACAGTATTGTTGTCAAGACGAATCGTTATGCTGAAATGGGTCGTGCAAATACACCCAAGCAGTTTTCCCATTCAAAAAGATGGGAACCAGTAACTGCTGATGATATCTGGGCCTTCTTAGGCTTGTACTGAAATTTCAGCAGTGATGGTACATGTCCAAGAACAAAATTTTGGCAACACAATTCTTTGGAGAAATTATGTCAGAGTGTAGGTTTTCACTAATTATGAAATATCTGCACTTTACTAACAATGAAAACTTTAATGAGAATACCCATCCAGCAACCAAACTGAAGAGAATTTGGGAAATATACCAGGCTATTGTAGCAAAATTTTGGAGCATTTACATTCCGGACAGTGATGTCAGCATTGATGAAAGCCTCATGGTTTATAAGGGCAGACTGTCATGGGTACAGTACATTGCATCAGAAACAGCAAAATTTGGCATAAAGTTTGACAAGCTTTTAGAATCTAAATTGGGGTCATATTACAAACATTACTGAAGTGCACAAAATTTATTTTTTTACTCACTAGCTGTGATATAAATTCAGGTAATACCACAGATAATTAATGGTGTTCAGTCCTATATACATACAATATTCACTCAATCTGTACAAAACATGGTCAGAACAGCTCAAAATTCTAAATATAAATATATAGACTTGTCACTAGTTAGGCAGTGGAAAATGTTTCTGGGAAAAGACGTCTTTTGAGAGATGACTTCAGGCCCCTACTTTTCTGGGTCAAATATGTTTGGAATGTCCTCTTCTTTAACAATGCTGGAATAAGATCTATCCTTATTTATCTGTCTTTTTATATCACAGCAACTCTTAATTCTCTAACAACGTTATTGGAATAAACACATGATAGAGTGTAACTGCTTAAAGTACAACTATTGTGAAAAAATATATTTTAGTGTTGAAAAGAATAACTAAATAGAAAAGGTTGTGCTTTTGGGAAGCAGGGTTAATTTATTAAACCATGTGGAGTCAACACATTCTTTCATGTTCACATGTCTTTTTGAGGGGATTTCTGACTTCCTCCCACAGTCGCAAGAAATTGGAGAATCAGCCTATCTGGTATGTCTATACTTTTCTGTGTGGTAGACTCTTTCCTCGTGTCCTATGTTGGGAGGCTCCATGTCTTCGCAGTAAAAAAAAAAAAAATCTAATTCAGAAAATGGATTGATTTAAGAATTTTAAATCTTGAATTGGATTCAGAATAAATTTAGAAAATAAATTGTCAAATACACTCATTGAATGTTTATATAATTGGCAGCAGTATTTAACAGTGGTAGAGGAGAACACAATCAAATGAAACCTTGGGTCTTCAAACCATTATTTTTTGGTATGGAAAACAGAGTCACATTGTTTCCTAATTCCAGAAGGTTGTTTGATATATTAACCCTATAGGAATAATCTCTTTTTTGTTGAGGATTATTTAAGCATGGTGAAGGCTTAAGGCTGTGTAACAATTCGTGCAGCACCCATATCTGTCTGGCAGCATGCTATTGACTGGTAGAAAGAGGGATGGGTAAGGCTGTGGTTGAATGTCAGCACTCAGTTGATAAATGAGACATGGAAAGAGATATTCGATTGTTTAAATTGATACAGTCTGGGAATGAGATTAGCAGCCCTAGTTGAGAAATCTGACACCCCATGACTATCCATCCATCCATTATGCAACCTGCTATATCCTAACTACAGGGTCACGGGGGTCTGCTGGAGCCAATCCCAGCCAGCACAGGGCGCAAGGCAGGAAACAAACCCTGGGAAGGGCACCAGCTCACTGCAGGGCACACACACACACACCAAGCACACACTAGGGACAATTTAGGATCAACAATGCACCAAACCTGCATGTCTTTGGACTGCTGGAGGAAACCGGAGCACCCAGAGGAAACCCATGCAGACAAGGGGAGAACATGCAAACTCCACACAGGGAAGGCCCGAGAACTGAACCTGGGTACCCTAACTGTGAGGCAGCAGCGCTACCACTGCACCTCCATGCCGCTCCCCCATGACTAGAAAACCATTAATCTGAGTATCACTTTTTGTGCCTCCTTTCCCAGTTGTTGAACCACTTTACAGTGAGCAATGAAAGGCATATAAAAAAAAAGTGGTGCTTTATAAAAACTCTGTTCTGGTGGATGTGTCCTGCTGTAGTTGCTAATGTAAAGCATAATCCATATGGTTGCTTAATCATCTTAGTTCTGAACTTTTAAACACTATACCTGGTATACTCACTACTGAAGTTTGTCAGCAATTATTGCATTTGGTTTTATTTTCCCTGCTTTTATAGCAATACTATTATAGTCTTTCCCAAAGTTTGGATACCTGTATATTTTTAGGTGTTTCTAATTTCTTGTGTTACTGTTGTACTGCCAATACCTGCAATAGATTGTAGTTTTTATTGATTTTCAGTCAGTAAGTCAGTCATTTTCCAACCCGCTATATCCTAACACAGGGTCATGGGGATCTCCTGGAGCCAATCCCAGCCAGCACAGGGCGCAAGGCAGGAACAAATCCCGGGCAGGGCACACATACACACACACCAAGCACACACTAGGGACAGTTTAGGATCACAAATTCACCTAACCTGCATGTCTTTGGACTGTGGCAGGAAACCCACGCAGACACGGGGAGAATATGCAAACTCCACGCAGGGAGGACCCGGGAAGCGAACCTGGGTCTCCTAACTGCGAGGTAGCAGCACTACCCTGTGCGCCACCATGCCACCCCTGATTTTCACATTAAATGAATGAATGAATGAAATAAATAAATAAATAAATATTTATTAGTTAGTCTCTTATACAAAATTGGCTTTGTATTTTTACTGATTAATGCCGGGTATTAATTTGATTATCTTTATTATTCCCATAACATATCGGTGCCATCTACCATTTTCCTTTAGCTGTTTGTAAAGTATTTTCTGTTCTTGTCTTTGAATACATATTTTTTAACTTTTTTTTTGTTATTGTTTAATTCTGGTTGTTTCTGTACTGTTAATGTAGTTCAACAAACTCATTCTGCATTTAGTGGTCTTTTAACTCTGTTTTGCTCTGTATATTTTTTATAGCAGGACCTTAGTTGCTCTCTTTCTTTCTTGAATCAGTCTTATTGTGCTGACAATTATTCAGTGTTTTGAGTTTTTGAATTGCATGTCGTATTTTATCATCTGAACCTTTCATGAAATGTCTTGAAATGATCTTATTTGCCCTCGCCTGTCCATTCCTGTAGTCCCTGCTTTAACTTTTTTCAAAACATTGCAATTGTGAATGAGATTTTCATTTGTTCCCATTTACCCATCTTGTAATGTAGGTTCAAATCTAGCTTCCTTTTAGTTTAAGCTGTCACTAGCACATGGTCTGAAAAGACTTCGACATTATAGGATTTATTAAACAAAATGGCTGACACACATTCATTTATTATGATATAAGTAAATATAATCTGTTTAATCAATTCATTTGGTGGTGAATACTTTATCCATTGTATGTGTACATTAAACTCCTTGTAAGTTGCTTTGGCAGGTTATTTATTTCTCACAGTCAAAACGTACTAAAAACTCATTCGTGATTTCACCAGATTCACCTTAGACATTCAACTTGCACATCCTAATATGGCTTTGCTAAGTATTTTGTGCGTTCTCAAAATATAGTTTTAAGTGGTGAATAAATGGCTCATACATTCACTTGATAAAGGTATACTGTGGAAAGCAGCCAGGACACAGACAGGCGGACATCGTTTGAATCACCACAACACGTTTATTTGCACTATTTACACAATGAGTGATACACAACTCCCCCAAAGTCCAGGCCTCTACCAAAATGCCTCTCTCTTCAGCTCGCCTCCTTTCCTCTCCTCCTGAACTCCATCCTTCTCCGCTCCCGACTCAAGCCACTGAACGGAGGGAGGCAGCCCCTTTTATAATCACCTGGATGTGCTCCAGGTGCCTCCCGATAATCTTCCGCTGGCACTCCCCAGTGTGGTGGAAGTACCGGCTGCACCCTGGTTGTCTGCCCCCAAGCACTTCCGGGTGTGGCGGAAGTGCTGAGGACCAGAGCTTACCAGGCATCGGGGTGCCCCGTGGCGGTGACCACGGGCCCCTATAGGGCTGAGCTTCCAAGCTCAGTTCCCGTGGTCCCCAAAGCCACCAGGGCGGTCGCCCCCTCGTGGTCTGGAGGAGGCGTAATCTCTCCTCTGGTCCTTCCGGGCATCCCGGCTGGGTTCCACCCCCAGCCGCTTGCCACAATATCTTGAGCATTTATTCAAAATCTAATAGACATGATTTTAAATTTGCTTGATGTAGGATATATTGCTTTTCTAGTGTTCATCCTATTTTTCTGATGTCAGATTTCAAGAAGTCATGTTTTGCCCTCTCATGTGACATACCAATATACTTGTTCCATTTTCAATATGTCTAAGTTTTTCATTTTCCATGTGCCAATATGTGTTTTTACTTTAGAATATAATAATGGTTGTATCTGTTTCAATTGCAACAGCTAAACTATCGATTTTTTTTTTTGATAATTGTTGATCTATATCTATTTTGTTATCTTTATTTCAGTTCTGTAACTAGCATTTTCAGATATCTTGTCATTCTGTTAGAATGATTGGTTGTCCAATTGATCCTTACATCCTCATGGATTTGTTTTATTAGAACCTTTAATTTGTAAAAAATTTAAGAGTGAGTTATGAATTACCTGAAATCCCTGAACTTTCTTAACTATCCCTTTGTACAGCTCTAATCACATCAATGACGGACTGTGGTGGGTCTCATCAGCAACAACAATGAGTCAGCATACAGAGAAGAGGTGCAGCGGTTAACGGACTGTCTATGAATGTAGACAAGACTAAGAGTGATCATCAGCCACCGAACATTGATGGCTCAACTGTGGCGGTCGTCAATAGCACCAAATTCCTTGGTGTCCACCTGGCAGAGAACCTCACCCGGTCCTACAACACCAGCTCTTTAGCCAACAAAGCCCAGCAGTGGCTCTACTTCCTGCGTAGGCTGAGAAAAGCCCATCTTCCACCAGCTAATCTAACAAAATTCTACAGAAGAACCATAGAGAGTATCCCGAGCAACTGCATCACTATCTGGTTTACAAATTGCACAGTCAGGGATCGTAAAGCCCTACAACAGATAGTAAAGACAGCTGAGAAGATCATCGTTGTCTCTCTTCCTTCCATCATGGACATTTACACCACACGCTGCATCCACAAAGCCACCAGCATTGTGAATGACCCAACACACCCTTCACACTCACTGTTTACACTTCTGCCATTGGGAAAAAGGTACTGAAGCATTTGGGCCCTTACCACCAGAATGTGTAACAGTTTTTTCCCCCAAGCAGTCAGATTCCTTAACACTCATGGACCAATCTGATATCTGATATATATGTTCTGCTCTGCAATGCTGCACATGGTTGCACATGTTTGCACATTTGTCTCACATGCACCTGTTTATATATGCACCTTGTTATATATTACATGTCTTTATGTTATGTGTCATGGATTCTTCGTTGTCCTGTGTTCTATGTAGCACTATGGTCCTGGAGGAGCGTTGTTTCGTTTCACTGTATGCTGTACTACTGTATATGGATGAAATGACAATAAATACTCTTGAATATTGAATCTTGTAATAGGAGTATTCAAATACGAGGCTTTCTCATATAGATTCTAGATTCAATGATAAACAATATGGGGTAATAAATTTGGCACTTCAGAAAACAATTTAAAAACTGTTTCTGGTTTTGCTTCAGTTATTAGTGATAGTGCCTAAGCCTAATGAAAGAAATGGTAGCAAATGACACTTTATGACAGAAACAGAGGGCCAAGAGTTTGCTAGGGGTAGCTGCAGAATCCAAGTGAGATGGATCTGAAACTCTAATATTTGCACCAGAAGCGTGTTTAACTTATCTGCAGCACTTGAAATGATAACTTTATAATTTTAATCCACTACGCAGTAATGAGACTTTCCCCAATCATGGAGGGCAGACACTCTGGTTTAGCAAGCTTTTCCGTTTTAGAATAATTAAGATATGATGCATTCCTATTTTTGTGCTTTTTCTAGTTTTGACCTGTGCTATTATTAAAGGTGTTGATTTCTGGTTTTGTGATTCTTTGTTTTGTTTGCTGATAGGTAAACATATTTTGCTCCTGTTTCTTTAGGTCTGGTCTTTTGTGCGTTTACGTTTAGATAGATAGATAGATAGATAGATACTTTATTAATCCCAAGGGGAAATTCACATAATCCAGCAGCAGTATACTGATACAAAGAAACAATATTAAATTAAATAGTAATAAAAATGAAAAAAATGAAAAAAATTAAAATTAATGTTAGCATTTACTCCCCCGGGTGGAATTGAAGAGTCGCATAGTGTGGGGGAGGAACGATCTCCTCAGTCTGTCAGTGGAGCAGGACGGTGACAGCAGTCTGTCACTGAAGCTACTCCTCTGTCTGGAGATGACACTGTTAAGTTTACTTACATTTCTGAGCATAGTGTTTAGCAGAAAACACGACAACTGCTGCCAGGTGGGAACTACTTAATACAAACTCACAATTTGCACCTTTTTTGGTATCTCAACCTCCTGGTTTGCCAGTTTCAGTTAAAGGGGTACAGTTTTGCTGTAATTTCATCGCCATGTCATGAATCACTGGAATGCAGAGAGTATTTTCTCTTCTTTAATCTTGGATTGCTTCCACTTAACAATGGCAACTTCCATTCTGAAATAAGCAAAGTGAGCATACTTGTTGACATTTATAACATTTGTTTATTTCATAAAGAGACCCTTGGTCATCTCCCAATTCAAGGACTTGGATCCACCTACGTATCACCACTGCAGACCTCCTTTTCAGTGAGTCAGAGACCTCTGAACCAGTTCTCTGGGCTGACTAAGAGATCCTATACTGCGGCTAGGTAAGTCTAATATCACTCAAATAGTATAATTAGCAGTGTGAGGTTGAAATGTGTGAGACACTTATGGTTGCAATCACTGACAGTGCGTCATATTATCCCTCCGACTAGCTCATCTTTCAAGTGTCATCCCCAATATAAAGAGATCCAGTAGACAGGCTTCTGCAAACCAGGAGTTAAAGCATTTTGGAGATGATGGTTGTGACCTTTGAGGCCAGTGTCTGGGTTGTTTTAATTGCCCTGTGCCTTTGTGTGGAGTATTCAGTACTAAAGGTGCTTAGAGCATTGACAAGAAATTAAGGAAAATATACCAACCGTCAGAGCAGTGAGAACAGAAAACGTCATGCTGTGTTGGAACATTTTTAACAAATGGGCCTTGTTGTTGAAACTACTATTTTGAAAGCAATTGTTCATTTTTAAATGCTTCCTGTTGTGTGATTCATCTTTTATTCAAAATGATACAGGTTTCTGTATTTTTTTACATATGATGCTTGCTAAATAAAAATGAAAATGAGCACTAAAATGTCTTAACACTACCGTACCTGCTTATTGCTCCTATATGTTATTTATGCACTTTATTCATCTACTATTTTGTGAACATTATAATATGAACAGATTAGTTCTGTCAGCTCTTAGTCCAGACATGAATGTCATACGTGCCATTTTATTATAACTTGTTATAATTTTCCTTAATGAACGTTCCATGTTAATTTCCTTTTCACTTATATGAAGAAAATGTGGACAATCTGCCAAGGATAGTTTGAACTTTGTGACTGGAGGAAACAAGTTTATACACTTGAATTAGGCAAGTTATCTCTTTTCTTTCCATCTCCTTTGTGTAGTAGCAATAGGTAATTGTCTGTGTCATTAATATTTCTGCTAACTTTTTAAACCAAATGAATTAGTTTCTTAGTCAGTTATTAGTTTGGAAAGATAGCCTAGAATTATTTAGACTGGCAAAATGAAAATAGCTATTTGTGTTGAGCAAGTACTCATAGGGGTCTTGTGTGAGAAATCTTAAGTTGTCAGCAGTTGCTTTTAGAATATTGTGATTAAAATATTCATCCAGACACCCATTTTCAAACTCCAATAAACATCAGAATTGCTGGGCCAGAGCCCATCTCTAGTGCACTGAGCCCAAAGCAGAAATCAGCTCTGGACAGGGTGCAAGTCCATCATAAGGCACATTACTCCAAAAGTTGCCACTTGACCTAAAACTCCCATCTTTGGGGTATAACAGGAGCACAGAATAATGAATACCTGAACAAAAATCCAAACATTTGTCTGATTCTTTGTCCTGGCAGCTCAATTTATGTTTAATCTTCACTAGTTTCTGGTAAATAAAATTTTTTCATTCTAAATTATGAACTACTTTAACAATAAAATTAGTTTGTCATCTATATGTCACATCATTTTTTCTTGTCCTGTAATGCCTGCATTGAATGTCAGCAATAATTTTCATAACCACATGGCCCTCAGTAAAAGTTGCTTGCTGCTGCATAATCAGTAATTATTTTTTTTTATTAATTGCAGCTGCCTCTTTTAACGTTTCTTCCTATGCTATCTAAATATATATCTATACATACAATTCACTAAGGCAAGACACCCATGGAAAGCACGCCGGAAGGGGCGTGGATTCACTAAGCCGCCAACAAGTAAGACACCTATGGCGCACGCAGGAAGGAGCCACGCCCACCAACTCCAAGACCATTGGCTACGACGACAACTCGCAGAGCCACGCCCACCAACTCAGATGCGACAACACAGAAAAAACGCCGTCATTTATATTCGTCTGTCGTAGAGGCCACATGCACCTCCGAGCCACGTTGACTGTTCATAGAGGCATGTTTCTCGCGGAGGTGAATCGTCATATGCAGCGTGTAAAACAGTTTGCGAGGGGTATCCCATGTGTTGGTTCATTCCGTGCATTGTTACAATGTTGCTTTTCTTGCTGATTTATTACATTACCGATTTTTCAAATGTTAATTTTCCCCCCGTGCTTAAAAATCATTAAAAAACCAGCCTGATTATGCGGCGTATGGTATGCCATGGGTTGGCTAGTATATATATAGTTTTTTGTTCTTTATTTCATCTTATACAATTTCTTGCATTAGGAATTTGTTAGTTTTCACATACCCTTTGGGGTCAGAGCACTGGGTCAACCATTGTACAGCACCCCTGGAGCAATTGAAGGTTAAGGGTCTTACTCAAGGGCCCAGCAGAGTAGGATCTCTTTGGGCATTGACAGGGATTCAAACCGGCAACCTTTGGGATACCGGCACAGATCCTTAGCCTTAGAGCCACCACTCCATACATCCCTTTTCAGAGTGAATTAAAACCTAAAGTAGTAATTCAAGTATGGAGTGATACACTGAATTTTCTTCAAGCAAACAAGCTGGACACTATATTAAATAATTAACTGTTCATGAATAGGAAACACTTAAATCTGTTTATTGAATTAAACACACGGTCACAGTTTCCTACCCGTCTGAAGCTGGATTACAACGTCTCAGTAAATCGATGGATGCATAGTATTTCATTAATGAGTTGAACAAAACTATCAACCAATTAAATGAATCAATCAATTGAATAATTAGCTTTCTTTATTGAATTATTTTGTTTAACCAAAGGAGAATATACTGGAGCCTGTGTCTGTTTTCATGTTTATTTTCTTTTGCTTTCTTCTTTTACTTTTTTTTCTGTTGTTTTATCACTTTTACACAAAATTGTTCACAACATATTTAGTTCTTTCCAGGTGGTTATGGGAGAATGTAAGAAAGGTGACATATTTAAAAAAATCTATTTTTTTGTTTTTCAAAAGCATTTACATACCTCATAGCCTACAGCAATCAGACCAGCAACGAACTTAACATAGACAAGTACAAATGTAATCCTTGTTGCTCACAGCAAGTGTCACTATGTACTATATAAGAAATGGTTTTTTGATATTGTTTATACTCCATTTATAGCACTAGGGATGGACTAACAAGCTGAAAACAGAATCACATTATCCTCCTACCCAGAAGACAGTGATGGAGAATGGAGCAATATTGCATGTCCCAGGGTCTCATTGGAAGGATTAAAAGTAAAACTTCTGTTACAGTAACACACAGTAACTAAATTCATTACCAACTTCTGCTTCCTGACATGAACTGATGAGAAATACAATTACATTTTTCCTATAAAGTAAGCGTGCGGTTTTCTTTTTCAACTTGTGATGATAACAGGTGGGATTGATTCATGCTTGGCTTGAATGCATGGACATTCTGTCTCAATTAATATTGCACATATTGCTTCTTTGAAATTCAAAAGGATTGCATGGTAAAGTCTCTGTCTTTGTTACTGTTTATGTTTTATGTTGTGCTTTGACCACCTCGCAATCTATTAAACTTGAAATAATATAAACTGTAATCCTAACATGATGTCATCTTTTTTAAACCTCTGTTCTTTGAAGTGATTATAACATCCTTTCAGAAAAGTCCAGCCATCTTTAATCACTATCCTGTGCAGATTTCTATCATGTGTGTAATGTTTTAGGCTGTAAAATCTGACTCTTACTTGAAGTATCAAATGTCACAACACAGAGAGAGCTCGGTATATTAACATTCTGGGAAGCCCCCTCCTCTTTTCGTCCATTTGAAACTAGGAGAAAAAGAAACTCAAAATAAGTTGACCACAGATTTGTAAAATACATGAGCATGAAGGAGAGGTGTGGGAGTCAGAAACATTACTGCTGGGGAAGTTTTCATTATTAGTGTCACTTGGCCTGCACAACAATTTACAACAAAATGTCATGAAATAAACAATGCATCATTTGGCTTTGCTTATTTGAATGTAAATAGTTGAAAAAAACAATTACATGTTTAGTGTGTAACTATATTCTTTACTGCCAAGAGTATCATTAATTACAAGAGGATATTAATCTTTCAGGCTTCTTATTCCATTTATCTAAGGGTCTTCATAATTTTCAGTCAGCACTGCATTCATCTTTTACATTTTCATTAGCTGTCTACTTCAGGGGCCTCATAAATAAAACTACCTGGATTTGATTATAAAAATTTGTGCGAGCCTAAAAACACAGCAAAATCCGTATACCCCAAAAATCAGATTTATAAAACTTGGTGTATGCAGATTTTTATGCAATTTATAGTTTATAAATCACAATACCCTTACCCTTGTAAATATGTGTATGTAAGGGCATCTCAAATGCACCCCTGAAAAATCCATATATGGAGCATGCTAATCAACTCACATGCAATCACAATGCTGTATAACTTCATTGGCTGGTAGAGCAGCCTCCCACCTGGCACGTCAAGACCCTGCCACCTGCATTCAAGAACATCTGTGCAAGCTCATGCATGGCATTGTAGCACCTCTCCTCTGGTCTCTGATGGTCCAGGGAAGGCGTAAGGCACCAGTATCTGCCACTTTCACCTGGCACATGTAATGACATGATTGCTGTTACAATGAATAGTGTAGGCCACATGAAATACCGATAGTTTAGCCAGTTACCTTGCAAACATTTAAAAAGGACAAAAAATACTATCTGTTCATCATATTCATCACTTTTGAGGTGTAAATTGTCACTTAGCTGGTTTGGCTTCATTTTCCTGCTTGGTCAATAGTGTTGGCATTCTCAAGTTTCACTGAAATGTTGCATACACATAGGTCTGAGTTGCCATATGTACAGTACCCTCCACTATTATTGGCACCCCTTGTAAAAATGAGTGAGATAGAAGGAGCCTGAGTTGCCTCAAAAGCATGCATATTGTAATCTTTTTAGTTAGCCAATAAAAGGTGTGATTTTGCTTGACTTCTCACTAAGAAGGGTTAGAAAAACATCACTGTTTGCTGAAGAACCGTCATCTTACACTGAAAAAATGAGAAACATCTGACTTTTAATTGAAACAAGTTCATTCAAAGAAAAACAAAGCCCTCATCAAGAAATAAACATTTCTAACAAAAACACATGTGCCACAATTATTGACACCCTAGGAAATTGATGTGAAACAATGTAACTGAAGCAGGTTTCCCATTTAAATTGGACATTGTTAAGTTGATTGGAGTGTACAGGAAGTTTCCAGCTTAAGTCAATGACTTCCTGATTAACTGGGATACAAATGTGAGGAGACACAGCACCAAATTTCCTTAACCAGCCATCATCATGGCAAAGAAACAAGAACATTCAATTCAAATGAGGGAGAAGTGTATTGTCCTTCATAACTCAGGGAATGGATATAAAAAAACAAACTGCTACTCACCTGAAAATGCCCATTTCTACTGTAAGGGCAATAATAAAAAAAAGTGGTCATCAACTGGAACTGTGACAAACTTGCCCTGAAGAGGAACCAAGTTTATTTTACCCCCACGTACAGTGAAAAGGATGGTGAGAGAGGCAATAGTATCTCCAAGGATCACTGTTGGGAAATTGCAAGAAAAAGTAAAATCCTGGGATTACTGAGTCTCCAGAACCACCATCAGACGGCATCTCCATACCAACAGATTATTTGGAAGGTATACCAGAAAGAAGCCATTTATGTCAGTTATCCAAAAACATAAGCATCTGGACTTTGTAAAACGTTACTACAACTTTGACTGGAACCATATTCTATGGTCTGATGAAACAAAAATTGAATTTTTGGCAATAAACACGCAAAGTGGGTTTGGCGTAAAAAGATGGATGGCTATAATGAAAAGAACCTTGTCCCAACTGTGAAATATGGTGAAGGTTCTGTGATATTGTGGGACTGTTTTTCCACCAAAGGCCCCAGAAACATTGTTAGGGTACATGGCATCATGGATTCCATGAGTTACCAGGAGATTTTAAATCAAAACTCAGCTGCCTTCGCCAGGAATCTAAAACTGGGTCGTCATTGGATCTTCCAGCAGGATAGTGATCCGAAACACATGTCCAAATCAACCCTGCAATAGTTAACAGTCCACAAAATAAAAGTTCTGCCATGGCCATCTCAGTCCCCTATTCTGACTCCTATTGAAAACCTGTGGAGTGAGCTGAACAGGAGAGGGTCTAGGACCCTGGATGATCTGGAGAAATTATGTAAAGAAGAATGGTCTCAGATCTCATGCTCTGTTTTCTCCAACCTTATAAAAGGTTACAAGAGGAGACTCAGTGCTGTTATATTGGCAAAGGGAGGTTGTACAAAGTATTAAATGCAGGCGTGCCAACAATTGTTTTTATTAAAAATAGTTATTTCTTGATTAGAGCTTTGTTTTTCTTTGAATTAATTTGTTTCAATTAAAAGTCAGATATTTCTCATTCTTTCAGTGCAAGATAACAGTTCTTCAGCAAACAGTGATTTTTTTCTTACCCTGCTTACTAATTTTTACAAGGGGTGCCAATAAAAGTGGAAGACACTCGATTATTATTTATTTATTTATAAATAAATCCCTGTGTTTTTGTGAGAGATTCTGAGCCTCTTTTTGTGTGTAAAAAGCTTTATAAATGAGGACCTTGGTCTTGGGTTCCATGTCCTAGGTTTGTCATCCCACAATTGCCCACCCATTTAACTCTGCTGTATTATTCGTTTTTGGAACAAAATCCATCGTTCTAAGAAACCGAATAATTGCACATTTTAAAATCCATTACAATGCTCCAAACACTTCATATACAGAGAATTCCAGAATCCGTTTGAATGAAATCATCTGTAACTTAATTCTTACACATTATGTTTCCTTCCCTTAGCTTTTAGATATGCTATCTCTAACATAAATTCCTTCCTCCTTAATACAGAATTCCCAAATGGTTTGGCCAACTACATTATGAATTCCTTCTGAACTTATTCCATCACCTCCCCTTCTTTAACAATCCACGTTTAATTTAGACTTGTGCTCTTGCTTGCTTTGTAAAGTGACTAATAAAGAATACATAGTTGAAGATTTTGTGTTGATTACCAATATAAGCTTTCACAAGTTCGTAATGGCAGGAATCATTATTTGTGTTTCAAACCCAGCTTTAGATATATAGGGTGGTCCAGTTATAATTATGTAATTTTCATTACGCTATAACTTATTAAGTTTATTACATAGAAAATCACCTGAAACATCCCGGACCATTGAGAAGTTTGCGAACTGACGACATGAAGAATCGTCTTCGCGTTGAACTAGAATCGTCCCTGCATAAATCAAAGTCATCCAGACGATCTGGATCTGCATAATTAGATCTGGACCACCCTGTATTATCAACAGTTGCAACTACAACATCTAATACTGCTTGGACAATTTCACAATTTATTAATGGCCATAACATCTTAACTACTTATTTATAAGACAATGCTACTTTTTAGCCAGCGCATGACAGTCACACGTTTAAAATTTTTTTCAATGAGAAATTCTGCCTTCTTTTATGTCTTGCATGAATGATGGTATATTGTTATCTCAGACATTGAAATGCTCCTCTTATTTTTAGAAAACAGTTGATTTGCTCTGCTAATATAATTTGCAATAGGAAACTAAAAAAAATTAACACCAGTGTTAATTTGTTTTTAACATCAACATTAACACCAGTGTTAAAAAATGAACACAAGTCTTTCATCGATCATACTTATCTTGTTTAAAATTGTCTAAAATGTATCCAGGGAAAGATCCAGTCTTGCAAGCATTGCAAACTGGCCCCAGCATCACTAGTCCAAATGTTTTGTTAATGCACCAAATTATTATCGTTTTTGACAAAAATTTTTAAGTACTTATTATGCAGCCTTAGTGTCACAATCACTACAAACCCATTTTTGTTCTCCATCTTAAGCCTACCTGGGAGGTCACCAAACACCCGCACCCACAAATCACCGTCAAATTGCCTATACCACACTACTAGCATGTAAACTTATTCTGCTTATCTGGAAGAATCCCAACCCACCTTTTATACCTCAGTGGGTAACTGATGTTTGATATTAAATACTAAATACTGAGACGACCTATAGTAGTTACTGGAGGCATTACTTTATGCAGTATTTCTGAAAATTCTTCATCAACTTATACTGTAATGCACTGACTAAAAATAATAATGCAATTCTGTACCTGCTGGGGATTTACCAATTAGCAATGGTGTAACTATGATAGTAACAAATGGAAGTTGACTGCTGTACAGTTTACGGTCTACAAAATGAAGCGATTCTGTAGCAGTCTATAAAAGGTTGCTCATAAATTTCCCATTTAACTATTTATATATTAGAATTAGTTTGAAGAGGGCTTCTATATATTTCAGAACAAATGAAGTTATTTGAAAACTGAAACTGATTTCTGACTGTGATATTGATAACCTTGTTAAAGTGCACATTAGGTAACCAAAGACTATCAGTAAAATTAATAAACTGTGAGAAAGACTACCATCATAGCTAATACAATTTTAAAGCACTTTACAATCAGCCACTAGGAGCACTCTGGATTAATCAGCCTAAAATTCTCCATTGTGAGTTGCTTTGCGTTTAATTAGAATGTTTAACATACATTCTCATATTTTAACACTTATCTCTACGTGCCTACATATGTTTGTCGCTAATTTTGGATTCATGTTGGATTTTCACAGGTGATTCAGAGTCCACGTCGGCCCTGATTACAGAACTGCACAACTCAAGCCATGGTAGGATATATTGGCAGGCTGCCTGCTGAGTTATGATTTCATGGCTTGTAGGACACTGACACTGTACTGCAGGTGTTATAAGAGGTCTAATCTGTGGGTGTTTGTAAAGCTATTCTGATCAAATGTCTATACATTTGTATTCTACTCTTGCTCAATGCCTTTTAGTGTGCCTTATAAAACCAGAAACATAATGTAAATGATAAAAACATATTACGGGATCTCTTAGTACAGTTCAGCTTACAGTACACAACACAAAAATGTAGTATGTATTTACAAATTGTTCTTGAGTTCCCTGTGCATCGGCTCCAGCATTTCTAGAGTTCCATTTGAAAGTGTGTAGTTCAGTACTGTTGCTTACAAAATATACCAGATTTGCGAAAGGACAATGAACATATTAGAACAGAACAGCAATGATCTCTGCAGTAGTAGAGATTTTTCGTGTACTGTATATGATGTAATGCACTGCAATGCATACATTTTAATTTGTCACTAGAATACACTCATTTTGACTTATTGCTTTAAAAATGGACGTTTGGTTTATTTTGGAAACATGAAATATGGGTAAATTTATCTTATTGTTGGTGATAATACACTGAGCAGCTCCTTAATTAGATATGCTACCTATATGTTAATTTGTTGATTAGGGTGGCCATTGCATTAAACTCTGTTCACTCTCAGCTTCCTGAAAACAGCACAATTTTGTTAGCTTTATAATGTTAGAATTGTCCTTCTATAAAAGCCTATGCCACAGATCGACACATTGCTACAAGGAGGAAATGCATCTTATTGACAATTACTGTATATTGACAGGTTGTTGACACCTGACAAGAAAGATCTGAAGATGTCCTCATCCTCCCATTAGTTTTAATCAGCATGGCCCAGGTTTCATCAGACAAGGCAGTATTTTTTCAGTTTTTCAGTGTTTCAGTATATCCTATAGTCCTCTACAATTGTAATTAAACTGCTCAAAAAAATTAAAGGAACATTTTGAAAACACATCAGATCTCAATAGGGAAAAAAATCATGCTGGATATCTTTACTGATATGGACTGGGTAATGTGTTAGGAAGAAAGGATGCCACATCGTTTGATAGAAGTGAAAAATATCAACCTAGAGAGGGCTGAATTCAAAGACACCCTGAACATCAAAGTGAAAAAATGAGGCTAGTCCATTTTGCCTAAATTTCATTGCAGCATCTCCAAATCATACTCAGTAGTTTGTATGGCCCCCAAGTGCTTGTATGCATGCCTGACAACGTTGGGGCATGCTCCTAATAAGACGACAGATGGTGTCCTGAGGGATCTCCTCCCAGATTAGGACCAGGGCATCACTGAGCTCCTGGACAGTCCGAGGTGCAACCTGGTGGAGTCAGATGGACTGAAAAAAAAATATCCCAGAGGTATTCTTTTGGATTTAGGTCAGACAAGTGTGGGGGACAGTCAATGGAATCAATTCCTTCATCCTCCAGGAACTTCCTGCATACTCTCGCGACATGAGGCTGGGCATTGTCATGCACCAAGAGGAACCCAGGACCCACTGCACCAGCATAGGGTCTGACAATGGGTCCAAGGATTTCATCCCGATACCTAATGACAGTCAAGGTGCTGTTTTCTAGTCTGTAGAGGTCTGCATGTCCCTCCATGTGTATGCCTCCCCAGACCATCACTGACCCACCACCAAACTGGTCATGCTGAACGATGTTACAGGCAGCATAACGTTCTCCACGGCTTCTCCAGACCCTTTCTAGTCTATCACATGTGCTCAGGGTGAACCTGCTGTTATCTGTGAAAAGCACAGGGCACCAGTGGTGGACCTGCCAGTTCTGGTATTCTATGGAAAATGCCAATCAAGCTCCACGGTGCCGGACAGGAAGCCACAGGGCCCACTAAAGGATGTCGGGCCCTCAGGCCACCTTCATGAAGTCTGTTTCTGATTGTTTAGTCAGAAACATTCACACCAGTGGCCTGCCTGCTGGAGGTCATTTTGTAGGGCTCTGTCAGTACTCATCCTGTTCCTCCTTGCCCAAAGGAGCAGATACCGGTCCTGTTGATGGGTTAAGGACCTTCTACGGCCCTGTCCAGCTCTAATAGAGTAACTGTCTGTCTCCTGACATCTCCTCCATGCCCTTGAGACTGTTATGGGAGACACAGCAAACCTTCTGGCAATGGCACGTATTGATGTGCCATCCTGGAGAAGTTTGACTACCTGTGCAACCACTGTAGGGTCCAGGTATCGCCTCATGCTACCAGTAGTGACTCTGACCGTATCCAAAAACAAAACTAGTGAAAAAATGGTCAGAAAAGATGAGGAGGGAAAAATGTCAGTGGCCTCCACCTGTTAAACCATTCCTGTTTTGGGGGTCGTCTCATTGTTGACCCTCTAGTGCACCTGTTGTTAATTTCATTAACACCAAAGCAGCTAAAACTGATTAACAACCCCCTCTGCTACTCAACTGACCAGATCAATAGCCCAGAAGTTTCATTGACTTGATGCTATACTTGGATTAAAAAGTGTTCATTTAATTTTTTTGAGCAGTATATGTGCAATTCAGTGGCAGAAAGAGAACTCGGACTGTTGGCAAGCCTATCTCACCTGAGACAGTACAGTTTGTTGTGTTTTCTCATATTTCTCTTTCAGAATAACTGTAGTACAGTTCTTGACTATTAATTGACCGACTGTAGCGTGTCTTTAACTCTACAAAAGTTTTTTGTCCACAAAACCTGTTTTTATTTATGTGGTGTTCCATTCTCAGAGAGGTGACACTGCAATACAGGAAATCCCTACAGGATTTATTTTTCTAAACACTGCCATGCTGGAGCTTTTCACACCAACTATCTTACTAGATTTAAAACCATTTTAATCTTTGTGTCTGCCCCTCTGAAATCTATATTGGTATCTGTCTGCTTTAAACAACATTGTCAGCACTTGTGATGCTATCCTTAATTGAACTGTAAATTACATTGGAATGGCAGGTGGACCTAATAAGGTAGGCACTTAGTGTATCACACAAGTATTAGAATTACAGCTGTTGGCATTAATAGTCTTATGTATATCAAGATATAGAATAAAACATCTTGCAAGTTACATTAAACAAAAATCATGCCTTTTTTCACCTTACTGTTACACACCCTTATTATATGATGGCCTATAAAGATACTTGTCATTGTCACATTGTTTTAAGAGCCATGATCTGCATATGATGATTGTTCCAGGGATTCACAATTTGCATTTTTCTGTGTGTAATGGAGACTGGGGAAACTCATTGTGAAACTATTCATTGTTCTTTGTTATTCTTAGAAAATACCCAGCATAGTCATGGATGAGCCACTCTGAGATGCCCGGGTTGCCTCCCTCTCGAACCTGGAACATCAATAGTCGTATACTGAGAAGGACTAAGCAATAGGGACACATAACAGCAAGAGTAGGTGTATCAAAAGTGCACAGTGTTTGTATTATTCAAGCCATGTTCAACAAATGAAAGTGCAGTGCAGGTGTCTTCTTACACAAATAAAATAATCCCCAATAAAAGCATGTGTAGGTTAAAATCAACAAAGTAATTAAATAAATAAGTTAAAATCTGAGGTTACAACAGAGTCAGAATCAATCCAGAGGTCTCCTTCTACAAATTGACATCTCCTCTTCACACCCTTATTAAGGTCTCCTCAACAAGAGGAGACATCCACTAGCAAGTGCAGTCATCCTTTAAACTGGATGTCCTTGCAGCATCCATGAGGACGATGCAAGCCCAGAAACTTTTTCCCACCACCATCTCTTGGACTGGTTTGTTTCTCCTGCTCCTTGGACAATCAGCAGGAGTGACCCTTCCCTGGGAGTGCCATGAGCTCACTCAGCGCTGGGACATCCCCAAAAGCTTACCTCCACACTTCTGCACCAGCTCAGTCATAACCCTCCTTTTTTTTCTTTCCTTTAGATTTAACCTTTTGCTTTTCTATTAGTTTTTTCCCCCCAAACTCACATCTTTCTGACCTAATGTTTCTTGCTTCAGTGGAGGTAGGTGCCTAATGTATTAATTCCAGAGTACTTCTGATGAAATCGGCTGAAATGCACGTGTCTGAACATGAACACAGACTCCCCCCATCAACATCCCAGATCTGCTTGGAGTCTGTGTTCATTGTTTTTACTAAAAACAGACCCCAAACTGCCATTACCAACCATTCACTAGTAAGTTAACAGCTTTAAGTCCCTTTCCTCTTTACTGCACTAATATACTGTATACTACTACCTATTTCCCCGGCTTTGCAGTTTGAAGCTACACTAATCCCACTTTAAAACCGTTTGGATCAAGCGGTCGGCAAATTTGTATATGCTGTAGGCATAATGAAATCCTAATACACAAACGAGGAACTTTGTGTCATGGAGACTGCATCTCTAATTGCTCCATCATTTAACTGTGATCACAATTTGATTTTGATTGTGCTGTAATTCTCTTCCCTTCATATTGAGTTATTGCTGTGTTCTCCTACAATATCTGCTGACAGTACGTTTTGGCTAAGGAAAAGCAATGGTAGTATGTCTGAGCAGCTGTGCATTTCAATATACGAGTTATTATCCATAAGTTTATCTTCATGTTAATTTAGCCAATTATAGGTCTGTATCTACCAGATCATTAATCCAGTGCATGGCAGAAACACTGGTGGCTTAGATTTGAACTATTCTAAAGTCATTCTGATATATGTGTGTGAATCAGGAGTCATAGTAGTAAACATGAAAGTACAGTTTTGACTTTTACTCAATGTGTGTGCAAAATAGTCAGGAAGCAAAATGTAGACACACCAAAATGTATCCTTTCCAATCACTGGGACTCATTAAACTTACACAACAAAGAGGAAACAGAGAAAGAGAAACCTCAAGTGAAAATATAAAATCATCTATGGTATCTGCCATATATGGTATATACATGCATATGTACATGAGAGAAGTCAAGGGAGATTATGCTGAAGCTACAGCTAAAGCTTTATCTGATATACTGTGTGCTTTTTTGGTGTTGCTATCACAAAAGAGACATAGCAGTGCTAGAGAAAGACCAGAGAAGAGTGAATATGCTGATTCAAGGACTGCACAATATAAGTTAATGAGGAAAGATTGAGGGAGCTAAGCCTTTCCAATTTAAATATATGAGATTAATAGAAGACTGCTTACTTACAATAGATGTCTGCTTACTAGCTGACCTAATGTTGCTGTTGTACTCTTTGTTGACTCCCTTGCTACCAAAGTTAGGGAGATGGACTATGGGTAGTCTTATGTTAGACCTACACTATACTTTCTTTAGTGTGGTGCCTCTAATTATATTATTTTAGGACAATTCCATGCTCATGTCATGGACACTGTTTACTTTTGTTTGTTGCTGTTGTAAAGGACCACATGCATTGATGGGCATCCTGGCCGGGACTGGTTCCTGTCCATTAACCCGCTAAGGGGCCTGAGTGACAGAATGATGGAGGGAGGCTTTGTTCCAAAACTACATGCCTCTCCAACACACTAGATGGCAGCATCCTTGGGCTTCAGGACCCATACCAATACTCACCATGAATCATGGGACTTGCAGTGCAGTGAGGTAGCCCTGCTGGGATATGTGGATGCCACCAGAGGGCACTACAGGGAGTTGTTCTCCCTGCTTTAGAGAACTTCTGATCAACTGGGTAGTGCTTCAGTCGGGCTGTACCGTGACACTGGAAGTACTCCCAGGTCCAAGATAAAAGGAGCCACTCAACCTTTTTCAATGAGTTGGAGTCGAGAGGAAGAGGACAAGACTTGGAGGAGGGAGTTGGAGACGAGTGGAAGTGGTCAAAGCCCGCCTGGGAGGTGTAGAGGAGGAGAAAAGAGTGAGAAACTGAGGAGAGTCGTGCTTAGTGTGTTTTTGGGAACTTTGTGGAAGGTAACTATGAAAATAAACCAGTTTAACTTGAATGGGACTTGTGTCTGTGAGGCTGTGTCTGGGGTTCACACTCCATATTAAATTGTCCCCTCCTTGTGTTTTGCCCAAATGATACCCTGTTTGGACCTTGAGTATTTGATACAAACCTATTATGTCTGAAGTGCTAAAATAACCATTTTCATTTAATTCTGCTTTATTTCATGATTATTTTCCAGACCTGCCAAAACCTTCTTTCTTTAAGGCTACATCTGTCATTTGTCTTATTGACTAAAATAACACAAGTGTTAACTATACTTTTTACTTTGTGCCATTTTTAAAGTAATGCGAAAAGTCCACTTAGTGTGTGTATCGTGGCATTCTCTTTCTCTCTTGGTCCTTACGAAGTAGGATGACAGTTCTGTGTCAAGTCTAGCAATGTTAAAGCTACCTGGATATAGCTTTGCTTCTGTAGATTAACGTTTTTTGTCAGGCTCCTTCATACTATGCTTCTTACCTCTGTATAGCTCTGGGAGAGTATCCACAGAGGGCCTTAAGCTTGATTTAATGAAAATCAGAAAGTTACATGTTGGACATGACAAGTTTGGTTTAGAAGAAAGATATTCCACTGAGTGCTGTCATGATCTGGGTTTCTGAGCCCTATGCATAGTGGTTATACTCCGATTTTTTTCTTTTAAAAAAAAAATGTTAAAAATTAGTCAATTTCTCATTTGGCACCATCTTGTTATCTAATGGATGCTGCAATGTTGGAGACTGGTTGGGGGTCATGATACTGTTGGGGCTAGCACCAGGTGTTGCTGGATGTCCAAGACTAGATTCACAAAGAATAAATCTTTACATCATTTTTTTTTTTTTTTTTTTTGTTTTGGATTTACTGGTTATGACAATATGATTTTTGGCCCTCTGATTACAATTTGCATCTTGTATTTCTTTCGCTGCTCTTGAGCTTATGACTTACTGCTCTGTTCTTTGCCTACGATTCTGGCTACTTGTCTTCAGATTTGTTTATTTAATTATTGCCTTCCTGGTTACAAACTCTTTGTGAACACTGACTTCTGTAAGCCATCTCCTGATTCAAGGGCATTCTGAACTACTGTTAATTTACAGGTGAAGTTGTCGATCAAGCAGCATGAATTTAAAGAAAATAAGAACACTTTTGGGAAAAATAATTTATAACAATACTTAAAAATCCATCCATCCATTATCCAACCCGCTATATCCTAACTACAGTGTCACGGGGGTCTGCTGTAGCCAATCCCAGCCAACACAGGGAGCAAAGCAGGAAACAAACCCTGGGCAGGGCGCCACCCCACCGCAGTACTTACAAATTAAAATAAAATAATTCAATTAATACAATTAATCTCTGCAATGAAACAACAATGTTTCAGTCCCAACAGAGGGGACTGGGCGGTCTCATGGTCTGGAATCCCTACAGATTTTATTTTTTTTTCCCCAGCCTATGGAGTTTTTTTTTTTGTTTTTTCTGTCCACCCGGGCCATCAGACCTTACTTATTCTATGTTAATTAATGTTGACTTATGTTTATTTTTTATTGTGTCTTCTATTTTTCTATTCTTCATTTTGTAAAGCACTTTGAGCTACATTTTGTTTGTATGAAAATGTGCTATATAAATAAATGTTGTTGTTGTTGTTGTTATCAAACGGGATAAAAGTGTCTTAAAGAATTAGTTTTGGCAGAAGTAGGTGGTATAGCTGGTACAGTTTTATGGGGGCCATTTTATAAACCTGCCTAGTCCGCGGAAGCAGTTCACTTATACCTATTCATGGTGAGCTGTTTATTTATTTATTTATTTATTGTAATTATCTAGCCAATTTGAAGGCTTCTCAGATGTAAACATTTAAGTAAGTGCAGCAGTTTTATGTATTTATGTATCGAACTGCAGTTTTGCCAGTTATGCTTAAGTAAAAAAATAACTGAATTCTCAAGCAAATTACCATCCTTGTGTGTCTCTTAGTTGAAGATGCTAAAATATAATATCACACAGTTTGAGCTTCCTTTCTTTAATTGCGTTGAAAATGCTGCATTTAGAAATACTGGCACCATGTCAAATCCCTCAGTTAGCCGCTTCAAAAATGTCAGCTTTTAACTTACAAAAAAATGCCTAAACTGTGTTTTATTTTTTTGATTTAATTAGAATAACTTTTGCTTATGTTTGATGTGTATATTATACTTTTTCCCTGTTACTCTCCCATAATTAGTTTATAAAAGCTTTACACATTTCCAAAAGCGATTAGCAATCATTTTATGCCAAGTAGTGAATTCTGCATTTTTGCACCTATACTTTGCTCTGAACAGAGCAAATCGATTTATTTTTCTTACTAATATTATGATTTACAAGGAGATAAATAGAAAATTCAGATTTTTTTCATTTATCTGTCTATTTCTGGTATAAATATTAACATAAGTAATTACACACATGCTTCATAAATAGTTAAATATAGAGTGTAGCATTCAGAAAATAATTCTGAATTTCATATAGGCATACAATATACTGTGCATTTATGCATGGGGGTGTATATGTCTGTGTCTGTATATATATAATTATAACTAAATAGAAATACACGAGCAGATTCCCTTCTACAGGACCAATTTCAAGTCATTGGTTGAGCTAATGTGGCCATCTTTTATATCTGATGGGAAGGTGGGTAACCATACAGACATGTGGTAATATCCATACTGCACATAAGCATTCTAGAATTGATATTTGAACCCAGGTCACCGAAGCAGTAAAGCCACAGTGTTAACCACTGTCAATAATACATAATTCATAATTATTATATGTAATATAATAAATTATATATAATATGTAATACATGTACATAAATGCCTGTATAGTGCAGTACATACATAGATAAAAATATTTAGTCATGCGTAAAAAGCCTTTGTGGGTGTTTGTATGTATACATAAAGTATATGCATACACACGCAAATAATGATAGCCACCTTGATAGATCATGATGCAATTAAACATTTCATAATCTAATGTATTGGATGTACAAGTAAATACGGTACATGAGATTTGATATATCAACTTCTTTGAAACCTATGCTTGATTCTTTCATATTTTCTGGCTCTGCACTTTTGAAGCAAACCATTTTGCGATGGATTATATAGTTCCTATCTCCTTGTTACAGACCGCGCTACTCAGTAGCTACCTTACTTTACTGAACTTGTGTAAAAATTGTGAATATAGAAAATTGTGCCAATATTTATATACATCAAAAAGCATTTAAATATCCAATATAGTTATTTCAGTAAGAGTATTTAGAGACGTTTCTTAGATAAAGGATGTTGCAAGTCCATATTAAATATGAACTTTCAGTTACACACCTACACACCAGCACATAACTACATGAACAGCAGGTTTTAATTTCAAGCAATAAATGCCGAAAAGCACAACTAGAATAGAAAACACGGAGATGAATTTTCAAACCAGTTTCAGTACTGTAAAATGTTTTTTCTTTTATTTGTCCAAGGAAGTCAATATCACAATTTTTTTTTTACCTGCGTTTTAATATTGTGCGTGTGAGCAGAAGCAGTGATGCCCTGTCGACTTACTAACAGAATGCAGATGTAACACGCCTCCAGATTTATTGCTGAAGTAATAATGTGCAGAAGTAAAAAAAAAATAAATCTTTATATAACAGAAAAGCAGCCAAACAGAAACTGCAACATGAATCTTTTAGTGCAAAGTGTTAAAACTCAAAATATTTTAAAGGGTAGGAGTGATGGATCTCATCACTTGCAAACTTGTTGCTAATGCATCTGGTCAGTAGTCAGGGATGGTCTTCCTGCAGAGATGCACCTGGAACTGCTACCCCGTTCACAGCAAAGGTCATATATAAATAAGGGAGCATGGTTATTTTTAACTGGCTAAACGTAATATAGCGAGCAGCATTTTTCTTGTACATTCAAAGCTGATTGCAAGAATATGATAATGTTACAGAAGCCTACCTGTCTCTGGTGAAGTCCAGCTGAAGGACTTGAAGAGAGGCAGAGAGGTACAAATAAGACCATCCAGCTTTCATACAGTTAGTCTCTCCTCTCTCTCTCTCTCTCTCTCTCTCTCTCACTTACTCACTCGATCTCACCCCTCCCTCCCCTCCTCCATTCTGTGACCGAGCTCTCCTCTGAGTGTATAATTAGAACAGGCTGTGTTGTGATACTCCTCAAACTCATTGTGGGAGGATGCTTCACTCGCGCCCGCTCTGCCTGTTTTGGCAATCTGCCCAGAAACAGCTCTCATTAACAGTGACAGAGCGTGGAATTCAATAGGGCAACACCTTGGGCATTCTAGCTACCAAATGGGCATTACTGTCTGTAGAAGCCCTCCTAATCCCCCAACTCTGTTACCACTGGAAAAGATTTTGTTTTAAAGAGACGATAAAGTGGTTGACAATTTAAAAAAAAAAAAAAAAAAAAGTCTTTGCATTTGAGGAAGTAATGCCAGGTGGCAAGAGTTGAGGAGTCACCAGGAGATTCTCCTGGGGATGGGGAGAGGGAGAGATATTAGGGGAATTCATTAATTTTGATGCAGGAACTCTTGGAAATTTTTCAGAGCACATGCTGATTGTATTTATTAAACACATATCACACAATCTTTCTAATTTAGAACCAGTTCATCAAGAAAAAAAAAGCTGTTAACATAGACAACTTTCCCATATGTGTAAAGAGAACTTCATGTCTCCTTAAGCTTAAAAGAGTTGTGCATAAAAATGAATGCTTTATGCCTTATGTGGATGTATTTTAGAGTGCATTCTTTAGGGTCACCCGATCTGTGATGCCCAGAGGTTAGCCACTGATTTTGTAGCATTTTTTTTCTTTTCATGCTACATCTTCCTTCAGATGAGATGACATTACAATGGCCAGCTAATTTTCTGCCTAATATGAGTTGTTATTATGCATGTGTCTTGTGGCTTTAAGCAAACCAATACAGGTATGTGAAAATTTGAGCATCACCATTCTTGTTTTAGAACAGGGTGAAATATTTGGACAAGTTTTAGGTATATGTAGATGTTTTCTCTGTCTTTTATGCAGTACAAGTAAATGATTGATTAATTGAAAAAACAAATACCAGGGGTACCCATTCTGCTCTCCCTTGGTTAAGCCCATTTCTGCCTTCCCAGTAATTTATCTAGAAAGGTTAAGATATGTCTGGAAAACATTTGGGATTAAATCACTTAGAGATCTGTAAATTGACAACGTCTTTGCATCCTATGAACAATTACACTCCAAATTTAACTTTCCAGCAACACATTTCTTTCACTACCTCCAAATTAGAAACAAAACCTGCCCAATTTCCCTCACCTCCCACCTACCTCTATTCTGGAAAAAACATTGATCAGTCTTGAGGACTTTTTAAAGTCCCCCCTCCCATTTCAAAGATCCCATAGTACAGTGGGAAAAGGATCTGTTATTCAATATTTCAGAAAAGGAGTGGAAGGTAGCAGTGCACAGAATTCACTCAAGCTCCATATGCGCAAAGCATACAATTATTCAACTTACAATTATATATTGGGCACATCTGTCTCATTTAGAATTGTCCAAAACGTTTCCAGGGCAAGATCCAACCTGCAAATGTTGCAATCAAGTTCCAGCCTCACTGGGTCACATGTTTTGGGCCCGCACCAAATTAACATCATTTTGGACCAAAATTTTTACTTACCTTTCAGACAGCCTCAGTGTCACAATCCCTTCTAACCCATTAACAGCTGTGTTTGGGGTTCTTCCAGATGGGTTTAAAGTGGAGAAGGACAAACAAACTGTGATTGCCTTTACTACACTATTGGCACGCAGACTTATCTTGCTCAACTGGAAGAATACGAACTCACCTCTTTAAAGTCAGTGGGTAACTAATGTTATATATTTTGCGAAATTGGAAAAAATCTACTTTTCACTTAGAAGATCTGTACAAACCTTTATCAAAACCTGGCAGGATCTAATCAATAATATTTTAGAATAAGCATTTAAACTGGGCTGCGGTGGGCTGGCTCCCTGCCCGGGGTTTGTTTTCTGCCTTGCACCCTGTGTTGGCTGGGATTGGCTCCAGCAGACCCCCATGACCCTGTAGTTAGGATATAGTGGGTTGGATAATGGATGGATGGATGGATTTAAACTGGGGAAGCAGATTCTCTTCCCTTTTTTTACTCTATTTCTTTATTTTTTCCTACTATTAAAGTTTTATTCTGTTGGCCTAACTCTCTTTCTCATGGTTTGGGGTTGATTTGTTTCGAACCTAGTTTTGTAAAACTTGATTCACTTCTATGGAATGTTATATTGTTTTAATACATTCAGTAAAATGTAAAAAAAAAAATTTTAAGATATTTCTAGATTGATGGCTGATACAGATACTGTATGCACAATTTACAATCAAAAGCATTTAAGTAAATCAAAAAGCTTGATTGTTCTTCCTTTTATGCTTCCAGTTTTAGACTGTCATATTTTTGCATCACATTTCTTGATCTCTTTCTGTATCAATGTGCATATAAAAATGCTCTCAGTTATCAATCCATTATATATTCCTGTTTTTTTCTGAAAGTTTGATCTGAATTATTAGCAATACAATCTAATATCCACATATCTGCATTTGCCTACATGCATTCTTGCACACATACACACACATGAACACACTCTTAAACAGTTTGGCATTTATAAATAAACAGGCAGCAATTTCTCTTCTGTGGGTGGAAACCAGAGAGGAGGAAAGCCAGGAACAATAAACACATTTGATTTGATATGACACCATCTTTATGTGTATCACACATCCAGTGCTGCTATATTTCTAAAATATAGTAGGTGCCCAAACTTGATAAATGTCAGGGTCACTCTGAAAGTCAGTGTTAGGAACATGCAGCTTTGCTTCACGTCCAGCACCTTAGTCACTGCCTAATACAGGTGAGCACCATAAGAAGAGCAAGTCAATGCTAAATAAAGACTTTTTTTGTAGATGACTGATGTTGAGAAACAATTAAATAATTTTTACTTAATGGCAATAATCCTTTGCTAAGTTGTACAGATACAAGTAGTTTCACAGACAACAATTATTATGACCATTTTCTGACTTACTAAATGAAACTACCCCTCTATTGCCAACTGCTCTGTATCAGTCGTTCCCAACCTGTCATATATTTCATGCCAGCCTTTCCATATTTATGTTTTGTTCCAAAGTATGTATATGAGCTTTTGCTAAATGAGAGCTCAATGAGTAGCTGGTTGCTTACATAAGATATACAGGTTGTAAAACAGCATAAAAATTTGGAAGGACTGTCATGAAATATAGACTTGGTTATGAAAAAGTGCACAGGATGAAAGTATTTCTGAATTCTTCTCAAAGCTCAGCAAATGACCTATGAAGCTTTGAGCTTTCTCAAAGGATAAAAAAAAAAGTTTTGCTTGGAGAAGTTCATACAATTTACTTGGCTTATTTGGTTAGTTAATAGCAAAGTTTCTTTAATAACCTATCCTGACCCATTTTAAAAGCTGCCAAGACTTCTACTTCTAGTTCTGTTTCAGATTTTCAACACATTCTGTCTGCAAAATTCCTGCCTGGTTTACATCTAGAATGTATTTGACATCACTTACACCTGAGTATTTGAACGTGCTGTTCATTGTTCAAATGAAGTGATTCTCGTAAGTTGGTAGATCACTTCCCTCCATTACTTACAACTTACAACGTGTACAACTACTGTGATCCACAGAGGGAATCTAGAGTTTATTATACCTTCTTTCTGATTAGCCAATTGGTACATATTTTGGTAATTCAGACTCAATCCATTAGAATGCTATAGAGTTTTAATTTATGGGGAAGCTCTGTTTTTAGGTTTGAAATGGAAAAAAGTTTCGTAAAAATGTCAGAGAATCAGAAATTTATGTTAGTGGAAGGAAAGTGTACCGTTAATCACTTCTACTATTGGTGTTCATGATGCCTGGAATAGTATCTCTCTCTCTGTTTTACTATACCAGTCTTTCCTGCTAGACCTTTCTGAACATACAGCATGAGAAAGGAAGACTAATCTTATGAACAATGGATAGGGTTGTGTAAGTGAGAGGTCTTGTCTCTCATCATTATGAAAATTCCATTTTGTAAAAGTACTGGCAATGGATTGCAGTCTTCCACAGTTGGTTTGTGTAGATCGATACTATTCAGAGAATCGATATGATCTACATTCTTCTTCATTCAGCTGCTCCCATTAGGGGCGCCACAGCAGGTCATATTTTTCCATATCTTCCTGTCCTCTACATCTTGCTCTGTTACACTCACCACCTTCATGTCCTCTCTCACCACATCCATAAACCTTCGCTTAGGCCTTCCTCTTTTCCTCTTCCCTGGCAGCTCTATCCTTAGCATCTTTTCCCAATATACCCAGCATCTCTCCTTTGCACATGTCCAAACCAAAGCAATCTCGCCTCCTGACTTTGTCTCCTAAGTGTCCAACCTGAGCTGACCCTCTGATGCCCTCATTTCTAATCCTGTCCATCCTCATCACACCCAATGCAAATTTTAGCATCTTTAACTCTGCCACCCCCAGGCTCCATATCCTGCTTTCTGGTCAGTGCCACTGTATCCAACCCATATAACATAGCTGGTCCCACTACCGTCCTGTAGACCTTCCCTTTCACTCTTGCTGGTACCCATATGTTACAAATCACTCCTGACATTCTTCTCCATCCACTCCACCCTGCCTGCACTCTCTTCTTCACCTATCTTCCATATTGATTTACATTATACAGCCATGCAGCCAAAGGAGTGTTTGTGAGGTCAGGTACTGATGTTATGTGAAAATATCTAGCTCACAATTGGTATTCCAATTCATTCCAAAGACGTTCAATAGGGTTGAGGTTGGGGTTCTGTGCAGGCCACTCCTTCATGTCAAACTTGTCAAACTACAGTATGTCTGTATGGATCTGGATTTGTGTGCATTTCACAGTTATGCTGTAACAGAAAATGGCCTTCCCCAAACATCTGCCAAAAGGTTGGAAGCACACAATTGTCTAAAATGTCTTTGTATGCTGTTGCATTAACAGCACCTCTCACTGGAACCAAACTGTCTAACCCAAACCTTGAAAAATTTCCCTAGACAATTATCCCTCCTCCACCAAACTTTACAGTAGGGACCATGCAGTCTGGGAGGTAGTCTGGAAGGGAGCATTCTCCTGGCATCCACCAAACAAAGACTGGCTCATCAGACTGCCAGTTAGTGACTCCAGAGAGCACATTTACACTTCTCCAGAGTCCAATGGCAACATGTTTTACACCACTCCAGCTGACTCTTGGCATTGCATATTGTAATCAGCATTGTGTCCAGCTACTCTGCCCTGGAAATTCATTTCATGATGTTGCCAATACACAGTTCTTGTGCTGAGAGTACTCGACAGCCTTGGCCTGTGAATTTGCGTGGTTTGGCTGAGCTGTTGTTGTTCCTAGACATATCACAATATTAACATTTACAGTTGAGAAAATACCAAAGGTGGCAACCTATGACAGTGCCCCATTGAAAGTCCCTGAGCTCTTCAGTATATGACCCATTCTGCTGCCAATGTTTGTTAATAGAAATTGCATGGTTTTGTGCTTGACTTTACACAACTATTCACAATAGGTACGGGTGAAATACAACATCTCAATAATTTGGAGAGTGTCCTATCACCTTTGACCATATAGTGTATGCATTTAATAAGTTTTAAACTTATTAAATATTCTTATTATTACAATGTTAAGAAGATTACTTTTCCTTTTTAGTGTTTATTCTTGCTTTTGTTTTCATTATTATGCCATACTAGCAGACCTCGTGCGTTTCGCTGCAGTCGCTGCAGTTGGAATAATTATGTATCTACATGCGACTTATAGAGCTTCTTTATGTACAACATTTTTGGTTTGTCCTCCTGGAGCCAAAATATATAAATTTTCTCTATGACTAATTCGTGAACATGGTACATAAAAAATAGAAACGGGAAAAACGGCAACACTGCCAAGAACACCGGCACACCGCGTCTACTAAACACTAAGAAACACTAAGTAGAAACACTAAAGGAAAAAATACTATTCAGTAAGTACTGCGTCTAGTAAACAGTAAATCAGTAAAGGAGAGAGGACTAAACACTAAGGAAAAAGAACGGCAAGACCGCGTCAGCTGCAGAACTCGGCGGAGTTTAGCTCAGTGCGAAATGAAGTGAATGAAATGAGGTGAATGGGAGGGGAGATGATCACGTGACTCCCCCACCAGCCTTAACTCTCAATCCCTCCACAAACACACAAACACAGTCTCTCGGATCTCAACTCTCCTTTATATAAATCAGTAAAGGAGAGAGGACTAAACACTAAGGAAAAAGAACGGCAAGACCGTGTCAGCTGCGGAGCTCATCTTGGAGCGAAATGAAGTGAATGAAATGAGGTGAATGGGAGGGGAGATGATCACGTGACTCCCCCACCCGCCTTAACTCTCAATCCCTCCACAAACACACAAACACAGTCTCTCGGATCCCAACTCTCCTTTATATGTATAGATAAGTCTGTGAAAAAATATTTGTTGGACACTACCAGGAGAAATGCCAACAAGATTCTTTGTTTCCAGAGATTTCTGTCAAAACATTTGATTAATCTCTTGGTATGACACTGGTTCATTGTACTGAAACTAAATTATTTTGAAGTTATAAAAATATGTTACCACACCCTGATATTTGGGATCTTCACCACTGCTGACATGCTTCATTACCTTATATCCTCCAGACCTCTCTATGTTGTGACCACACATGGACAAGACAACAGGCCATGCACTGAGAGCACCTCAGCTAACAGAGGGTGGTAGAGAGCGACAGCATGTTGACCACTGCAGGAAAATTCATTCTGACATTATCTAAATACAACTGCCCTGACAAGGCAAGGCCTGGATTGTGTGCTGAAAAAAATCTTTAACACTAGACAAGTATACAGTTATTACACATTGTGATTTTTTTGATGCTGTTGTTATGCTGTTAAATTGTAGCTATAATGCAGCACTGTAAGCAGAATGACCTTTCCACAGGGTGATGCCTAGCAATGAATGTGGTCCATTCGTGGAGCTACCTGTATTACTCCCTGCTAGATATAGTGTGATAAGAGTATGTCACTAGAGATTTCTGTTCCATGGCTTTTCATAAAAAACTGACATGGAACAGAATAATAGTTTTGAAAGTGTTAGTAGCATGTTGGCACATTAATAGTTTTTCAAGAGACTGGATTTAAATGTTTGCTTGGTCCCTGAATTTGCACATTCCCTCTGTGTTTTTGTATTTATTTTCCAATGTTAAATTATTCCACTGTGAATAGGTGTAGACAGATGTGCTTCAGTGTGTCTGTAATGACTAGTTCTCTGTATGGGCTTGGTTCCCACTATGCACCCAGTGCTGTCTGGATGAAACTTCGTGACCGTGCATTGTATTAAGCAGTTCAGACAATAAGATGGATGAATTTTGTAGACTTGTCATGTAAACATTTATGGGAATGCAACAGAATGCAAAGCAGAGCATTGGAGGGATCAGATATAATAACACAGTAAACTGTAGTGGCCAACCTTCCCTAGCTTTTTAGGCTCTTGGGTTCCTCACTGTACAGTAGGGCATTTAGTCCTGCTTGCTCATAAAGCTTTGGTGTCTTTCCATTTCCATGAAAGCTGTGCTCAGTGTGAAATGTAGTTTGGATATAGGCACTTAGCAGTGCTAGAAAAATCCAGAAATGAACCAGAATAATCTTTCTGCACTCTCATTTCTCTATTAGTATCATTCTCACTTCTGTAATTTGCTCATTTTTGAGCTTACAGCTGTTGCTTTACAAAAACAGCTTCATCATCACTTCTCATTTGAATCTTGACTTAAAAAGAAGCCACGCTTATAGAGAACAGTGCAGTTAAACAGTCATACCTATTGCTCCAGAATGTTTGGTAGGCCTTCACCCTTTAATGTATCATGTTGTAAAGATCTCTGACAAACTTTACATTTTACTGGTATATCAATTAATGTGAAGTATTATTGAGTGCTGGCCGGGTGGTCATGATGAATGATAGGAAGGAGTGTTGGATGTCTCCATTTATACCAGGCAAGCATTTTGCATTTTGTGTTAGGGAAAATAACAGCATTGCATTAAAATCACTAGCAGGTTCCATATTTATTTCCTTGATTTACTGTTTCTGCATTTGATCTATGAAGTTAGAATTCATTAAAGGCATGAAACTTTGAGTATGTGTGTATTAATGTTGTGACAGTGAGATCTGTGCCAGTAAATTTACTCACCTCTACTTGTGCCGCAGGTTCTAATAGAGTATCCAGGTGATTGTACTTTTTATTAGAGATTAATGAAATCTCTCAATATTGATATTTAAAAAAGAAATTAAACAAAAAGTGTAACTGCATTTTCTAATTAGAAAAATGTCTTTTCTGTGGTTATGTTTAAAAACTATTGAATTTGTTTTAGCTCTTTTTATTATTAACACTGTAGCACTAACAAGCTGCACAGTTTTGTTGCTGCTAGGTTTGCTTCCTCATTGTGCTTGGATTCTGGTTCAGTTTTTTGCTTGAGTCTCTTCTGTGTAATATTTGCCTGTTCTCTGTGTGTTTGCACAGCTGTTCTCCAGGGACTCAGGGTTTGCAGGTGAAATTCAAGTGTGACCTGCAGTGCACCTGCATCCTGTTGAAGGTTTTGTTCCTGCTATATACGTACCTGTTTTTTGGTGGGAAGGCAGAAAGCCGTCCAACAGCTTTGTACTAGAATGGGTTAAGAATAGGCATTAATGAATGATTATACAGCACTACAAAATGTGTTTTAGTGAAACTACAGATCAATTTCCATTTTAACTTGTAAATAATTTGCAAAGTTGTGGATATTTTCATTAGCCCATCGTGAATTCACACTTACCAGTAGTAGAGCTGCTGTGACAGATTGCTGGGTGGACAACAGACTGCCAGGAGGTGTGATACAGGGTCTCCCAAAGTCCTAATAAATGATATGAAACCATGTACCTGCCAGGACAGCCACTACACTCATGTCAACGTGGAAGGAATTCCTGTGCGAGAAGCTGGTAAATTTTGTTACAATGTTAACTGTCATGAATGGACAAAGGGCCATGAAAGGGTAATCATTAAAGGGTAAACAGAGAGATTGAGAGAGAGAGTGTTGTAGCTTGGGGGGTAATTGCAATTTACTTCTCCAGGATGCTAGAGGGCAAGCAAACCAGTATTTGCCAGGGATGCCTTATTCTATCTTATAATGAGAGGAGCATAACAAAGAAGGGAGCAAGAGAGTAGAAAGACTGCTTCTTGGTTGAAACGATTGTGTTCTAAACCCTAGAGTGGTGATGATATCTGGGAGGGTTGGCCAAAAGCCTGTTGTTTAGTCCAGTCCATTACTTAGATGTTCCTTAACTCAAATGAGGGTGTCGTTGTGACCCCTTTAAGTGTAAATGCTATTTAAGGTACCAAGGTGCAGTATTGTAACAGGCTGCCATAGGGTACTGCGTTTTGTTGGCTGTAGATTTTATAGATAGGCCTCTGATCCTGTTTGGAAATCACCCCAGAAAACTTGTTAAAGCTGTTACAAGGCAGAGACCTGATATGTTTAGAGCCGTAATGGGGCAATTGATGAATGTGGATAGTGTAAAAGGATAATGTTTGAGAAGAGGAGAGACAAGGGATGTGAAACAAAGACTTATAGGTGTGCTGCTTTGTGGTGCGAAAGGGGGTTAGCACTACCGACTCATTAACAACTGTCCATACCAATGAAGAAAAGATCAAAAAGGCAGAAAAGTTTTTTTTTTCCATTTTGTTTGTATGTTGTGTTTTAGCTTTGGTCATTGTTTTCTTGTGTTTTTGTTGCATAAATGCTCCCTTTTGCACAGGCTGGTCTCCTTGGCATCTTCCTGAGTCAGAGTGATGCTACAACATGGCCATCTATGTTTACACTTCTAAAGAAATTAGAAATTCTGTGTGCACCAAAGAGCAACATGCTAGTATCCATTTTTGTGTGGTCCAAAAGATTGTCAGGAGAATACGTTGTCCTTTCAGCACAGTTAGAAATCAGTGTTTTATGAAGAAGGTTTAAGAATGACCACACAAGTGTAATGGAAAAATGATCAAGTTGTCTGTCCACGGGCGGCGCGGTGGGTAGTGCTGCTGCCTTGCAGTAAGGAGACATGGGTTTGCTTCCCGGGTCCTCCCTGCGTGGAGTTTGCATGTTCTCCCCATGTCTGCGTGGGTTTCCTCCCATAGTCCAAAGACATGCAGGTTAAGTGCATTGGCGATCCTAAATTGTCCCTAGTGTGGGTTGGTGCCCTGCCCAGGGTTTGTTTCCTGCCTTGCGCCTTGTGTTGGCTGGGATTGGCTCCAGCAGACCCCTGTGACCCTTTAGTTAGGATATAGTGGGTTGGATAATGGATGGATGGATAGATGTCTGTCCCCTATTACTTAAGTACTGAATGTGCCCCGATCGTTGTGGAGTCTCAATAGTACTTTTAAAGGTTGCCCACTGGAGTTGGGGGATGCCACTTAAACCCAGACTAGAAACAAAAAGGTCCTTGAAAAATCTTTATTAAATAAAAGGTTTATTTTAACAAAATGTTCTGAAATGCATGAAGCTCCTGAGAGCACAAAGGAATTGCATGACAAGGCAAGGCAGTCCACAGCAGCGAAAGCCCAAATACAGAAACTAAAGGCAAAGTCGAAAACATAACACAGGTTCAAAAAAATCCAGGAAATCCAAAGTAAAAGGAAAAAACACATTTAAACAAAAGTAACATTAATACAAATAAATGGCACAAAATTAGACAAAACAGAAAAAAACACAACTTTCAATCCCAGCCAGACAAGAAATACGGGCTGAAACATGAGAGACATGGTCCTGGTAAGCAAGGCTATGCTAAGTGTTTTAATAAACTAGGAGACTGTGTTGAAAATGATTCAAATTTAAACTCTATTCTTTTTGTATACATTCTTATAAGTATATTGTGGTTTCTTTATTGATTTTTTCCCTCATAATTGTCATTGTCATATTGGAAAAGAAGCACACAGACAGTTACAAAGAGTGTAAAGCAGTTTAATTTAATGAGAAGTACACTGTACTTAAATAATCAAAAAGAAAAGTAATAAAAAACAAAGCACTACTTCCTACTCTTTTTCAAGATTAATGTATAAGATGCTTATGTAGCAAACAAAACAGATAATAAATGAAAGCTCGTCAACCATAGCATTTAGAAGTTAATATTCCCAATACAACACTATCAGAATATGAAGCAAAATACCAAAAGATCACAGAAGTGTCTCTCTCAGGTAAGAGTTTAGCCATATATGATGTGACTCAACTTCTTTAGTTCAGATTCAATACTGACACTGACAGGCCAACTTTTTTCCAACCAAAGCCACTTTGTAAAAAGAATCCACACATACAAGGACCCATCCAGTTTGCACCCTTGGGCAGTCGGTTGATATCCTTTAAGAAGATGATTAAAAAAATCAGTGAAATAAAAAAAGATACTATAACATGCAATATCATTGTTTTAGTCTCCATCTTTGCATGGTAAGTGTATAAAATATTCATTTTCAATTACACATGTCTTTTTCAGATTTTATTTATTTTTAGGTGTTCATAGCAATCAAAATTCCAAAATCAGTATGCTTCTTACCAAGACACATAATAAATAAGTATTTTCCCACTTAACACACCCTATGTCCACTAGGCACCTTACTAAAGCACATTGAAAATAACAAAGAAACAGGATCATTAAGCTTCTGACTTATTCCTTAATCCATTTTGGCAGCATGATGCATTGGTCCTCTGGTGCCTCATTGTATGACTGTTTTTTTTTTTGTTTTTTTAAACAGCCTCTGAGAAATAGTCAGTGTTGAAACTGTTGCTGCAGTTTCTCATGGTTGCAGAAGACCACCAAAATCTAAATCCACAGAACCTCACCTCACAGCTGATGAAAGTAAGTGCAGCTCCTTAGTTTTGGTGCTTTTGCTTTGCCACTTCACACCACTTTCTCTTGTCCTGCTGGGATAAAGTAAATTGTATGTGACTGTTGCTACTGCAGCTAGGTAATCTCAGACTGGAATCATATTCACTCTTCTGCTTTTACACAAACTTTATTTAAGCAGACAGAAACTCCACCCATTTTTCCTAACCACTACAGGGGCAGCAACATATCATACTGTGGGCTTAGGAGAATCTGGTGAAAAATAAATTCAGAATAAAAAAATTAAAGGAGTTAGGACATCAAACTTGTACTGTAAGCAAGGACATAATTTGAAGGTTTGAAAACGAAAATGAACAAGGAACAAGAAACCACAACTAGTACAAGTGAAAATCCATCACAGGTAGGTTATTATGCCCAGTAGGCAGGAGACTTCAGAATGCACCTGGAAGACACAGATAGAGATAGTGAGGGTCAGACAAAATCAAAGTTAGAAGGAATGCAGGGAGATATAAAACTAGAAATGCAAAACAAAGAGATTTTGAAATAAGTGTAGTTTAATGTGGCAGCATATTCCCTGGATGACCTTTTATCCCATCATGTCTTGATTGACAATCCATAACTTCTGAGGTCACACCCGCTCCAGGATGGTCCTAGCAACAGGGCTCAACAATAGCACCATCAAAATGGAAGTGATATAATGGCTGAAATATAAATTTAAACTATTAACTACAGGAAGGTTTACTCAAAAGAGACCCGAATATTCTGTAATAACTCTCTCTAGGATGATGCAATCTGAACGAAACAATGTGCAATGTGCTCCTCAGTATATGAAGTTTCAAACAAGCCAAGATGCCCCTACATCAGAACAATGAGGTAGGCGCCGGACAGCCGTCGTGTCATTTAACCTCAGTTTGCAACTTCTAGGTGCATACCACCCATACCCCTTCACTCAGTCACTTCTCATCAAGATGGTGGTGTACAGTACTGAGCAGCACGTCTTCATGGTGCAAACCTATTGGGCCACCAATTTGTTTAAGCGATGTCAGAATCAACTGGATAATCATGAGTTAACGGAAGGTTACTTTCGGCAAGTTGGAGCAACATGTCACACATTTCAAGGAGCATTGCAAAAAACGGAGTCCTTCTTCAGCAACAGGGTAATTTCAAAGGGGCTTTGGCCACCATTGCTGGACCTGACACCAGCAGACTTCTTCCTTTGGGGTATGCACAAAGGAAAAGTCTATCGGAACGAGTCTTGCACTGTGGTAGATTTGAAGGAAAACATCCAACGTGAAATTGCTGCTATTCTCCCCAAGACACTTGCCGATACATTCAGAAACATAAAGCACCGCATCGAAATGTGTCTGGCAGAAAACAGAAACCACTTTCAGCATCGCATGTAACGCAATCAATTACACATACGTCAAGGTATATAGCGTATTTTTTTGATTCAGATTGCTTCATCTTAATGGGAGCCTTTCGAATGAATCTCCCTGTATATTTCAAAAATAAATTAACCCAATAGGTATCAACACCCCCAACAGAAGCAAATGATAGTCAAAATAAAAGTCCCTGACAGTAGGATCTGTGACTCTTATCAAAATCAAACTATTTGAACAGTAGGGTTTAATCCATAAACAAAGCAAATTAAAATGGTTGTTACTATGCCAAATTCATATTGAGAAGTTGTTTTTTTTAATTTTGAAAGATTGGCTGTTAATGAACTGGCCAGAAGAATTGAGATGCTGCACTGTGAGCAACCTTAACTATGTGCTATGCACAACATGGTTTTCAGTCATTTATGGACATCAGTAAAAACTGTCAACTCAGTGAGTATTTAAAGTGTAAACATTATGAGAGGATATTTTTGTTCTGTGGTTTCTGTGTGTGCAATATGCTGACTTTGTGCTTGTGGTGCAGAGCCAGCAGCATATGCAGCCTTTGTGATAGTGACCGGCTTACTCCAGTGCACATTTCCTTGGTGTATTTACTTTAATTTCATCATTATTAATTGTTTGTGCTGTGTGAGATGCATCTTCTGTTTTTAGCATTTTAAACTGAGTAAGTAGATGAGAGACTTGCATGACCTATTATTTTTCAGGCAATTGTCAGTAGAAAGAAAAAAAAAGACTTTGATGTATGATGATGTTCAAGTCCTGTCCTAAAAATTTATAAGACTTATATCAGAGAACCTGGTGATTCTCCAGATTCAGTGTTCAGAAGTGGCAGGGGTCTACTATGCTGTTCATTTCCAGACTTCAGAAGCAACCTTCTTCTATTAAGGATCATTAGGACATTATACTCTATACTAAAAAAACTTTACATTTGCTCTAAGTTTAGTGTCACTCTGCAATTCCATTTATAGTTTCAGAAGGTTTTCTTTGTCATAGATACTGCCCAGTTCAATTTTCCAGCAATTGCCCCGTATGGTTTTATTTCATCAATTCAAAGAAATCCCTTCAAACTTTATAAAGTATAGTTGACCCAGAAAGTAGTCCACCGTCAGCATTTTTGTTTCATACAATATCCAATGGTAGGATTATAGAACCCTAGCCACCCCAATATCAATGGATGTCATTAAGTCAGTAGATTAACCCCAAAGCTATAGTGCTTTTCACTTCCACTTTACAAAGGTCAGAATACTGTCTAGGTTTGGGTTTCATTAACTAAAAAACTGTCCCAGTTGGGATCAGTCTGCTTATTTGAATTATTCAAAACTCTTAAGCCTTCCTGCATGCGTGATACCTGTTATCTCTGTTCTTAAAAGCAAAAGTCTAATTCATACATCTGCCCCTTCAGAATCTTAGAATTGTCCACTTCAGACCACAGTGGGGCATGAGGCAGCTGCACATACTAGTTTCTTTGCTGCCAAGAGTCTCCTCTCCCAGTGTTGGTCACAAAGCTGTTCATTTCCATATTCATTTGAGTAAACCAGCATATTCATCTTAAAGATTAGCATTAGTACACTTTTAAGATTTTCTTTTAACTATTGGAAGTACTTTATATTTTATCAACTCCTTTTGATTTGACTGAAGCAAATGTTGTTTCTTAATTTGGATAATCATAACAGCCAATTAAGCTAGAATTAACCTGGAAGGGAAACCAGTAGGGCTAACATTGATCTTTAAACAATAAACATGATCAAGTGTATTTACACAGATAAAGAAGAAAAACATGCTGTGCAAAGTGACAAGCATCTGTTCCTCTTCCGCACATAAAAACATGGAAAGCTATAGCAAGCAAAGTACAAGTTCCTGTAAATAAGACCCTTACTGAATGACTAACCTGCCACACACTGAGAAGAGCAGCAGCTGCTAACCACAGGCTGATAATATTGTCCAAACTGTGAGCCACTCTGCCATTGAAGGCCTAACTTTCTTTTGCAGCAATGAGGCCTGGAAGAGAATGACAGTTCCACACCCCAGACCTGAAGCTAGATAAGTCATCACACAACAGCCTTCTTGAACCTTCATAGATCTGCTTGACATCTTCTTTTTTTTTTTGCTTCCCCAGTAGTTTCTTTACGATAAAAAAGTCAAAAACAAAACCATACATACTAAAGAGGTTTGATTTAAAACAAAAAGCACACTCTTTTTAGCAAATGTTTAGAAACACGAAGGAAGACAGTTTGAGAATTTTCAGTTTTCATTTCTGCTCATTTCTGGGGAATTGCCATGTTCTGTCCATCCACTTATTGTCAAACTTGCTTAGTCCAAAATTAATTTTTAGTTCTAACTTCTGCTGAAGTATATCCACCCAGAACAGGGCCCGTGATTGCCAACTAGCTATAAACAAGAGATAGTTATTCAGTGCTGTCTGCCACCAGTCTCTTCCATCTCCTCATTACTGGTTATACGTATGTAACTGCCAACATTTACTTTCATTACCACAGACATGTCATGAAAGTCTAATGAAAGTAAAAAGAGTATGATTTTCTTATTTTATAATTTTTCACTTTATCTTCATCGACAATTTGGCCAGTGACTGTCAAATCAAATCAACTTTAGTTACAAATTTTACATACACTACAATATGTAGTGAAATGCTTAGTTGCTCAACTCCAATGACTGTGTCTTTAAGAAGAATAATAAAGGACAACACATTTCTTTTTCAATTACATTTCAACAATACATTTCTCTTTTCAGTTTGCACAATTTTACAAACATTGCCTTAGAGTCAGTGAATTGTTTGTGAACTACTTTGCCTTTCTGTTACTGCCCTTGGTAGTCAAGTGTAGATACATCAGTCGTTCAGCTTTTTTAATTCAAGGTTGCTAATAACTGACTACTACTCAACATACATGCAGATATAAAGTAACCCGATTCTAAAGTCATATATTACAGAAGTGCCAGTTAATTCCAAAGAATCACCAAGGTATCGGATATGGACCCAAAGTATGGGAGGTGTTATTTTGGAATGCTATTGCTTCTTCCAGCGTTTTATTGTTGCAATGTGATTACTACTGACTGACTGTTTTTGAGTTATACTCATTGCTGGCAGCAGCCAAGTTGATTTAATGCAAATGAATCTTTCTGCACTGACGTTCACTTCAGTGCATGAACATGCAATAATGCATTTGCTTGCACAAAGCTTGCTGTAAATGAATACATAAGCTAAGGCACGATGCAAAAACCAAAGTGGATAATAAAGACCAGAGAAGCTATCATTCAAAATGTATGTAGTGTAGTAGCTGATTGATTTGAAAGTACTAGGCATACTTTCTGACTCGGTAAAGCTTTCACATAAATGGACAGATTTCTCATCTGACTTATTTTAGCCTCATTCGTGACATTTGAGTTTGGCTCAATAGCACCCTCTAGAGACGAACATCAGACGAACAGTATGTACTATCTGCTTGATACGGAAGTGATGAACTACTTACTTAACTAACCAGCAAAAGGAACAAGTAAAAAGTAAAATCACAATCTAGCTGTTTGGTTTAAAGATAATCCATTTTATAATTTTCTAATTTATGTAGAAAATTTCCCAAGCTCTGAGCGTCCTTACAAATGTAGTAAAAGTAAAATACAAAAACATTATTTAGTAGAATAATAGCACATTTATTCTGTGACATAATATAATTGCATCCAGAAATATTTCTTTGTATAAAAAAAATGTAAATTACTCTAATTTCAAATCCACCCTTGCACACTTGAATGGGATTAAGAATATTTTATAAGGGATGAGTGGCTAATTCCAAAACCAGAGTAAACGAGTGTGATATTGGTTCAGACCAGGGCATTACATGGAGTTTTAAGAAAAAATCTTCATGTCAACTGTATATCATGACTTAGAGTTAGGCATACAGGTGCCAAATGGTGTGTCCTGTGAAACTATCAACCAAGTATTGTGTAATTGCTCTGTCATGAACTCGACAGTCAAGTTAGTGTCCTGGGGCCTCATGTATAAATGGTGCGTACGCACAAAAATGTTGCGTATGCCCGTTTGAATGCTTACATCGTGATGTATAAAAACTAAACTTGGCTCAAAGCCACGCATATTCTCACACCAGGTCAAACCATTGCATACGCACGTTTTTGGCTGTTTTTCAAACTGGCGGCACCCAGCATCAAAGCAGTGCTACTGTTCCTGTGTGATTTCCCTTTATTTATTGAATCACATCCCTGACGCAGCTACATCAAATACATTGACATTAACCGCATATCATTTTTTTATATTAATTTTATTGTAATCATTCCATACAAATCAATCAATTTTTATAAAAAGTAGGATTGAGAACAAGTCGAGAACATTGAGAACATATTATGAGATTGAGATTGATATCACTGAAATTCTTCTTTTTTCCCCTGTTGTTTTGCCATTGTCTTTTCACAGAACGTTGTACTTAAGGGAACATTTAAACTGATTTGCATATTCAAAGAGGCATAATTCTGGGAGGAGACGGGGTGGAGCGGCAGGCGCATGCACGAGTGTTACATTCCACGCAGACTGGGATTTATGTAGCGGAAGTGCATGGAAGTTGGCTTATGCACGGTTTTGTGCATCTGAATTTTTTTGTGCGTACTCACACTTTGACTTTTGCCTGTACACCATGTTTTAGTGCGAATTCTACTTGTTATGCATTAGGCCCCTGGTGTTTCTCACTTAGTCTATTATTGTGGCCGAGCATTTTCTTGTTGAAAAATAGCAGTAGGCCACCCAAGTACTTAAGGTCATATGCTAAGTGACAGTATCTATCTATCTATCTATCTATCTATCTATCTATCTATCTATCTATCTATCAGAAGAGGAGAAGTCAAGATGGCAGAGAATATAAATCAAGAAACCTTCAAAATCTGACTTTGGCCACTCTTGCAGGGAATTTGATGAATTAAAGCAAACTTCTGATGATGAGACTTTTATTGGTGATGCTAATGTCTGTAAGGTTTCTAGTCACAAAAAAAACATTAATCAGTGCAGAGGTGATGGACATTGTAACTGCAAGACTCCAGGAAGACAATGTGAGTGGAAAATATACAGTTAGTCAAGTATAGATAGCCAGTTTAAATGACTGCCACCCTTATTCAATAGCAATGTGGGCAGATTTACAGATAAGTGTAACATTTTTGATATGAACAGATAGCTAATTCTACATTTTAATACTTTTTTCAGAACATATATTTTACTCATCTACTGTTCATAATTGCTAAAGCAGTTATGTAGAGATAGGACATTTTAATTGAGTTTTTGGTAATCCTAGCCAAGTGTTATTAGTATATGAATTACTAGAAGGACATCTCTAAATGGCAGTGCAGTATTATACAGAGTTGTAGTTGTATTTTGTTGTTCTGGATTAGTTTTAGGGTCTTGGAAAATATATTGCTCTATGAGATTTTTGAAATTTATTTTGCTTGTATATATTTTTTGTATGTCTTTTTTGTTGATGGCCTCATGGATGGTACCATTCTTCATTCATCAATTGATGGCTTAGGTGCTGTCTCTTTTTTGCTTTCCTTTTTTGTATCAGTGAAGCAAATTCCTACTTCAGAGGTCTGCAGGAATTTACTAGCATCTTTACTAATTTTGATCCATTTTTGGAATGTAGTGTTGTTGTATCTCACTCCATCCTATAATTTTTATCAGACATTGTAGACAACTGACAGCTGAAGCTTTGAGGTACAATACACTAAAATGGTAGTACTGTATAATTTTCATCTATTACTTCCGTAGTGACTCTGAACAAGTTTCTTAACATGAAAGTGCTCACATTATAACAGTTGTGAATGAAACAAGCAAACAAAAAAAATACTGTTTAGAAGTGTTATGCCCGTCACAAGTATCCAAAGTGGTTTGGGTGTACCATAGCACAGTCCACGTCCACCTACTTTTTTAGTTTCAGCTGACCTCTCTGAATTGCCTCCTGATAACAAAGTTAGTGAGCAACTATGAGGATGATGTTACACGGACCAGGGGATGCCCATGTGTTTGAGTAACTAATAATTATAAAATGCCATTTTCAGAAACCAAAGGGCAAAACTGTGAGTGAGCTCTGAATGTGAATGTCAAAGTTGTTTACCAAAAAATGAGTTGTCACTAGAACCAAAACACTAAAACCATAAATTGAATCGAGAAATGGAATGCCACGAGTTGCTAACCAGAATGCTTTAAACAGTATAAGCGCAAGACTGAGACTGTTCAAGATTTTAATCGGTAATCTCAGACACTGAGTGCCATGCAGAGTTATAAAGCAGAGTATCTTGATGTGATGCATAGTGTCTCTTGAGAAGGAATTGCTAGGAGCCAGGGCTAGTGCCGCCATTGAGGCAAATTAGGAATTTACCTATGGTGAAGATCATAAGGGGTGGTGGGGGGGGGTGGATTTAGGGTATGACCCCAGCTGCACAGGGTAGCTACCAAACAATCAGTGGGTGCACTGATAAGCTTGGCCTAAGGTGCAAAATAAACTAGCACTGGCACTGCTAGCAGCTGTCTCGACAACCCAGTAACAAAATCCCAAAGATACAAAGCGCTCATATTTACAAGTTAAACTACACTAGAACGACGTGCACAGGACGAAGAAAAATAGTTATGATGTGATTTTCTTTATAATTGAATTTGGACAAAGTTTGATTTATGGGATAGAAAAAAAAGTTTTATTTAACCCTTAACTACGCGCACCATTTCTCATCTCATAAGTGTACTTTATGCACCAGTGTTAAAATTGCTGTTTATATGCACGCTGTGAGGTTGTAATATAAAATAGTGCAATAATTTGAAATTGTACATGTTTTTAATGTAATTTAATACCATATTACTGAGTAGTATGACACAGTCTAGGACTATCTGAAAATAAACCTGATCTACTTCTCCAGTGCTCATTTGTCACCAGTCACACTTGCATCCATTGCAGAATTTGCACATGTATCACATTTCACTTCAGTTGTTGAATATTCCTTGCAGACAAAGTCATTGCAAGAAGAGCATCTCATTGCTGTCATACATATATACATAAGTACCTGCACGTTGTACCAAATGCACCATATGAAACCTGCAACTGTGCATCCACTCTTTAAACCAGCTGGTGGAGGGAAACCATTGTGACACTGTACTTGTAGTGAATCAAGCTGAGGACAGATGGCAGATGCTGCTGGTAGGTTCAAGTTAAAAGACTTTGGACAAAAATAACCAAAATACACCTGTGCGAGTAGTTGAGGGTTAAAAAAAAATCAGTGTTTTTGGCCTGCACACTGCTTTTAATAACAAGTTTTAATAAATGGTAGACCTCATTGTCATTGACAGGAGAGCAAGAATTAAAATTACTGTTTGAAAACCAGACACGGCCACAGAAAAGGTTGGTTTGATTATCAACAACATTTTATCATTGTCACTATCACTTTCTTCCAGAGTCTGAGAAACATTTCGTCCCCATTTCACCCTTGGTCACTTCACTGGAGACAAGAATGTTGTCTTCAGCATGCACACAATCATTAATGTGCAGATGAGAATCCTTTGCAACTGATGCCTGCAGATCTGCAACTGAAGCATCCTTTCAGCAGCAGAAGAATCCCTGTCATTTTCTTCATTTGCCTTTTGGAGTGGAAAAATGTGGCTTTTAGTCCATTTGGCAATTGTGCTGTCCTTCACACTGCACCACCCAGCTGCTATAATTTCAATGGTGTCCTTGACATCGATGTCTGACTCACGCTTGCTGCAAGCCATGTTTTCCAAAATCTTTTGTTGAACTATCTTATGGTAGTGAACCTTCAAAGCTCTGATGATGCTCAAGTCTAGTGGTTGGAGGATGGCTGTGCAGTTGGGAAGTGGAACATTATTTGCACATTCTCCAACCAAAGGTTGTGCACTGTACAATGGCAGTAAAAAGTACATTTTTTTGCATTTGATTCCTCATGACCTTGTTGAGCTATTTCAGCCAGTCGCCAAAGATCTTGGGTGTCATTAAGGCTTTTTTGTTGACTTGTCATTTACAATGAAGGTATGAGATGCTTGTAAAGAAGTGTGGCTTGGCCGACCTGCCAATGATTAGTGGGCAAAGTTTTTTCAGTTCTAAGCATGCTGCAGTACAGCATAAACAGTCCGTCTTTGTTTGGATTTCTTCCCTTCACGGCATCGGTCATCTTTGATAGTAAGCTTGCAATGAGGTAGCAGTCCATAGAAAATACCAGTTTCATCAGAACTGAAGATGTCCTTGGCATCATGTGTACCATTTATAGGCCTTTTGGACTGGAGCAGCTGAGTCCTGTCCACAAATTGCCCTCACAGGTATGCTGCATCATTCACAAAACTTGTTCAGCCTCCCAGAGATGGAAAGGAAGCTGTCATGGCCAAGGGATAGAGACAGCTCTCTGGGTTTCTCCTGAATGAGGTGGCAACTGACTGGAATGTTCTTTGAACAAGCTTCTTGGAAACATAGAAAACGACTTTGTCTGCATCTTCAAAAACTACACTTCTTATTTGATTTCTGAGGGCCCAGGTTTATTTTTGTTTTGCATTGTATTCAGTTTCACCTTGGTCTTTCAGCACAGTTGATAAAGTTGGCTGCAGAATGCCAAACTCGATGGCAACATTTTTTTTTTTTTGTTCTTCTGAGCAGCGATGGAAGCTTGAATTTCTAGCTTTTTCTGTACATAAATTATTGCCATTTGTTGTTCTGTGAGTCACGCTTTTTACTTTTAACCAGTAAAAGTTTTACATGAAAAGATTATGATAAAAAGTTTGAGAAAATGTAGGTCATTCGGAAATAGGAATCGCTGGATGCATAAATTGGTGAGCATAAAATTCAAAGATACATTCAAAAGCGAAAAAAAAAAAAATTATGGTGTGTAGGTGTTCACAGGGTAAAATCTTGAAAAATTTTTGAAATAAATTGGAAACTGGTTAGTTAGCATAAGCATGAGAAAAGCTCAGCAATGAGCATTTTTGGTGAAGGCCAAGCCAGTACTGAATCCCTCATTTAGTCAATGTGCTGAACGAAGTCAAACTTTGTCCTGAGGATCCTGGAAATAAAATACAGTGTAATGACCTTGGGATTTTGGGCCAAACCAGAAGAAATACCCATGTTTCGCTGTTTTTTCATGAAAAATTGCTTTGTTGTAATGAATTTTGCAAATTGAATGGAATTTGATGTATTGAAGTTTTTTAAACATTTGTTCTATAGGAAATCGGCTAGGATCAAAAAATGGTTAAATCAAGAATTTTGTTACTTGTAAGGCATTTTGACCTGCATATTTATCACAAACTAAATTATTAATACAAAACATATATGAAGAAACATTCCCTGGTGTTCGAACTCTCAAATAACTTGTAACAAGGCAATAGAACAAATATTTGTCATGAAAAAAAAATCTATCATTTTCATTATTGATGAAAAATCTAATTGGTGTCTGTGTCAAACAAGAAGGTTAAGGTCCCAAATTAGCAAACCCCGATTATTGTAGACTTAGCATGCACACTTCTGGCAGTAACTGTTCCACAATGTTCATCAAAACTGGGTGTATCTTTCATCTGATGATATAAGAACTCTCTTTTAGGCTGTACTGTGATCGGACAGGATGAGATTAGATTTCTTTTTCTAGGTCAGGCTTTACTTGGCTATTAGTGAAGCAGAAAGGTCCCTTCCAGGCATAGTCACAGTTCTTTTCAATGTGCTATTTAATATCAACTCTGGACACCCTGGAGATATATAACAAAAGAGATACTTAAAAACAAACTGAGTGCCATTATGAACAATGCTGCACATCCTCTCTCTGACACACTAACACTGAGGACTTTCCACCAACGAATCATTGAGCTGAAGTGTGTCAAGAAACACTACGGGGGCTCCTTTATATCAACAGTAATACGTTTGCATACTGCCACTCTGGGACTGGAACTGTCAAGTCAGAAGTGTATTTTCTTTATTTTTGCACTTTCGTCTTTTTATTCATTCTAGTGTTTGTTTAGACTATAGTCTATCTATCTATCTATCTATGTATTTATTTAATGAGCTTCTGTAAAAAGCCACATTTTCCCTGGAAACAAATTAATTTCTATCTATCCCTGTAAGTCCATCAGAATAGGTACACAGCTGACAAGGCACCACCCTCAGCTCTGCCATATAAAACAGAACAGAATCAGATATTATGCCTTTGTGCCAGAAAGAGAGCATCTTTTTTACTTTGAATGCCACCTTTTATACAAACTACCATGAAATGATAAGACTCAAGAACCAACCCAATACTTTGGGGCTGTATATAACGCAATCCATTTCTGTGGGGCATGATCAGTAGCAGAGGCAAATCCTTTTTCTGAATGAACAACCAGCAAAAATCTATTTTTACTGCTATGGCTTCTCTCTGTCCATAGCAACATATTTCTATTCTGTTGAGGTAATGACACCCAAGTACGGTATATTGCAGGGTGATGGTTGATTCAATGATCTAAGTCATCACTACTCCCAGTCTTGCTTCAGATGAATCTGCCTTCAGAATAAAATAGTGAATAAACCTAAAAAAAGAGAACCTTACCACTTAAAAAAATGCATTTGAATTCTAAACTGACTGACGTTCTGAACATTCTATAATATAGCTTTTCATACAAGTGGGCACTGGGAAGAAGAACTGATGAAAGGCAAAAGGGAAGAAAACACAGATGCTGCAGACACTGCAATAGAGGTCCAGCTGCTTAAGAGCAAGTCAGGGCGCTGGGTACATTGGCAATAGGTTCAAGCACAATGTCTGGAGATATGAGCCGAGCACAAACTCTCTAATTGGGAGTGTGGACCTTTATAGATGTATGAACAGGTAGGAAAACTACCTCAACTGATAGAGAGAAATCAAGCCGTTGTCCTAGCTGCGTAAAAGGTGCTAATTGTGTTTGTTGGTTTCAGATAATATGCTGTGTTGTCTGTTGTTCTTTTTTGTGTTTTTTGGATTTTAAACAGGCTGTTTTGAAACTGTTTTTGGCACTTTTCTAGTGGACCATTTTTGTACACATCCTATTAACAACCTTTTCTTTGTCCAGCTTTTACCATAGAGTGCTTCACAGATGTTTACTGTTCTATAAAGGAGATACTTTCTAGGTGATTCCTGATCTCTCTATTATAATAACAAAATCCTGGGATGAGACGTGACTTTTTAGCCTGGGACGAGACGTGACTTTTTCAGAGAGATACTTTCACGTCCTGCGAGACGAGACTTTGTACCAAGAGATTTAACCACGCTGGGGCTGGAAATAAAAGACAAAGACTACATGACAAAGTAAAACGTCGTAAAGAATTCAAAAACGTTGGCATGGTACACATGCAGAGCAGGTTAGAGATAATGACAGTACTAAAATTCGAAAGTCTCAAAAAATTTAAAGTAAAGATCGCATTAGCACAAACAAACGGAAATTATTACTTGGTGAAATAACGGAACAGTGAAAAGAGATCGAATATATTGTTCGGATTTAAACTTTAAGTCAGAGACTTGTAGATTGTCTAATTCGTGTTGCCATCAGGGAGAAAAAAAAGTAGTGTTTCTTCTCAATGAAGAGGCCTGTCCGCAAGAATTAAAAGATTTGTTGTTTGGAGAATGTGAAATCCACATACGCAAGTGGCAGAGACGCACAGCAGTTGGCACATAGCGCAAGCCGGGGGGTTTGTAAGTGAACCAAGCAGAGGGTGAAGCCCAATCTTGGCACCTCTGATGTAGTTTACAGTTCTAATAAGAACATAAAAACATGAAAAAGCTTGTGAATTAAATAAGTAAATTAAGTAGATGCTCCAATCTTCTACAGAAATTTCTTAAAGGATGTCTGGGTTTCTTTTTCAATTATTTGTGTCAGCGGTTTGTTTCTGATTTCAATTACCCTTTGTATAGAAAAAATACTCTTACCCCATAATTTGCACCAGCGACTTTGAGTAAGTGGTTCTCTGCCTTAACTGAGTGAGTTCTACAAAAGCTTTACAAATTCATTTTGGAACATTGTACTCATGGATTAATTCACCAAGTAACTGTGTTTGTTTAGGATTATAAAGAGAATTATGTTAACCTTCTAGAGTAGGACATGCTCGTTTGTGTAAGGATACATTGGGCTGCTGTTTTCTACACAGCTTCTAGAGCTGTTATTTTTTCACTGTACACAGTACTCTAGGTACAGTCTCACTGGCTTATTATAGAGCCTGAGCATAACGTCTCATGAAAAGTTTTTACAGAAATAGCCTAATGCACCGAAATGACTCTCATATTTGGCTTTGAAAGGTTGGCATAATTTACATGCATGTAACATTTTTTTTGTGTATTTTATCTGTCAACATTAGGCTCTTGTTTTTCCGACTCTGCTATACCTTGTGAGAAGAAGAGACAAGAGACATGGCAAGGTTTGGGACAGCCACCTGTTTAATTCGGTATCCTGGCTGCAAAAGTAAATGATTCATAATTGAGTCAAGTTTATACAACAGAGTCCAAAACAGAACTGCCTTCCAAGGGAAAGGTGTGAGGCTTTATATGAAGTTTGGGGCCGGAAGTGATGTGTCCCAAGCTGAGGCGGTGGCTCCTGGTGGGATTACCCGGGAAAGGCCTGAAGGGAAATTAGAAAGAGCATCAGTGCACCCCGTCCCCCCCGGGCAGATGTATTCTCAGTCATCTCTAAGCCCTTCAGCTGCCTCCTATGCACACGTGTGTGACAACCTCCACTTTTGCCATTACCTGCAAGTTTACTTACTAACTACCATAATAACTTTAATTTATGATAAATTAGCAAAATTTACAATCCCTGCAAAGATTCCTGAGAGTGATTCCAGTGGTTAGTTTAATTCAAAGTGGGGGATTCCTTCCCAGGACCACCTTTAAAATCCATTTGCTTAGTTTACCACTGATGCCTGTGCTCTCTAGTTCTTGGAGTAATCTTAAGGACCAAACAATATCAGATCCCCTTTGAAGATCTAAGCTCATTGAAGCTATAATAATCTCACATGCAGTAAATGTACAGAAGGTTTTATTAATTGAGATTCAATGTTTTATCCATCTTGCAGATGTCAGGATTTTCCTGCCTAAATGATTGCTGGAGTGCAATACAAAAAGAGCTCAAGTGGCACAGTAGTTTTTAGAAATGAAATACATATTGGATTACATTGTGAAACCAACTGATCTTAAGTTTCAAACCTGCATACTGTTGATTGCTTTGGTTTCACTCGTGAAATGGATAAACTGTAGCTATGCTGTTTTGCTTGCATTGGTTTTGTGCAAAAGTTTTTCCATGTGCAGCGCAGAATTTTTAAGTTTGTTTAATAAAGTACTGACTATCATTCACATCTACAGTAAATTTCAATATGGTCAAGTGTGCTTCAAGTCAAAAAATATAACATGAGAAAATACACAGTAGAAATATAAGTTGTGTGTATTATCCATAGAAAATATTTCCTGTATTTCCCAAAAATAGTTAACATTAAATGTTGCAAAGCTAAATGTATTCTTCATCCATCCCTACATTTTCAGTACTTATATTTTCTTCATCCATCTTTTGTTAGATGGGATGCTAGTGGATTTACAAAGGACAGTCACACACACCAAGCCATTTAGAGTCACCAATAAGCCTAACAGCATGACATATCTGTTTCACGTTAGTTATACAGTGATGTCTGTTAATCCCTATTCCAATATAATGATATTAAAGTTTATATGCCTGCTGAATAATGATCCTTGTGTTTGTTACAACAAGTATTTTTAAATTGGCAGAGAGCTCTGACAGTGTCATCTCATGCTGGTTCCAAGAAATGGCAAAGGTGCACAACAAATATCTGCATATTGCACATATGTCACCAACACTTAATTTCAAGAATAGTATTATCCTGACCTGATGCAGTAACCTTTTACAACCAATTATCAAAGAGTTGTACTTAACGCTTTTTGCTGTTTCATGCTATGCTTAGAAGGTACAGTTAGGTTCAGAAGTATTGGGACAGTGATACAGTTTTCATAATTTTGACTTTGTGTGCCACCACAATGGATTTGAAATGAAGCAATCATTAAGTGACTGAAGTGCACATGTGCAGTTTTAATTTAAGGCATTTAACAAAAACATTGTATGAAAAAAATTTGGGGACCATGTATAAAAGTGGCTGTCATTCCTAAATGGCTCATACAAAATTCTGTTTAATCATGTAATTATTTCTTCATTTCGATCCATTGTGGTGACTTATAGAGCCAAAATTATGAATATTGTGTCACTGTCCAAATACAGCATTTATTAACCTAACTCTGCCATTTTATTACCACTGCTTTAGATTTTCCAGAAATATAACAATGAAAAATTAGAACTGTTTTTCATTAATAAAATCTTCAAACAAAATACAAGCTTTTGAGAGATTTACTATATCTTGCTCAAGTCACTGGGATGGGTACATTTGGTAGCAGGTCCTTTTTGCAGACTTAAGTCTAAGAAATGTCCATAGTCCTTCATATCTGAGTATAATGCAGGAATCTATGGAAGAAAATATCTCTACATATAGCAGTCAGACAATATTGGGTGTAGTAGTTATAATGTACTGTATGGGTGATGAATGGGCAGAAAAAGAACAATTATGAATTAAGACATTCTTTATTACATGCTTTACATAACGAAATTAGAGAGGAGATGTGGGTACTTTTTCAGAATAAAGTACTACTAATACTTCCTTCAGGGTGTACCTTTAGTTTATTGGCTTATCAGCCTACTTAAAATAGATAGGCATAATAATACAATGTTTAGAAAAATTTCAGACAGAAATAGATTTAGTAAGCAAAGTTTCATATGTTGCTTTCAATATTTCCACAGGTGTTGTAAAGTCTTCTAGTAGCGACACAGAAAAGAATCCCTTGTAGAAGTCCCCACCTCCAGCCCCTTCTGGTGTGACTACTACCAGTCTCTTTTATGTCATAACGTGTCCTTTTACTTACACAGTCGTCAGCAGCAGCAGCAGCAGCAGCGTCTAATTAAGTCTCAAGTTTACCACAGCAGACAGTGTGGTGTAGTGGGTCAGGCACCCTAGGAATTAATGCCCCAGCCTGACTGTGTAATAACCCTCTGCAAGTCACTTAACCTGCCTCTGCTCTAAATGTAAATCAACTCTTTACAGGTGTTAATGCACCTTAATGTAACAAATGTATGTTACCTTAGAAAAAACCATTAGCCAAATGTACAATGACCAGTGTTAACAGTGAAAGTGGTCAATGTTCCTTTAATTCTAAAATAATGCAGTGACTGATGACCAATAGCTAATGGAGCTGGCCAATCCATACTCTTATTTGACTGTAGGAATTCTTTAACATGACCTCAGAAACTCATTCCCATGCATAGCAGGACAGGACATGCAAAGAAAGACACATCACAGCTCTGAGTCAGACATGTTTGTTGGAAGGTGAGCTCCTGTAAGTCTTTCGCTGATTGATCTTCACAGTGTTGGGTGAGAGTATGAATTTACAGTGCATCCAACTTTTGGTTTTCCTTCTTCCAATAGATGAATTTAAGAATTCTTGAAATGTTATTTTGTAAATGGTTCAGTCCTGAACAGGGTCATGGGGGCTGTTGGACCCTATCCAAGATAGTATTGGGCGCAAGGCAGGAACAAACCCCAGACAGGGCACCAGTCCATTTCAGGGCAAACACACACACACACCAAAAATATATTAGGGTCAGTTTAGCATCACCAATTCGCCTAACCTTGCAAGTCTTTGGATGGACACCCACACATACACAGGTCATCATTCTTGAAATGTTAGAAAATATAAATGACCTTGTCTGAAATTCTTACTATCTTATAGCTTGCTCCATTTAAAGATTATCCATCACTAAATTTGCTATTTGTGTACAAAAAAGAACAAACAAGACAGTTATGCTGTCCTATGACTATTTTATTTTTTTTCCTACTATCTGCATTAAACAGTAAACAATTTTATGATCAGTTCTCCTGGACATAAGGAAATTAAGGTAAGCGGAGAAGTGACTGGAGCGGCAAATTGTCAAAGTTGTTAGTTTTGCTAAGTCACAGTTTCAGAATCCTATAGATTTATCCTGGACTGGGCATTTCACGTGAGGTTTGCAAATGTCTGTGCAAATCTCAATGAAGTTCAATAGATGATAGGTTAATTGGTAGCTGTAAAATGGAGATGTATGAGCGATTGAGAGTGTGTTCATGAATGTGCCCTGTGATGGACTGTCACCTTCTCTAAGGCTTGCCTTGTGTCTAATGCCAACAAGATAGGCATCAGAACCTGCACAGTGAAGCAAGTAAACTTGACAATAACGATGACTGGCCTGGACTTCATAGTGTAGTCTGCTGACAGCAGTGCTAACAACAGAACCACCATAGTGTTATGTCATTTTATTATTTTTTTTCAATATTACATTTATGAAGACTTGCACAGTTGTTAGTTCCACTGTCTTACAGCAACAAAGGCATGAGTTCAGTTCCCAGTCACTTTTCTTTTGATTTCATTTGCTGATACTCTGATTTCTTTCCACATCTCCAAGCTTATCATATCATTGGAGTGGATGTACAGTAACTGTGACTGTGGCTTTGTTTACTCTGTTATGGTCTGTTCTTACGTCTAGCACATTTTACTTCCGTTCCCAATATACTGTCCGGATTGCAGGTCCAAGACAATCAAGTAATCTGTAAATATATCTGTACATTTGCCAAGCACTTTGAATTTTTCTAATTAGGAATCTGCTGGGTAGGAGCATTGAGTTAACTGCTATTCAAAGAACCCAAAGAAGAGCAATTCAAACTTTTATGATCTTAATCTTAGCAGTTAACTGGAACAAAGATGGCTGGGGGTAATGATAATAAATGTATTTATACAAAACATTTTATACATTTAGTACGGCTCAAAGTGCTTTTCATAAATTATAGTTACCAGTAACCATAAAATATAAAGATAAAAACACAAATTTTAAGTACAACAGACTACTATAATAATAATATAAAATATACAGATCAGCTTAAAACTAAAAGCACTCCTTATTTATCCTAAAAATGATATGATAGAGCTATTATTTTATAATATATTTTTTTTATAAATGTGGCCAGATGGCAACAGAGGAGAGGAAGCTGGACTAGAGTAAGTAAACGTCTGTGGGGTCCATGCCCTTCAGCTTTTAAAGAATACAACATTTTATTGATCTAGGCCTCCAAGAACCCCCAATCATTCTTTTTTGCATTATTCACGTTTTATGGAGTCTTTGACATCTGATTCTACTGTTTTAATAACTAATGATAATAATAAGCTTAACATTTTATTAAATTAGTTTATTAGATGACCTCTTGGATTCATGGTGAGGCAGGTTTATTCTGTTTTGGTTTTTCCTCATAACATTTGCCTGGTATTGATAACAGATTAAAAAAAAAAAAACATATTTTCTCATTGTTCTTATCAAAATGCGCCAGTTCAGTGTTCAACACACCTATTCCTTGTTGTTAACCTGGGGCACTGAGACACTCCAGGCTCCAATGGGTACTTCTCATTTATAACAGGCCTCAGAGTTTTTCGGACATGTGAATTAATTCTCTGTAGTGCAAAAGGACAGCTACTTTTAAAAAAATGCACCTGATCTTCATAGATTAACATTTTTGTAAGCGTGACATTTGTAAAGAAGAAAATTAAGCCATTTGTAAATCAGAAACTGCCTACACATATCTGATAAAAGTAATGTTCTGGTCTGTTTTGAGTCATACTATTCTGAAACTGCCTACACATATTCGTTGAGCCCCAGCCTGTTTTAATACAAATATTCACAAGCTGGCCCAGGAGCCTTGGTGCTTCCAGAAACTGTGAATATCTGACATTTAGGGAGATGCACTCTGAGATAAGGCAAGAACAGATAAGTGCCACAAAGCTTTCGAAACTCCCCCATTTGTGGTTTGAAATTTATTTCTACAATAACAAAGTGTTATTATCATCATTTTGTGTTTCTTTTTCATGTTTTTCCTCTTCACTTGTTTGTTTGATGTCATACTCTTTTTTTTTTTTATATATACTCAGTTCAGTGGAGAACAGAACTGAATGTGGCATTGAGTGGGTTTTTAAAAGCTGGAACATTCGTGCCACTTTATAATTCATATTGTAAACATCAGCTTTACATCATTTTCCTGTAATGCTTGACTTTTTTTGCTCCTTTTTCAGCTGCACTTGTGATTGGGAACATTGTGAAAGGAATTTGAAATTTAAACCAGGACTGGACAATTACAGCCTGCTTTGTTTAAAAAATGCCAACTGCTTAAAAATGGAGCCTGTTTCCTGTTTCTGTTATTATTGTAATAGCAGTGTTGTGACTGTATTGTTTTACACTTGCTGTTATTATTGCTCAGTTTATTTAATTTGGTTGAATATAAATGTAAGACAGTAGTTTTTTTGGTAATGCGTTTTGAATTGAAATTGTATTTATAGATGTTATTCTGTTTGCACATAGAGGGTGTCTAACATGTTGCGGTTAGAATTAGCAGCAAAATGTGCACTGTTATAATATTCTTTTTGGAGCATTTTTGTAAATTTGAATAAAACTAATATACACATTCATCCATTTTAAAGAAAGAATCGTTCAACATTGCTGTCCTAAATAAAGTGATATGTAGTATTACACCATCTATTGATGTTCAGTCCAGTTTGTTTGATTTGTTTTAGTACAGTAGTCATCCATCCATTCATGTGTGAATCAGCAAACCCACTTAATCTTAGTTGCAGACAACAGTCTTGGACATGGATTCCAGGTTTCCATTGCAGGTTGCACCCACACACATTCAAACCATAAGTGCCAGGTCAAGTCTCCAGTTAATCTAACAATTAAATCTTTGAAATGTTTGAGGAAAACTAAACTCATGCAGAGAAACTCTACAAGCCTGGGGAGAACGTGCAAACTCCACACAGGCTAAGCTGGGGTATGAACCCAGGACATGGGATGTTCAAAGCAACATTTTATATAAAATATAAAATGTCCAATATTTTGAAAACTATTTGTAAAAATTTAAAATGTACTTCTTTATTTAGTGTCATGTGGTTAAAGGACTGAACGGGAGGCTGTCAGTTCAGCTTCCGCTTGTACTTTGTTGTGTGACACTTAGCAGTTATTTAACACGCTTGTCTGCAACTTTTTGGAAATCTTTCATAAGCAGTTACACTATATCTTTCTAGTTATGTAGTGCCTTATAATGGCTTTTCACAGTTTTAGTATGTTTAAAATGGTAATTGAGCTCAAAAAACATAGATTGCCTAACCATTTGTGGTTAAAGGTGTAACATTTAATATGTTGGGTTAATAGATGGTATATACATGATTCATCTCCTTTTAACATTTTATTTCTTTTATTAGGCTTATACTAAGTTTGTTATGCACTGTATTTGTAATATTGACACTTTTACAGCTTCACGTGCTAGTGTTGCTTTATGTACAGGATGTATTCTATATGCTACTTGTTGACACAGTGTGTCACCAGTTCAAAACTCGTAATAAAATCATTTACACTGTAAAAAGAAAATCTTTCTTTCTTTCTTTCTTTCTTTCTTAAATGTCAGTTTCAACATGAAACAATATGGAACTCCTATCCAATTCTTAGTGAGGATTTACTTCTCTCTGTCTTACCCAGCCTTCATTTGATCTAAAGTATAGGGTGTTACTGTGTATATCGCCTCATGTGGACATTCAGTACAACATATTACATGATACGGTATTACAGTGTAACTGCTTCATAGCATTGCTCACTTGGAGGGATACTCCATAACTGCACGTTTTTGATAGTAGTACTTCATTTAACGTGCACTCTCACTTAAATAGTGGAGTATTGAACTCAGAACTCAAAACACAATACAACTGGTACTTTGATACTGAAATGAGCTGTGCCCTTGTATATACCATATTCACTTATATTTGAATTTGCATTTGATCTTTCTGTCTGGTTTCAGATTTACTGATATAAGCTAAATTCATGTTTACCACTCAATGGTACATTTGTCTTCCAAATGTCATATTTGTTTTGTTGCACATTATATTTTGCTGTGTGCCTCACATTTTGTAACCACTTAATGTCAACCACAGATAAATATTGTGACCTTCTAATTGCAGGCAAACTAGTGTCTTATGTAAAAACTAAATTCTATTCTTATTAATCTTATAATTAACTATTTTACTTTGTCACCTGAATTCACATATGAGAATTTCTTCTTTGTAGATATGTATAAGTACAACATGTTTGCTACCAAGGCTTTTGTGTTTTTATTATTTTAGATCACATGCAGAATGATGCCCTACATCTGGTGTGTGTCTCCAGCTCCACTCCTGAAGTTCTGCTGTGGCTGCAGGTTTTTCAGTCTAACCCTTTTCTTAATTAGTGACCAGTTCTTTCTTCCAATTAACTCTTTTGACATCATTTTAATTAAACTTCTGTTTAAGACTCAAGCCCCTAAATTGTTTCTTTATTTCTTAAATAGCAGCCAAATAATAATGAGATATAAAATGAGCTGACACATAACCATCTAGCCCGTGTCCATCATACTGTTCCTGAAAATAAAAAAAGATGGAGGTCTCAGTAATGTTGATCTGCTTATGTCCACAAAACATTTTGACAGTGCTCTTAGAAAATGTAAAGTTGTAGAAATGTCTGCTGTGGCTTCACGAGAGCACCAAAAATTAAATAATGAATTTAATTGACAAATATAATCTACTTCTAATTAAGAAACTTGTTGGAGTCAAATTGGTTTGAGTTTGAGGCCCTGACTTAGATGGTCATCTGTTGGCTTACTTTACATTTCATTTCTCTTTCGGTGCTGTTTAGAGAAAAAATGAAGCAATTCGGAGGACTGAATTTTAAATCACAAACTAAATAAAGTTTGTTAACAACAAAAAATGGTCAATAATTAAGAAAAGGGTTAGCATGAAAATCTGCCACCACAGTAGCGCTCCAGGACCAGAGTGGGAGACCCCTGCCGTACATTAAACAAAGTCCGAAACCCTTGCCTTACTTTATTTTCCTTGATCACTTTCTGTTCACCTGTTCTCTAAAATATGCTGCAGTTCTTCTTAATCACGTTTGAGGGGACACACTCTGGATGCTAAATCTCATGGTTACCTTTAAATTATTTTGTCGTTTAATTAGTCCACTTATTTCACTCTCATTTTACTGTGTCAAATTTGTTTGGCTTTTCTGACATAGCACAGCTTTCTGTACAATGATGCATAGTAGAACTCCTCACTCCTTCATTTTTTTTTGTATTTGAAGCTACTTTATGACCATCAGGCACAGAAGCAAAGTTAGTTGCTGCCCTCTCTGGCCCACTCCCCATTGCCAGCTGTGTGTTAACTGGCAGCTAGTTAAGAAAAAAGGAAGTGATATTGGGCTCACAATCTCAATACGCAACTGACCTAAACTGATGCAAAAGGGAATGTGAAACTGAATCTTCTCCTATGCACTAAAACTGTATCTATTTATAGAAAATTAAAACCATCACTGTAGGTAGTTTCTCATTTTCAGAACAAGTCATCTAATTTAAAGATAAAGTCAAGATCATAGTAAAGAGTAGTTTCTAAATAAAACATTGGTGGAAATGAATATCAGTGGCTCCAAAGGACAGTTTTGCAACTATGCTTGATTTAAATTCCTGAGTTCTCACTGCACACTTACTGCTGTAATCAGATGTGAAGAGAAAAACGCCACTGAATGTACCATTTGATTGGCAATAATGGCAAACTCTGAACATAGCAGGTCACGTTGACAGATCTTTACTTTGCTGGCAAAGGTGAGAATCCTCCTGTACTAACTTCATAAAATCAGCTTTAATTGTCTTTAATGTGCAGAGAAATTACTCCTAATACTTTTTTCTAGCATGGAGCTGTGTTGATCAGTGGTCCATCTGCAATTTGTTCCTTTCTTCACTAGGGACCTAACATTTGCTGTTTTATTCCTGTAGTACTAGGGATTAACATCTTGCCTGAAGAAGGGGCCTGAGTTGCCTCGAAAGCTTGCATATTGTAATCTTTTTAGTTAGCCAATAAAAGGTGTCATTTTGCTTGGCTCTTCTCTGTTTTATTCCTTAAATTTTAAAATTACATACATACAGGTGCCGGTCATAAAATAAAAATATCATGACAAAGTTGATTTATTTCAGTAATACTATTCAAAAAGTGAAACTTGTATATTAGATTCACTCATTACACACAGACTGATGTATTTCAAATGTTTATTTCTTTTAATTTTGATTATAACTGACAGCTAATGAAAGTCCCAAATTCAGTATCTCGGAAAATTAGAATATCAATTAAGACCAATGCAAAAAAAGGATTTTTAGAAATGTCGGGTAACTGAAAGGTATGAACATGAAAAGTATGAGCATGTACAGCACTCAATATTTAGTTGGGGCTCCTTTGGCCTGGATTACTGCAGCAATGCGGTGTGGCATGGAGTCGATCAGTCTGTGGCACTGCTCAGGTGTTATGAGAGCCCATGTTGCTCTGATAGTGGCCTTCAGCTCTTCTGAATTGTTGGGTCTGGCGTATTGCATCTTTCTCTTCACAATACCCCATAGATTTTCTATGGGGTTTAGGTCAGGCAAGTTTGCTGGCCAATCAAGAACAGGGATACCATGGTCCTTAAACCAGGTACTGGTAGCTTTGGCACTGTGTGCAGGTGCCAGGTCCTGTTGCAAAATGAAATCTGAATCTCCATAAAGTTCGTCAGCAGCAGGAAGCATGAAGTGCTCTAAAACTTCCTGGTAGATGGCTGCGTTGACCTTGGACCTCAATAAAACACAATGGACCAACACCAGCAGATGACATGGCACCCCAAACCATCACTGACTGTGGAAACTTTACACTGGACCTCAAGCAACGTGGATTCTGTGCCTCTCCTCTCTTCCTCCAGACTCTGGGACCTTGATTTCCAAAGGAAATGCAAAATTTACTTTCATCAGAGAACATAACTTTGGACCACTCAGCAGCAGTCCAGTCCTTTTTGTCTTTAGCCCAGGCGAGACACTTCTGATGCTGTCTCTTGTTCAAGAGTGGCTTGACACAAGGAATGCGACAGCTGAAACCCATGTCTTGCATACGTCTGTGCGTGGTGGTTCTTGAAGCACTGACTCCAGCTGCAGTCCACTCTTTGTGAATCTCCCCCACAGTTTTGAATGGGTTTTGTTTCACAATCCTCTCCAGGGTGCGGTTATCTCTATTGCTTGTACACTTTTTTCTACCACATCTTGTCCTTCCCTTCGCCTCTCTGTTAATGTGCTTGTACACAGAGCTCTGTGAACAGCCAGCCTTTTTAGCAATGACCTTTTGTGTCTTGCCCTCCTTGTGCAAGGTGTCGATGGTCATCTTTTGGACAACTGTCAAGTCAGCAGTCTTCCCCATGATTGTGTAGCCTACAGAACTAGACTGAGAGACCATTTAAAGGCTTTTGCTGGTGTTTTGAGTTAATTAGCTGATTAGAGTGTGGCACCAGGTGTCTTCAATATTGAACCTTTTCACAATATTCTAATTTTCCGAGATACTGAATTTGGGACTTTCATTAGTTGTCAGTTATGATCATCAAAATTAAAAGAAATAAACATTTGAAATACATCAGTCTGTGTGTAATGAATAAATCTAATATACAAGTTTCACTTTTTGAATGGAATTACTGAAATAAATCAACTTTTGTCATGATATTTTAATTTTATGACCAGCACCTGTACTTGAAGTGTCATCCTTTTATAATACAGTAAGTACCGACTTCTCAACAGGCTTGAGCAATAAAACCATGAGAATGCCACAAATTTATATCATGTAGCATTATTGGATACAATTGGATTGGAAAAATAATCCACATGACATCAATAGCTAAACCCAGCTGTGGAATCCAAAGAACCAGATTTTCTAGCACTTCAGTGTTAAGAGGTATACCTTTTGACTGTCAGTGAGCCTATCATGGAAAATTTTATTTTAAAATTGGTTTGTCTAGTTTAGTGTTCTGATGAATCGAAGATTCTGGGTTCAAATTCTTTGCCTGGTCACTGTTTGTGTGAAGTTTGGACTTAATCCCTGTATCTGTGTGGTTTACGCTCTAAATACTTTGGTTTTTCTGCACATCCTCATCCTTAGTCCTTGTTAATTAGTTGTTCTAAACTGGCCATTATGTGAGAAGGTCTCTATGAGAGTGGACCCCTGTAGTGACCTGGCACCTGGTCTAGTTCTGATTCCTGCCTTGTGCCTAGTACGGATCCAAAATAGAACAGGTCGAATTTAGCACCACTGTCTACAACTTCAGATTTTGTCGGAGACTCGTTTGATGATAAGGTCTCATATCCTGTATATCTAACCGTGAACAGTGTTTAATTAATTTTTGGACTTTGATTATAATTGATGTTAATATTTGTTTCAATTTACTTCATTCCATCCCAGGAACTGCTTTGTACACTCAGGGTTAAAAGTATCACATTTGAAGATCTGATGTTAGATGACACTAGTGCACTGCAAAACAGCCTAGTTGTCTGAGTGCTTGTGAAATGTTCTTTACCAAAAGAAATAGTTCATATGTTTAATTGAGCTTGTAGTGGTGAGTTTACCCTTTTTGATTTATGTGGTGCTTGACTACTGTGCCCCTGATTACTGAGGAAGGTGGTCCTAGGCAAGCATAAGTCAAATCAGTCTTTTACAGGAAGCTTGAAAGCCATGTTTGAAAACAAACTTACAGAGGTCACGTGGAACAGAGATGTTACTTAACAAACAGCTAAAACGATACAGCCTGGAAAGCTGAAAATAAAATTTAAGGTGACTAGTCATTTTTATTTAACGTAATCCCATATTAAAATTCCAGATTTTTTATCTTGTAAGTAATCCCGAAGTGTCTTGCTTTGAAGTCTTATGTAATATTGTGATTCTTAGCATACATCTTTATCCATCCATCCAGCTATATTCTAACTACAGGGTCATGTCAGTCTGCTGGAGCCAATCCCAGCGAGCAAGGCAGGAAACAAACCACTGCAGGGCACACACACTCACACACACCAAGGACAAGTTAGAATCGCCAATGCACCTAACCTGCATGTCTTTGGACTGTGGGAGGAAACCCATGCAGGCATGGGGAGAACATGCAAACTCCACGCAGGGAGGACCCAGGAAGTGAACCCGTGTCTCCTAACTACGAGACAGCAGCGCCACCGTGCTGCCACATACATCTTTGATGACATTTAATTTAGAATATACAATGGAGGAGCAAGATGCTGCTGCTTTCTTCATGCAGCTTTAGGGTTATGATTTTAATGTGAAATGTGCATGATTTACTCTGTAATGCACTGTTTAATCTGAGATCCATAGTTTTCTTACAAAATTCAAAAAGACACTTCATAGGTCACTTTGCCAGGGTTTCCTGTTCTGAGGATGGCCGTGTTTCTCAAGTACTGAAAATGTCCAGAAATTGTTTTCAGTCTCAATTGACTTGCTTGTTTTGTCAGAATGGGCTCTCTTGAAGAGACAGGGGATGCAAAAAGAGAAATATTGGATGGGTGGATTAGAAATGAAATGAAAACTAGATTGTGAATTAAGAGAAAAAATGTTTTAAACAGCATAATCTGAAGACAGTATTAGGATTGACAATGCAGTTTACAGAAACAAGTACAACTGCGGCTTTACGTGGTTAAACTTGTTATTTTCTCTTTTTCATGTATCAAGAAAATGCCTGCCACCATTCTTGTACATCGACCAATCAAAGGACTTGTAATGACACTTTTCAGTTTTCAGCAGATGTATAATAAATGGTTCAATTCAAGACTTGAAGATTTAAAGCAGATGTAGTGCTTTCATTTTATATGCATTTGCCCAATTACAGTTTATTGGCTTTTTAAAAAATCTTTGGTAATTAAACTGTTTTACCAATAGAGGTATTTAATTGAAAATGCTACAATATCTTGTATTGATGCTTATTTATAAAATGTAAATGGCATGGCCTTTCAAAGTAAACTAATCAGTGGCCTTTAGAAATATATAATCCATCTCTGTTTACCCACCTGTTCAACCTGCTTTTCCAATAGTGTCCAGGCAGCATTTTTTGTAATTACCATTAAAATAACATATTTAATTTCTACCATAAAACTAATGTATTATATGGTACATTTATAAGCATACATGTCATTACATTCTGAATATTTTGAACGGTGATTTGTAATCACTAACCTGCTTTTACACTGAAATGGAGAGAAGACGCTGTTGGATCAATACTTCTAGTACTGCTTTTGGTGTGTACAAGTAAGGAAGAAGCTAAAGTTAAATTAAACAAAATACTTATTTTGTGCTTTTTATAATATACTGTTTATTATTCTGTCTTGATTTTTTTGAATAGCATCCTCCTATCTAAGCTTTTACTTAACCTGCTTAATCAGATCAATCCTGGAAGTGTCAGCTTGGCACAAGTACTTTGCATGATACTCTTATGCACTCATTTGTACTCACTGACGCAAGGCCAATTTAAATTCCCTACTTAAGATATAATTATTTCTAACATAATAATGAATCTATAAATTAGATAGATAGATAGATAAAATTAAACTGATACCAGCAGCCACGGCACTTTTAGAATAGGTCATCCACCTGAAGGTAAGCACATTCGGGCCCATTGACTGCTTGGATGGAAGACCACCTAGGAAAAGGCAGCTGGAAGAGGTGTTGGAGAGGCCAGCAGTGGGCACTTAGCCTGTGGTGTGTGTTGAGTCCAATGTCCCAGGACATGGTGCTGTCCTTTGAATGAGACGTAAAACCAAGGTCCTGATTTTCTATGATCATAAAAGATCCCTAGACATCCTTTGTAAAGAGTAGGGTGTATCCCGATGTCCAGGCTAAATTGCCCTCCATGACCTATTTGCTTATTTGTGGAGATTCACTGGATACTTTCAGTCAAAAGTGCTGCTTGACTTTCCTGTAATAGCAAGAATCCCCTTGGCAAGTTTTGTTGCCTTTACTTGTAAAAATGTCAAAATGCAAAGCAAAAAAGAAAATGGAAAGTTTTGTTGAGGACAAGCCATTGACCCTAACACAGTTTGTTAATCTTTGTTCACGTAAATATTGCTTAAAACCATCCATTTAAGATGTGAAGGTCCCTAAAATGCTACCATTTACCTCACTGCTTGGTAGGATGATTTTCTCTTACTCTTGACTGTCATTTTTATGTTTAAAGTGTCCTTTAGGAAATGAAGAGTCCAGCGGTATTAAGTTAAGCTCCACAACTGACTAATACTACTTGCTGATGATTGCAGCCATCATGTTGTATTATGGTCATATATGTGAGTACGAATTTCACTGTACATGTGGCAGTAAATTTGAACTTGAACTTTACACCAGATGTCACTATTCTTTATGGGAATAAATATTTGTAACATTACTGCAAACTCTACCTTACTCATTTAACTGTTCCTTACAGATGACACTATGCAGTGGTTTAATTAGTTTAGCAAATTGTCTCTTAGCTTTCTCTAGAACTGAGGGGCCATTTTTTTTTATAAAGGTTAAATCTGCATACAGAATTCTATGTGTGATTTCACAAACATAGTATATGACTTATATTAAGTATTACATTACTCATGATTAGAGTCATCTTCAAATGTAGCCTCTCATGTGGTGTCTTATCAAAAGATTTTTAAAAACTGAGACAAAAAGTGTGTGTCACTCTGATCAATGCTATTTTGCTTCCTTATATGATTATAGCATTGCTAGTGCACATGTATTTGATGTTTTGCTAAATTTGACCTAAAATAATTTGTTTTGGCAGCACGGTGGCGCAGTGGTAGTGCTGCTGCCTCACAGTTACGAGATCCCGGGTCCTCCCTGCGTGGGGTTTCCATGTTCTCTCCGTGTCTGTGTGGGTTTCCTCTGGGTACTCTGGTTTTCTCCCACAGTCCAAAGACATGCAGGTTAGGTGGATTGGCGATTCTAAATTGTCCCGTGTGGGTGTGTGTGTCCTGTGGTGGGTTGGCGCCCTTCCCGGGATTGGTTCCTGCCTTGCGCCCTGGGATTGGCTCCAGCAGACCCCCATGACCCTGTGTTTGGATTTAACGGGTTGGAAAATGGATGGTTGGATGGATGATTTGTTTCAGCTAACTTTTTCCACTATAAACTGACGAGCCTATGGTTGCTAGAATTGACACAGCTTTCTATATAATGGAACACTGTTTTCAGAATTTAGGTATTTCTCTAGAGTGCAGTGATTTCCAAAAATATGTGTATCATTCAACATACAAATCTGCAGTTGGGTCCTGTCGGTGAACTCACAATAAAAGTCGTCCAGGAGATGAATGCAGAAGTTAGCTAAGGAGATCTCAGTTCTTCAGTTGTTACCATCTCCAAATACTATTGGAACCTGAAGAAGTTTAGAAGGTGGGAGTTTAGGAAGGGCCAGAATTCAAAAGTCCCAGGGTGAAAGATATCAGCAACAGTGGTGATCCAACATGTTCAAAGTTTCAACAGTTGTGGTGGCTCCAGTACCCAGGTGTGGTGACACTTTTGTGACTTTAGTATATTGTCATTTCGATACAATACTGTAAATCAATCAGTTTCTAACTAGCAGGCAGTGACAGCTGCTTGTAGATATCCTTAAATTAAGATATTTATCTAAGATTAAGAGTTAAGATTTAATTTTTGTTGTCTGCCTTAGTTAGTCTTGAACTACAGAAGCTGGCTAGAAATGCATACTGTAATAATTATTTACAGGCATACAATAAATTAAAGGTTAAATAGTTAAATGTATATTTCCATATACAATAAATGCACGTAACATTTTTTATGATGTACAGTACTTTTAAAGTAAGAAAGCAGTGAGGGTAGGGTAACTACCTGTATACAGAGTTGTGTCAGAAGGTAACCATACTGTACATGAGAGGCCTTGTATTTTTTTTCTGATCTTTATATTTTGATGTGACAAATACACTCACCCCTGTGTGTAAGTTCTATTTATGTAAGGAAATTCACTTTCAAGAAGTTTCATAATTACTATCACTGGGGGAATGCCTCCATGTTATTCTGAGACCTTGAGACACACTTTATACATTAATTTAATTACAAAAATAAGGTCAAATGCTTACAAATACTCCAATAGTAACTGCATAATTTTGTGATTTAGTGTATTGTTTCAGTTGTATGAATAAAGTAATACTAAATAATGTGAATCTGCTTAGCCATTAACATAATAAGATTATTTAAGTTCTCTCTTGTCCTCAGCTTGCTCTGTCCCATAACTACAGTGCTAAATTTCATGTGTTCTGCCTTAAATGTACCCATATTTGGTGTTTATCAGATTTTTATAAGCTGTCTTGTGTAAAGATATCTTCTTATATTTAGTATGCTACCGTGGCTGTTCATTTGTCTATCCTGGATTTGAAATCACCTGTAGCTCGGAAACCGTTTCACCTATTGACTTGAAATTTGGTACGCATATACTACGTGACGTCTACTATCCGCTTTCAGGATGATGATTTTTATTACTCTTATTATTTTTATTTTCTTTTATTGTAGAATCAACTCTCGGCAGCACACAGCAGGGCGGCCGTGCAGCGCATGCGTATCGGCGACGTTCTCATTCCCTACCACAGCGTTTCTCAACCTTTAAGTATTTGTGACCCAAGTTTTCATAATAGTTTTAATTGCGCCCCCTAACGTTTTTTTGAAACCCTAATAAAATTTATTCCTACATTTTTTGCTGCCGATACACCGCTACAAGTTATTCTAGTATCAGAATGTAGTTTAAGTAAATTTGTTTTGGTTTCAATAGATGTATTTTTCATATTTTCGATTCTTGTTTTCTTTTTTTCACATCTTCGCGCCCCCTTTTTTGTTACAACCCCACAGGTTGAAAACCGCCTTCCTACCACCTTCACCGTCACCCCCAACCCGCATCATATCTTTAATCATTCTTGAGGCAGATTGAAGACTTAAGTGCCAGCTTAATAGAAAAATTAAAGAAAACGTACTAAGTAATTGCAACACAAACACTGACTTGATCAGTTTTAACATAAAAAAATCCAATCAGAAGAAAAGAAGCAGCGGGCCGCTAGGGTGGAGAAAAGAAGAGCTGCTCAGAAAGCAGCTAGCGCATGAACCTGAGCAAACGAATGCTAAACAGAGACAGAGAAAGAGTCAGAAAACTATGAATGCTTGAGTCAAGTGTATTTACTGCTCGTTATTGTGCAGTACGCGTTACTGGTCTTCTAATAAAATAAAAGAATAATAGTAACAAATTACTGTGCCTCACAATGTGCCTTCTGCTTCTGTTCGTTAACTTTACAGTTACCTCTGTATCACTTTCCAGAGAGGACTGTACAGAGAATGCCAGAAAATGCACCTATCTGTGATGACAGTGTGCTTACATTTGAATTACACTGAATCTGTCTATGTAATTACTGTCATTATGCAATGTAATAGAGCAATTAATATGAATCTACAGCAACTGTACAGCTATATGAACATTACACACTAATATTATGTACCTTTTCACATTTTCATACAGTATATTACTATCTACAGTATGTTCATTGTAACACTGTGTAATTATAAAGTAGCTGCATGGACAGACAGAGTGATTAAGGGCAAGAACACTGTAAAAAAAAAAAAAAAAAATTATGTTTAAGCTATAGATACACAGACAGGTCAGTAGCACATATGCTTTTGACTGAGAAGTTAGAAAATGCTTTGACTTGGATAACTGCACAAAGTTCATATCACTATGATCACTATCAGGTGTTACTAAGTCAGGTAAAAATATTATAGTATGTAGTAAACATATCATTTGACATTCCGTTAAAAAGTGTAGCTGCATAGTGGTAAGAACTGCTGCCTTACTGTTTATCTGGGTACTGACACTATCTGTGTTGAGTCTGCACAGTGGCCGGAACGATGGGTTCAACACGTGAAAGAAATGGCGAGGATGGCTCAGCATCGCACGATGTTTCTCTCTGTTGTACACAGGGTCACTGTGAGTCATAACTGACTCGATGACACCTAACAACAACAACACTTGTTCATTTGACTCTTCTTTAGGCATTCCTGTTTCCATGTGTAAGTGTGGTGGGTGCAAAAGTGTACTCTGCAATGGAGTGGCATCTCAACGTGGGTTGATTTCATGCCTTGCTTCTGATCCTACAAGGATACACAGCAGATACTTGAAAAACAAATAAACAAGTTTAAAAAGTTCTAAACTGTTTAAAAGTTGTGTGATAACATGAATTAGATGCTTGCTTTTTGCTATGCTTCCCCAGTGGGACATTGTCAGATATTTCCATGGGATGTCTGTGTACATATTTAAAAATCCTGTCAAATATGAACTGTTACTTGAAGCTATGTGTTAAGCTGTCATCAAAAAAATTACTTTTTTTATAGAATATTGCATAATGCATATACTTTGACTTTCCACCTCACTATATTAAGTGTTTGTATTCAGAAATATGCTTTCATAGTTTTATTTTAGCCTAATAGTCCAGCTGTGAAGCTGCATTTTTCATTTCCTTGTTTTAGCTAGAGTCCCAAAGAACCAGAATCTGGAACAATTGTCACAAGATTAAGACATCAGTCTGTACAGGTACCTCCACACATCTACACCTTATAGCACAACCAGTCTTGGCCTTAGTTACATACAAGCTGCAGAGACTTCAGCTGAATTAAGAACAAACTAGCAGACGACTGAGCTCCTAGGTGCCACCAACTCAATTCTTCTTCAGCTCTCACACACACGTTTGCTATGCACAAACTAGCACCAAATGTGAATTTACAAACCACATAACTTTTGAAAAGCTTTCACACTTTATTAAAATGTTACATTAGTTTCAGGAAAATTGTGTGGGAAGGTGAAGTTTAAAGTCAAAATATGTAACTAAAACAGATCTACTGATTCTCCTAATATCTTTTTGTGACATTTATGCATAACTTCTTGTATACAATACAAATGGATGAAACAATGTAAAACCTGATATATTTTAAACAGATTAGATAATGAGCATTCAACATTTTTTCTTTCAAGGTATATTTTTCATTTTTTGGAAGAAATATTAAGCGTAATAATATATGCTGTGTATTTAAAGGAAAATGAATTAAAAGAGCTCACGAGTACCGAGGTGATGTTTAATGACTCTGCAACAATAAAGTGTGGTTACAGAGCACAAAAACATAATGAACTGTTTTACACAAGGTGTGGTTTAGCTACACTTCATCTGAAATGCACAGCTGTTTTCTGACCACAACCATAAGCTAGTGACTTAATAAAGTAAACCTTTTTTTTTATTTAACATCAAGTTAAAAAGTTGTTTGTTCATTCTGTAAATTTTATTTAGGCCAAGCAGTAGGGCATAGCATTTATATGTTTATTAGCACATTGGTAAAGATTTCAAATTGTCATTCAAATGAAACACTCTTGTTACACATGCAATGAATGAGCTCAATTTCTAATTTAAAAATGATCTTTGAAAAACACAAATCTGTCACAAAAATAAGTGCAACTTATGCAATAATGAAACCTCTCAGGACATATTTCTGTAATAGTTTTAACTTTTTAATTCATTAAAGTTGCAGTATATGTGCATTAGTAAATGTCTTCACTAGAGTCATTGCTAATGTTCAGTCATGCATGCAGCTAAATTAAATATGTACATTAATGACTCCGCTACAAAGTCGGGGTCTGCCTGTAGCTATATACACTTTCTTACAAAGTGTTGATATTTGTCAGACACTGGGCACTGATGTTATTCTCCAGAGATTGCTCACATCCTCAGAAATCTGTCTCCAAATATCTGCTGTTGATATTATATAGGTAATAGAAGACATGCAGGTTAGGTGGACTGGCGATTCTAAATTGTCCCTAGTGTGTGCTTGGTGTGTGAGTGTGGATGTGTGTGTCCTGCGGTGGGTTGGCGCCCTGCCTGGGATTGGTTCCTGCCTTGCGCCCTGTGATGACTGGGATTGGCTCCAGCAGACCCCTGTGACCCTGTGTTCGGATTCAACGGGTTGGAAAATGGATGGATGGATCTATGTGGTTGGACAGACTTGGATCATTCACACATTTCTCTTTTGGCAAAGCCAAAATGGCCAAACAAAACACAAATGTGTCAGTGATGAGCTCTATCCTTGAAACTGAAACAGGGTCTCCAGAGCTCACAGGCAAACAACACATGCCATCTTTTATAAACCCTCCATCCATCCATCCATCCATCCTCTTCCACTTATCCGAGGTCGGGTCGCGGGGGCAGCAGCTTGAGCAGAGAGGCTCAGACTTCCCTCTTCCCGGCCACTTCTTCTAGCTCTTCAGGGAGAATCCCAAGTCGTTCCCAAGCCAGCCGGGAAACATAGTCCCTCCAGCATGTCCTGGGTCTTCCCCGGGGCCTCCTCCCGGTTGGACGTGCCCGGAACACCTCACCAGGGAGGCGTCCAGGAGGCATCCTGATCAGATGCCCGAGCCACCTCATCTGACTCCTCTCGATGTGGAGGAGCAGCGGCTCTACTCTGAGCCCCTCCTGGATGACTGAGCTTCTCACCCTATCTTTAAGAGAAAGCCCAGACACCCTGCGGAGGAAACTCATTTCAGCCGCTTGTATTCGCGATCTCGTTCTTTCGGTCACTACCAATAGCTCATGACCATAGGTGAGGGTAGGAACGTAAATCGACTGGTAAATTGAGAGGTTTGTCTTACGGCTCAGCTCCTTTTTCACCATGACAGACCGATGCAGAGCCCGCATCACTGCGGACGCCGCACCGATCCGCCTGTCGATCTCACGCTCCATTCTTCCCTCACTCGTAAACAAGACCCTGAGATACTTGAACTCCTCCACTTGGGGCAGAATCTCTCCCCCAACCCTGAGAGGGCACTTCACCCTTTTCTGGCTGAGGACCATGGTCTCGGATTTGGAGGTGCTGATTCCCATCCCAGCCGCTTCACACTCAGCTGCGAACCGATTCAGAGAGAGCTGAGGATCACGGCCTGATGAAGCAAACAGGACAACTTCATCTGCAAAAAGCAGTGACCCAATCCTGAGTCCACCAAACCGGACCCCCTCAACACCCTGGCTGCGCCTAGAAATTCTGTCCATAAAAGTTATGAACAGAATCAGTGACAAAGGGCAGCCCTGGTGGAGTCCAGCTCTCACTGGAAACGAGCTCGGCTAACTGCCGGCAATGCGGACCAAGCTCTGACACCGGTTGTACAGGGACCGAACAGCCCTTATCAGGGGGTCCAGTACCCCATACTCCCGGCACACCTCCCACAGGATTCCGCGAGGGACATGGTCGAAAGCCTTTTCCAAGTCCACAAAACACACGTAGACTGGTTGGGCAAACTCCCATGCACCCTCCAGGACTCTGCCAAGGGTGTAGAGCTGGTCCACTGTTCCGCGACCAGGACGAAAACCACACTGTCCCTCCTGAATCCAAGGTTCGACTATCCGACGGACCCTTCTCTCCAGAATCCCCGAATAGACTTTTCCAGGGAGGCTGAGGAGTGTGATCCCTCTGTAGTTGGAACACACCCTCCGGTCCCCCTTTTTAAAGAGGGAGACCACCATCCTGGTCTGCCAATCCAGAGGTACTGTCCCCGATGTCCATGTTGCAGAGACATGTCAACCAAGACAGCCCTACAACATCCAGAGCCTTGAGGAACTCCGGGCGTATCTCATCCACCCCCGGGGCCCTGCCATCAAGAAGTTTTTTGACCACCTCGGTGACCTCAGCCCCAGAGATGGGAGAGCCCACCTCGGAGTCCCCAGGCTCTGCTTCCTCATTGGAAGGCATGTTAGTGGGATTGAGGAAGTCTTCGAAGTACTCCCCACACCGACCCACAACGTCCCAAGTCGAGGTCAGCAGCGCAACATCCCCATCATATACGGTGTTGACACTGCACTGCTTCCCCTTCCTGAGACGCCGGACAGTGGACCAGAATCTCTTCAAAGCCGTCCGAAAGTTGTTCTCCATGGCCTCCCCAAACTCCTCCCATGCCCGAGTTTTTGCCTCAGCAACCACCAAAGCCGCATCCCGCTTGTACCTATTAGCTGCCTCCAGAGTCCACAGGACAAAAGGGACTGGTAGGACTCCTTCTTCAGCTTGACGGCATTCCTCACCGCCGGTGTCCACCAATGGGTTTGGGGATTGCCGCCATGACAGGCACCGACCACCTTACGGCTACAGCTCTGGTCAGCCGCCTCAACAATAGAGGAACGGAACATGGCCAATTCAGAGTCAATGTCCCCCACCTCCCTCGGGACGTGTTTGAAGTTCTGCAGGAGGTGGGAGTTGAAGCTACTTCTGACAGGGGACTCTGCCAGACGTTCCCAGCAGACCCTCACAACACATTTGGGCCTACCAGGCCTAACCGGCATCCTCCCCCACCATCGAAGCCAACTCACCACCAGGTGGTAATCAGTTGACAGCTCCGCCCCTCTCTTCCCCCGAGTGTCCAAGACATGTGGCCGCAAGTCAAACGACACGACCACAAAGTCAATCATCAAACTGAGGCCTAGGGTGTCCTGGTGCCAAGTGCACATATGAACACCCCTATGCTTGAACATGGTGTTCGTTATGGACAATCCGTGACGAGCACAGAAGTCCAATAACAAAACACCGCTCGGGTTCAGATCGGGGGTGCCATTCCTCCCAATCACGCCCTTCCAGGTCTCACTGTCATTGCCCACGTGATCATTGAAGTCTTCCAGCAGTACGAGGGAGTCCCCAGAAGGTATGCCCTCTAGCACCCCCTCCAGGGACTCCAAAAAGGGTGGGTACTCCAAACTGCTGTTCAGCGCATACGCATAAACAACAGTCAGGACCCATCCCCCCACCCGAAGGCGGAGGGAGGCTACCCTCTCGTCCACCGGGGTAAACCCCAATGTACAGGCTCCAAGTTGGGGGGCAATAAGTATGCCCACACCCGCTCGGCGCCTCTCACCGGTGGCAACTCCAGAGTGGTAGAGAGTCCAGCCCCTCTCAAGGAGATTGGTTCCAGAGTCCAAGCTGTGCGTTGAGGTGAGCCCGACTATATCTAGCCGAAACCTCTCGACCTCGCGCACTAGCTCAGGCTCCTTCCCCTTCAGAGAGGTGACATTCCACATCCCAAGAGCCAGCTTCTGTAGCCGAGGATCGGACCGCCAAGGTCCCCGCCTTCGGCCACCACCCAACTCACACTGCACCCGACCTCCTTGGGCCCTCCCATAGGTGGTGAGCCCATGAGAAGGTTTATAAAACCTGGTATCACTAAAAAGGTAGTCCTGGATTGACTGGGATCTCTAAATTGGTTGTGCGTGTGTGTGAATGTGCCTAACAATGGACTGGTTCCCCACACAGAGTTACTTTCTGCTTTATGCCCACTGCTGCCAAAGATCGGCTATAGATACTTACATCATGTTAGGGGAAAAAGCGAGGAAATTAATGTGTATTTTATTGAAAGTTCAAGTCTCATTTATAAACCCTCTTTTATAAAAGCATACAGGTAGCAAATGATATTTTAAATCCAGTCTCTGGAGCATCAGAGCCAATCAACACCTATCAGTCAGTCCTTTTATTTCATGCAGCTTCTTAATTAACATTTTTCTCTTCATTTCACTTTATTTATTTCATTTGTGCAATTATAGCACACACAGAATATAATGTCCTATAACTCCAACCTGTAAAATGTTTTCACACTCTCAAGAGGCCTGATCACTTCTTCACCTCTGTTCTAGAATGCCCTTTTCCAATTGTGTTTTGTTTTTTAACACTTCTGACATGTATTTCTAGTTGGCTTGAGGCTAAATCCTACCTTCTGAGTTATTTACAAAGAAATTTAGCTTAAACAGCAATTCATCTGTCCAAAATTCCCACCAGCATTATTATTGTATAATCTGAACTTTTCATTAATCTCTTTCGACTTAAACATTGTGTAACATTATTGAGTATTTTGTTGAATGTTTTTATGATATTCAGTACTGAAATCTGGAGGAAGGTCACCTACTTACAGACTTTTATGGAAGGACAACATTGTCAGTAATTGCTTACATCAAAAGGTAACATTATTGAGTATTTTGTTGAATGTTTTTATGATATTCAGTACTGGAATCTGGAGGAAGGTCACCTACTTACAGACTTTTATGGAAGAGGTCCTTCCTTTACAGCTGCTAGTGTAGTATATAATATAATGCAACAGAAGAATGTAATAAGAAAGTGGGTAGAGGGAATATTTATATCTCAAAGTACGCAGTTGTCTGCTACCATTTAATTTTGGACTCCAGGATTGCAAGGAACCCAACCCAACAGTAGGGGAAATTCTACTAGAATGATTCCCAAGAGCATTACCAGCTCTAGAGGTTTACCAAGCAGCATCACCGTAAATAGTTCTCTTTTCAGCTCAGTACCTAGCTGAGCTCGGAGTCAGGAGCAGAGTGAGAGGCAAAGGTTTATTTGGTAGAAGGAAATATGGCCCAGAGTGTTTTATGAAAAGTTTAGAAGGTGAGAAAGGAGGATATTGTATGGTTTTATTGGTGGCAAAGACTCCCACCTTGCAGACAGAACTGAAAAAACACTTCTTCCAATAATTCTGTGTTTCGGAATGCTGTAGGCAATCCCGTAAAGGTCACAGTGCTTCAAAAATTAATGTTTCATAGTCCAATACAAAGTACATTTTAATAATACTTTATTTATGATACAACCTTTCAGTAGATCACGTGTTAGAGAAATATCATTCATATTCATTATTTGTATTGTATCATATGATGTTGTTCATAGGACTTTAACCTGAATGTTTTATTTAAAAGTGATTTTTAACGTGTAATATTTTACGAGAGTTAAGGAGTTCATACCATAAGTTTGCAGGTATCAGGATGTGACTGGGACTCCTCTCCTAGTTACTCCATTTGTCTGCATGTTTCCATTGGTCCGTCTATCTTTGTCTGTTGCTGTGCACCATTAATCAGGCAGTAGTCACTTCATTAGAGGAACAGGTTAAATAAAAAAGAGAGTTTTGTAAAGGCACTTTATAGAGGATTACGTTACATGTGTCAGCACAGGCCTGTTATCAAACTCTCTCTAAGTATCTTGGTGATTCTTGAAATTTTCTGCCTAGCTGTTCATAGATTTACCTTTTGTTTTATACTACGTAGATACCTTTACCTGGACGTGTATTACTTTTCACCTGCTTTTCTTACCTAGTTATGACATCTTCCTGCATTTTAATGTTTTTTTTGGAGTCATAGACTTTAAATCAAATATATATATTTTAATTTAACTGTTTTGATTTCTGTCCTGCTTCCTCAACCAGGTGTACACCCTGACATACAGTACGTGTGCTTTACTGGGCTATACACCATGTTAAAGCTTATTGCCGTGGCTTTTTTTCTGCCACGACGCAGATGCTAAATGGCTGCATAACACAGGCTCCCACTTCAGAGGTTGCACCTGTTTGTAGTTCATCTTGCCGTGGGGCTATATATGTTTGGTTTCTGTCCTCTGAGGAAATTACTTGTTTTTCTCTTTTAGCAAGAGCTAATACATGTGAATTAGTGAAGTTGTAGCTTCAAGCCAGAATGAAGAGAGCTCACCGTGGGTTGTTAGGTCTGCTGGTGACATTCATTCCTGAAATTGTAAAGTCATTTGTGTCCAAGGTAGAGGTGCAAATAGAAAGTATTGTAATATGCTTCTGAAGTTAACCCAATTATTTGAATGGTGCAGTGGTATTTTCATCTAGTATTGAAAGATGATTACTGTAGCTTTGTCATTGAAATCTCCGTGGAGCTCAACACATAACATTTCCCATTTGTTTCTACCAGCTGAAAAGCATGTTAGTGAATGATTGAAGGTTCAAGTCTTGGAGAGGATGAACATTCAGAAAACCTGTTCAGTTGGTATTCAAAGTGATAAATATCTTCTAGGTCCCTTGTTAATGTAGTTGTAGACCTGTAGAGCACCATTTCACGTGTATCGATTTAATTGCTTTGGTATGTTAATGACAGTCATCTGGATGAGAAATTGGGATGACTTAGCAGTTAGTTAGCCCAATGAACTGAATGTTCTCCCCTCCTTTGTGAAATACCTAGTTTTTTTTGTAAGAAAGGTGGAATTGTGAAGTCAAGGCCAAGTCCAACACAGTGGTGCCCAGTGACAAAAGGATTAACAGGTTTAAATGGGTATGGTGGGGTAGTGTCCTTGAACAATCTGAAGAGGCAAGCTTCAATACATAAACATCTATTGCTTTCACTAATGATAGCCACTACTGAGACACAAGAGCCCCATTGCTACGTTTCATTGTTAAAATGGATTTAACGTTTCTACATGTTAACAAATGATTGCTTACTGCTACATAGTTTGTGTTCCTTTCCAAAATTTATGGTTGGCCTGTTTCACTACATCTCAATGGCACGTCAATTCATCCTCTACACGGAAGGGCTTCCTAGGCAACAGCCAGTATTCCTATGGCACTGGGTGACCTGTTTGGATTTTCTTGATTCCTGTTTTCTTTTCTGTGGAATTTTTCTTGAATATTCTGTATAAAATCACTGGAATGTTGTATTGCATTACATTTTAAGTCTATTGTTTTAATTATATGTTTCCCTAGTATATGAACTTGTATATTAAATGCACAGTGATTTGTATTAAATGAGCTATTTTTATGGATTTGTGCTATGCTTACCCTTTCTACCTCACAGCTCCAGGGATGTTGCTTCTCAGCCGAGCCATTTACTTGTTATCTTCCTGTCTGCGTTGGTTTTTGCCAGATAGTTCCCGCATCAGAAAGACTTCCATTTCGGAGTTAGCTAATGGCAATTTTGAAATGATTCAGGATGTGAGTGTGCCCAGCAATAGGCATCCTTGACATTCTGCTCTGGCTGGCATTTAAATTAAGCCCAGTGCTTCTTCATGTGACCCTAGTATGAACAAAGCTAATTCAGAATTGGTTCAGTTGTGCAGGTAGATATGGATGCTAAACATAATTGAACAAAAATTCTAATATCACAAAATAATGAGTGTATAACTTAAAATAACAAAAGAGATTTTACTATTTGTACATTTGTACTGGAGTATCCACAGAGGGTTCAATCACTGGAGGTCTGCAGACAGACCCTTCTCTTACTTTTTGCACTTCACGGGAAGAACATAAGCCTAGTTTGTATCTAGGGGTGGACAAAATGTAGCAAAAGAAAGCACATTACGCTTCTGGGTACTTGCATTAGATTTGTGGGAATATTATCAGTTGATGATACGTTACAATCAGGTGTTCTAAGACTAACATGTCACCCTGTGTTGCAAGTGTGACATACTGTACAAGTGTCTCAAATCATGTTAAATTTGGTCTGAGTTACGACTCCCAGAAACGTTTTCAATTTGATCATTGATCAAACTGCAACTTCACTTAGAGCTCATGGGTGTGTGAGCTTGAGTGAAACTAAAAAGGAGAGCTGAGTTGGTTAAAGAACCACACACAGATGACAATATCTTTAGCAGCAACAGAAAAGAAGCCACGTGTATAATGTGTGTAAAACTGAAACCAGGCCTGCAACACAGCCCTCGTGCTGTATCAGCACACTTTGGTCTGTGATGCACTTCAGCTGTTGAATAACAACTTAGTCTTTATCTGAACCTCAGTATCATCTGTGTGTAATTTGAAGTCCTCTTCAGGATGACTTTGTCTTTACATGTTTGTACAGTGCCATCTTAAAATCTTGCAATTTCCCTCTCACTTTCCACAGTTGTAAATGAAGCAAAAAGCTTGCCTACATTAGTTTTATATACAATAATAATAGATTTCATTTCCACCCATCACATGGTAGAAATGGAAAGGAGTCAAAGCTGCAAAGGATACATGTAAGGACAGATGTTTCCAACAAGAATAGCCAAATGATCTGGCACACCATACAATTACACTGTTTGGCGTAATTAGTTTTACTGCCACTTTAACAATCAACCTATATCACCTTTTATGTTTCCTTACCCTTATTAGCCCCTTCTCTCTCCCTAATTTTTAAGATAAGAGAATGTGTATCAATTTTTTAGGAGCCTGAATGCCAGGAAGATGACTGTCCCTGTGGTGTATCATCTGGGAGTCTGAAATAAGCCTGCTTCTGTATTTATTAAAATATTTAATACACTGCAAATATTCAAGGTTCCAGCCTGCTTTAAAGCTGTTGGTATTATCCCAGTTTACAAAGAGGGATAAGATTAAGCCAGTAGGCCAGTCACCATCAGAATGCCATCAGAAGTTATGAAAACCTTTGAGTGTTTCATACTGGCCCACCTTAAATCCTTTTCTGATCTCTTCCTCGACCCCTTACATTTACTACACAGAGCAAACCATTCAATTTAAGATGCGGTCAATTGGTGCATCCATCAGATTCTTTAACATCTCCATTCACATAATACATATATTAGGACCTTTTTTGTATCGTTCAGTTCCAATCTGACACTATAGTACCAGAGCTGCTTTATAGAAAGCGAATTAGGCTAGCTGTACCTCCCAGTATTTGTCAGTGGACTACTTACTTTGTGACATAAGGAGTTAATATGCAACACTTGACTTGTATTTCTCTGATCCTATGACTGTCAGCACAGGTGCTCCCCAAAGCTCTGCTATTGTTCAGAATTTACACTAATGACTGTATCTCCAATGAAACATCCATCAAAATTGAGAAATGTGTTGATTTTGTGACAGTTGTGGGTATCATCACTAATGAAAATGAGATCCGATAACAAAGAGATTGAAATCAAGGAGTGAAAGTTAGAATGTTTGCACGTTCAAGCATGGTTTTGGTGGGTCCATTGCTAAGTAAGACTTTCTGCCATCTCTGTAGCTTCTTTCCTGAAGTCATTCAGCTCTTTAGCAGACATATTCTGCTGTAACTTACCTTTCCTTCCTAACAAGTTTGCACTGCGCTGGGTACTTGATCTTGATGGATATTTGTATGTTTGTAGAATAACACTAAAATTGCTTATCCTGTATATACAACAGAATGCTTATTCCTCAGTGTCATCACTTTGCATCTGAAAACCAGTAAAGCTAGCAGAACTGATGAAGATTGTTAACTAGAATGGGTTGAGAAAATCACTCCCAAAAATTGCAGGGGAGGGAGGATTGTGCAGTAAGCTACTGTACTTTGAGTTCTGTTTTGTAAGCATCAAGCATTTTTCTGTAACCTTCCACTATACAGGAACCCAGAACAGGTCTACTGTGACATGATTTGAAAGTCATTATTTTAATTCTTTAAATGTTACATTTTTACTCTTAAGACTTGCTTAGTCTTAAAGAAAGATGATACATTAGCAAATTTGACAGTTTTACTGAAAAGCTGTTAAATGTGATACACAAAGAGAGAGTAAAATAAAAAATTAATTAATGCACAAAATGGATAAGTCTTTTAATTTAGTATGCAGTGACACATCCTTTAGCAGCAATGTCAGCATCCAAACATCTCTAGTTACTAATCACTTTCTCCCGTCTGTGTAGAGGAATTCTTGCCCAGTCATCCTTACAACATTTCTTCTGCTCCAGATTTATTGGCTGTCTGGCACAAGTGTTTCTGTATTGTTGGCACTTCAAATTTGACTCCACTGTTCCACAATATGGGTACCTCTTCCCCTTAACCCATTCTTTGGTTTATATCTTTAGGATCGTTTAGATATTGGAGGCATAACATTTTGGTCACCATTTAGTCCCAGGTCGAAGGCATGATATTCCTCTCTAGAATTCTTTGACAAGACTCTGAATATGTGATTTCCTTAATTATGGACTGTCATTAAGATCTATAAGCAGAACAATAGCTCCAAGATGATGACACTCATACCACTATGCTTGACAGTGGAGATAAAGGTTTACTGTTGGCGAGCAGTATTATGTTTTCACTTAATGAAACTTTTTAATTGTGCCTAAAACATTTTCTTTAGCAAGCTAACTAGTGGGTGGCACAGTGGCGCAGTGGGTCGTTTCCCGGGTCCCCCCTGCGTGGAGTTTGCATGTTCTCCCCATGTCTATGTGGGTTTCCTCCGGGTGCTCTGGTTTCCTCCCACAGTCCAAAGACATGCAGGTTAGGTGCATTGGCGATCCTAAATTGTCCCTAGTGTGTGCTTGGTGTGTGTGTGTGTGCACCTGTGGTGGGCTGGCACCCTACCCAGGGTTTGTTTCCTGCCTTGCGCCCTGTGTTGGCTGGGATTGGCTCCAGCAGACCCCCGTGACCCTGTAGTTAGGATATAGTCGGTTGGATAATGGATGGATGGATGGAAGCTAACTAGTATAAAGACGTTCATTTGGAGAGCAAAAGTTTTGTGTTGTCTCCCCTTCTATTCAAATAATTGCTTTTCTCCTTGTGTTCTCTGCCAGACTGTTAAGTTACAAGTGCAGTGCTCTGAGGAGCAAATGTGAAGGATGTCAACATCTAGGTAAAGTTCCTATTATCATTTATTTTTCATAAACGTTATGTCTTGCTGTTTTTCGTTACTGACTAACATGCAAGATTTTGCTGAGGTCTTACGTTTCCATGGATCATGGCATTATGTTGTATAATTACTGTATGGATTAGATCACATTGACTGGATTTGTCAATTTTATAAAATAAAAGATCTTTGAAATTGTGTCCAGATGGTTGGCTCTGTTAGAGACTGGTCACATTTATGTCCATGACTAAGCCTAATAACATAATGTACTGTGCTTTTACACTATTCTGAGGTACCTATTTCTTTTCCTTTTGCATTTATCATTATAAAGGATTAAAGGTTGTAAGTAAGCCCTTTCTTTTACAAGAATAGAACCGAATACAACAAACTCCACACTTAGTGTGTTTTCTTTGTATTCCTAATTCCTCAAATGTCATCAGAGGCAAAGGATAGGACCATTGGCAGGAAGGTATGTAATATGCTAGCCTTGCTAGAGGCTATGATTTAAAAACCTCCACGCAGTTCCAACTGCAGGCAAGGATTCAGCAGACCATGATATGGATGTCTTTGAGTGACCACAACAAAGAAGAAGTGACACATTACACACGTGTATCTAATCGATTGTTTGAAGGTCTGCCACCTGTATCGCTACTGACAATGCTGGCAGACACACTCCATGCCAGCAGAATTTTCTTTAAATATATTTTTTTACTGTAAATTTACCCTTGTTTTAAAAAAAATCTGTTAACAAGCAATACATTCTGGCACATTTCATTTAGGTAGAATTACTGCCATAGAGAGAACCCCCTTTTTCCTCAATTCTTTCTGCTTCCTTGGATTTAAAGTTCATGTCTATCCCAATGGCACTAGGGTGTCAGCCTAATGTGAGGAATACTCACTCATCCTGCATGAATTTAGAGTCACCAGTCCCCTTACCTGCATCACTTTACATCTTTAGTTATGTAGAAGAAAACCAATGCTGCAGGAGATGATTTGGAGCTGAAAATTTTGCTTAAAATTCTGGAGCTATAAGGAGAGTAAAACTCAAGTACACACATGTAGGCCAAGCAGGTATGATTAAGATGTCCTGGCTGTTAGGGGAGGAACAATGTAGGACAAAGGGGTAGTTGGAGCACAGCTAGTGAGTACACAGGAAGGATGTTAGTATTCATCTCAGGAGAGTGTAATATTTTTTAGCAACTAAATATACACATATCCTGAAGATAGTTTCATTTGAAATCTGCACTGCTTTCTGAATGACTAAAGCTTAGTGATATTACTCCTTATGTCTAGTGAATTTTGAATGAAAAGATTCTTAGCACACACTGTAGGTTGTACTCAGCTTTCAGTTCTTTTATACAATATATAGATATAATTATTTCACAGGGCACTTCTCTTTGAAGGCACTACAGTAGCTGGTACACATGGATACTTAGGCTTGGCTTATATTAATCTATTTGATATATTTAACCTGACACTTTAGTCATTAAGACCAAAACCCATGTAGATATTATCTTTTACATGTATTTATATAAGGTATTTAAATTAAATAATGCTCTCCAGCCTCTGATTAAATGATCTACAGGATTTCCCTTTTGACATATATGCATTGCATTTGTTTTAGTCAAATGACCTCCTTCACTGAGACTCATGCTGTTAATTTTTAAAGTATAGTTAATAAAAGGCTTTATTTCTGGAACTTGATTAATCAGATCCAGGGTCCTGTGAGTCCAAAGACTATGAGCATCATGCACTACCAGATGCACCCACTCACACTAACAAGTAACCATTTACCCCAGCACCCATGTTTCTGGAATGTGAGAGGAAAGCTGGAGCACTTCAATGGAAACATACAAAGGGATGGGAAGAAAGTGCAAACACCACTCAGGAAAAACTGGGGCACTGAATTCATGAGGCAGCACTGGTAACCACTTTTCACTGAACAACTTATTCAAAACTCTGGACAATTCAAAATACAGTAACTGACTGTATTAATTCTGACATCTGCAAGGTAAAAGGGTCCGTGTTTTATTATGTTAGCAATGTTCAACCAGTTTAGCAGAAGTAATGTACAAAGCATACACAATGAATATGATTATGTATATTCCATATAATGCACGTACAAAGGCTTGTGTTTATACAGGTTTTTTTGTATAAACATGATATGGCAATTGTTATGTGCTGCTTAGAATTTCACTGTATATGTGATATTACTCCTTGTCCTATATAATATATGTGTGTGTGTGTGTGTGTGTGTGTATATTGTAGTGTGATGCCGGAGCCCTTGCCCGGCCAGGATGCCTCCATGCTGGGAGGACCGGGGTAGCAAGTGTGCCCAGAGCGTTACCTCCCCCAGGACGCTAGATGGCAACCCCTCTGGGCTGCAGCGGTGCCTCGGACTCCCACAGGGCTCCATGGGAGTTGGAGTTTGGTGAAGCCCTGTTGGGATCTGCAGGCGCCGCCAGGGGGTGCTGCAACAGGAGCTGCTGAGCCCTTATGGGCAGTTCATCCGCCGCACCCGGAGGTGCTGCTGGAAATAAATCATCAAGCACCTGGAGCACTTCCGGGTGTGTTTTAAAAGGAGCCAGCAGCCACTACTCCAAGAGCCAGAGTCGGGAGGAGGAGGAGGAGGACGACGGGAGAGTGGAAGAGAAAGACAAGGAAGAGAAGAAGAAAAGTATTGTGTTTGTGCTGTGTTTGTGGGACTGTGCTGTGCCTGTAGGAATGGGGAAGACGTTGCCCACAGGCGAAGAAAAAGAAAATAAAACATTTTTTTGTTTTATCAGTGTGCCTCCTGCATCTGTCTGTGTCAGGTTGAACGTTGATATAGTGCCTTTTGTCACAATATATATAATGTGCATATGTGTATATATATATATATATATATAATATATATTATAAAATCTGTGTGTGAGTGTGTGCAGCATATAAACTGTATTTGTAGATAATATGCATTGTGTGTATGTGTTATACATTCTTTGGCTTTTTATGTGCACAGGCATTAATAGGTTACTGTTTAGGAGAATTTATATGCTGTATATACATTGTTTTTGGGCGGCACGGTGGTGCAGTGGTAGCGCTGCTTCCTCGCAGTTAGGATACCTGTGGTTCGCTTCCTGGGTCCTCCCTGTGTGGAGTTTGCATGTTCTCCCCGTGTCTGCGTGGTTTTCCTCCCACAGTCCAAAGACATGCAGGTTAGGTGCAGTGGCGATCCTAAATTGTCCTTTGCGTGTGTGCCCTGCGGTGGGCTGGCGCCCTGCCCGGGGTTTGTTTCCTGCCCTGTGTTGGCTGGGATTGGCTCCAGCAGACCCCCCTGACCCTGTAGTTAGGATATAGCGGTTTGGATAATGACTGACTGACATTGTTTTTCTACAGCATGTTTATGTCCACACAAAATACAGGTATATGTGATACTGTTAGGCACTACATATCTGAACTGTGTGTGTGGATATTCAGTAATTCAAATTTATTTAAATATAGTGTTGAAATGCAGAGTGTTTTACATTTCTGTGTGCTTGTATATGTGGTATATATATTTATGAAAATTTTATTAGTAAAGTTTATATATGAACAGAGTATGTATGTGTGGAGCACAGAGTTAATTTGTGCATTTGCAGTATATATGGCTTTAAAAATGTCATGTATTAGTTCATTTGATTTCATTGTTGTGTGTTACTGTGTCTATCAGTCTGTTGTCATTAATATAATTTCATTGATCCTGTGTGTACGAGAATGAAATGTTCTGAGATGTTTTCATTTAAAAACTGGAAATTATGACAGCTTTAAGATGCTTTTTTCAATTGAACTTGTGCAATGACAGTCTAACAGTACCATTACAAACAAGCTGACTAAAAGATCTGCGAGTCTGTTAAATGTATGCACTCAAACTTCAGGGATGACTCACTTACCACATCAGAAATGGCACTAATCAAAATGAGAAAACTTTGCAGTTTCACACAGGAAACTGGTACTGATAGGAACTTCAAAGTGACAAATACGATTTTAAGAATCACACACACAAAGTATTCTGCAGGGGAGGAAACCATACAAGCAAAGTTGAGCTTACCTTCAAATGAGCTTGTGTAAGTGCCATGCAAGTATTATGGTATGGGGAAAAAATAAGTGGTTTTTAGTGTGTGTGTTTTTCTTTTTTTCTTTTTTCTTTTTTGTTAATTTGAAACTTTGTTCCTCCCACCTAACATGCAAATCTGCACACTTAGCTTGGTCTGCAGTCTGCAGGTTGCCTTTGGTAAAGTGGATCTTTTAATGAGGGCAGACAGGAGAAAAAAATGTGGTGAATGTGAGTATTAAACACACCCGTAACCCTGGGGTGAGCGCTACTGGAAAGAGTCAGAAGCGACTCAAGTTACAGATGTGAGTTGCATTTAAAGTTACAAACTTTAGAGCAAACTCACTTGGTCAATTTGTGGTTGTATTTGAAATGATAAAAAGAAACAAGTTCTTGGAAGATGTTTATACAGTATAAAACAGGGTCAAAAGTCACCAAGTCCGAATGCTGACTCTGTAGAGAATGTGAAATTCACTCAGACATTTTTTCTTTCATTTAAAAATAGTGTATTCTGAGTGAGTTTGAAATGTGGCCTTACTTGGGTTGACAGCAGCAAAATGATCTCATTTCTTAACAACAGAACAAAGATACTAAACCAAAATAATAAAATTGTTCATTACCTTGAGATAAAATTTGGTATGCCACAATATTATTACTGAATGCATTTTTGTACAGTTCATTGGGAGTTTCTGGCTTGCTTTTGTTTAGTTTGAGTTCAGCCTTTACTCCCCAGTAACTAAAAGGAGGATTGATCAGTTCTATAAAGTTGATTGCTGGATTGATGGAAGAATAATTTTAGGGTAACATACAGTAGCATTCATCTGTAAGAAATAGCATAAAGGGTTAATAAGTGTGGGAAACTAAATAAAGGTCAAGTGAACAACAAAATGTACACTGAAATATGAGAATTGGTTTAGGAAAAATACTG
>JANRMT010062856.1:45671660-45685163 GCA_026402145.1 Polypterus bichir lapradei
AACAAAATGTACACTGAAATATGAGAATTGGTTTAGGAAAAATACTGTCAAGTAAATAAAGAATGTAAGAACCAGAATATAATATAAGAGACTTTTATTTTATATAAATCATTTGGATGTAAACTAATAAACTAACCAGAGTAAAATGTACAGTATGCATTGATTGACACTGTATGTAAATTCAACAGTTTATAAAGTGAACCTCTATTCTTTGTTTTTCTGACCATGCTGTAGCAGACTGCTTTTGAAGAATGCTCCCTCTAAGGCATTTTTGCTGAGGAGTCATTAAAAAATACAATTAACAGCTTTTATCCTGCCTAATTACTGAATTGTCTTTTAAGGGGATGTTTCTTTCTTTAATAAGATGTTACATTTCTACCAAACACCTCCTCATGATGGGCAACATTACCACCATTCATTCATTCATTCATTCATTCATTTTCCTTCACCACTTATTCCAGTGGTCACTAAAGAGTTGAGGCCTCTGCAGTACAGATCTTTGGACAAGCCAGCACTCCATTGCAGGGCACGCTCACACACTTAGGTTCAGTTTAGAGTCACTAGTGAACATCACTGGCATGTCTTTGGGGTGTGGTAGAAAGTTGGGAGTTCCTGCAAAAGCGTATAGCAGCAGCACTAACAAATGCTTCATTTTGTAATCAACATTGCTATGAGTTAGTCAATATTTTATAGGACTTTTCCTAGAATGTAGAATTGTAATTCATTTATTAATTTTACAAAGCAAATGGTAAAGATTTTTAACAGCGGGCAATTATCTTCTTTGACTTCATTAGATCCTTACAATTGTGCAGTTTGTTAAATCATACATGAGGTTAGGTGTTAAAAATTACCATAAAAGGAGGAAAAAAGTTAAGTTGCTACATTAATTGTATAGAAAAATTAATATAGCTTTTTGTTGTGCTCATACGAACTAGGATTGCCATTACTAAACATGAGTTACAAATAAACAAGTATGAAAAATTGTTGGTTATACACCTACTCTCATTAATCGCTTAGAATTCAGAATTTTGTGCAATCTGATAAATGGCAGACAATGACTTTTTTCTGATTATATTTATCCCACCTATCTTATGATGTGCATCATATGAAGAGAATGGAGATCTTATTCATGACCTGGTAGAGCAGAACAGAAAACTGATAATAACAGACAACATAGCTGATTGAAATAAAACCAAACAGCATTTGATTTCAAATCCATAAAATTGTCACCAGTTTGATAGTAAAAATTAGCTGAGCAAATCATGCCCCCAAATTTGTTTTATCTATTTCAATGAAGTCACCCCAAATTATTTATTTCCATTATATCATTAATTATAAATATAACAAGAAGTACTGTCTTAGTATCACAATTAGTTTGAGTTGTTGTACTTTGTTAAGGATGTGCAGAAACCACCTTTTTCAAAGTTATCTGAAATTCTGCAAAAGAATATATTTTTTTTTTGAATTAAAAAAATATTTAGCAAAGACTTTAGCTTATTTTCTACTCTTAATTTTCATAATATTGTTTCATAATGCAGCATTTTCAAATAAAGTTGAATATTTTAGACAGCTAAATGTGTGTATGTAGGTTTGGATTTTTTTTCTCCCTAAATAATAAAAACCATCATTTAAAAACTGCATTTTGTGTTTGCTTGTGTTATATTTGACTAATGGTTACATGTGTTTGATGATCAGAAACATTTTGTGTGACAAACATGCAAAAGAATAAGAAATCAGGAAGGGGGCAAATAGTTTTTCACACCACTGTAGGTCATACCACGGACAGCAAAACAACAGTACATTGCAGTAATGTGACTTGTCTGTTTTCTTTGCTAAATGTCATAAGAAGTGGCATAGATTGGTCCTGACCCACTGGCCCCTTTTATTGTGGTTATGAACCTGAAAATGGTGAATGATTTTTTCTCTTACCTCACCTGATGTTGTCGTATTCTTCTTACCCCTGACCTATTCCTCTTCTCTCACTTCCTCTTTCTTGGTTCTTTTGCTTATTTTATGCTCAGTTTTACCGAACTAATAGTTACCTTAGCTTGAATCACCTTTTTATGTATGTATTGGCATGGCATCACAGTTTCCTCATTGACTGATTCGACAGTTGTGCTAAACATTAAGATTGTTTCTGCTTAGACAATGACTGCTGTGTGTTGTTTGTGTTCAACGGAAGTTATGGGGGGGCCTGTGTTGTGAGTGGCAGTGCTTTCTATGAGACAGCACAAGGTTAACATTTGACATTTGTGTCCAGGATTATAAAAAGAGCGTTTGACAGATTTGTAAATCTGTATGTGTGAGGAAATTGTGTATAAAGTTGTGCAAAATATGGAAACCAGGTTAAGCTTTGGAGTGTTGTGTTTGAAGTATCAGCTTTAAATAAACTACAGGACAGGAGCTTTGTGATGAATTTTATAATGAAGGACAGTTCATAGAAATCAAGATAATTTAACTGAGTTTTAGCAATTTTTGCTTATTTTAGCTTCAGAAAAAAGCTAAGAAAAACAGTAGCATTTTTATTTTATGCAATTTCAAATAGATTTAACACTTGAATTGTTCCAATTGCTTGACCTTACTGTACAGAGTCACAAGGGGGCAGTATGTCACAACACATTAGGAGGTTCAGAACTACAGTATTTATCAGGCACCCTGTATATACCGTGACACTTGTTATTGCTCACAATTAAACTCTTTCAGAGGCCAATAGCAATCGTTACTTTACAGTGAACTATGAATCAAAAGGTAACCATCATCAAATCAGTTTTCTATACAGAACTTTTTCACACTACACATTTCTTTAAGTAACTTGAAAAGCCAATGATGAAATAAAGTAATGTATTAATTGACTGCAGTTAATGAAAAAGTAGTAAAGTAATAGAAATGTGATTAATGGATTTAAAGGCAAATATAGCTGTGCATTAAAGTAAGAATGGTTTACTGTGAACATTTTTTCAATCATGTTGCAGTTATAAATTGTATATTGTTATGTAAAGTATAATGACAAGGTGAATTTGCTGTATTTTCCCCCTACATTTCAAAATTGTGCCTGTCATGTTAACAAAGAGGCCCTAATTTAACAAAGTTGGAAGTGCCCTGTGACTGGCACACTGTTCAAGGTGGATTCTCCCCTGTATGTGTGGGTTCTCTTGATATTTTGATTTCCGATGACATCCTAAGGATGTGTTGTTTGGGTTTACAGGGATCTCTAAACTAACTTGCTGTGACCGTACATGTGCCTTGTTATGGACTAGTATCCTGAGGTGGCCTTAGTGGTGTGCGGGTCCTAGGGCTGACCAACCCCACGTGGGGCCGGTTACGTCAAACGCTATTACCGGTATGTGTGCACTGTATAAACCTGTGCGCAAATTTAATGAAAATACTGGTAAGCGATTTCATCATGAATTATGAATTGCACTTTTTTAATACGTTGTAGATTATATTGTTATATTTTGGTAAAGTCCGCGTGTTACCTTGAAAAAATTTACCTGAATACTGTAATGAGAAAATCCGGTGTATGTTCACATTATTTTTAAAAAACACATAATTGGGACTTTGTGATAAAGAGTCTTCCATCCAATGACAGATGCCAATCTTTGATGACTACAGAGATATTGACCAAGGAGGTCTGTGCATGCCTGGTGAAAAGTAATGATGATGCTGTCCTAAGATGGAAAAAACAATCAAAAAATTGTAATAAAGCCTTAATTTCCCTGCAAAGCCTAATGTAAAGTTACCCATGTGTAATTATTCAATATGTAGTGTAACCACAAGGGGGATCCACTGAATTGTGTACGGTGTATTTTGCTGGTATTGAATGAAGAAGGTGTCACTTTTGTAGAATAAAGTTCTCCTTTTGAACCTGGAATTGTGTTGGGTATTGCTGTGTTTGTCATTTGGGGCTCAGTGGATCCCCCTTGTGGTTACACTACATATAGAATAATTACACATGGGTAACTTTGCATTAGGCTTTGCAGGGAAATTAAGGCTTCAATACAATTTTTTGATTATTTTTTCCATCTTAGGACAGCATCATCATTACTTTTCACCAGGCATGCACAGACTGCCTCCTTGGTCAATATCTCTGTAGTCATCAAAGATTGGCATCTATAATTGGATGGAAGACTCTTTATCATGAAGTCCCAATTATTCTATGACATTTCTTTTGCATTTTTTAATTAGATGGCAAATATACAATTTGAAAGGATCTAAAAACCAAAAGTACTGAAATCTGCCGTGTGGCTCACCATAGGTTCCATTGTCATCAACAATATGGTGGTGCCAAGAAAATATTGCAGAAAATGGCAATGCTTGCCAAAAATTCTCTCAATGTTGCCACAAAAAATAAAATACATACAAATTCAAAAATGGTACACAAACAAGTTTCTGACAAATAACTGAACACTAATAAATACTTCACAACAGCATAATGAGCAGTATTAGTATCAGTTCTATAAACACATACATCCTGTAAGCTTACCTTAACTCAAGTGGTCCTATTTATTTAGATGTTGCCAAAAATTAAGTGGGCTGATAAACCTGTATGCTCAGGGAAGCTTGTGTAGGCGTGGAAAGCAATGGGCCAGCTGTGACACTGCAGAAATCTGAAACGGTACATAACTGACCATATGGAAAAAGTAAAAGGGTTCCAACAACAAAAAAATAAATAAAAACTAAACTCTGCTTTTCTCAGATGGGCAAAGTCATGGGCTGTCCAACAGCCCCCCTACTACTAAGTATTCAGAAGCACCATCCTCTGTCTTTGTCTCTAAATCCATGGCTGCTTTTCCTACATTTTAAGCCTTCCTTTGATATATCAGCGGTCTTAAAACTCCTCCCTGCATCTCTTCCAGCTATGCCATAAAATGCCTTTGAAGGTCAGGGATGGCCCTAACTTTGGTTCAGTGACGCAATGCTAGAACTCCCTAAAGCGGCTTCTAGTGTCACTCTTTTTTTTTTGCCCTTAAAGTTTCTCGGTTTCTAGAATTATTTTCATGTGAAATAAAATTCTTACTTCCATGTGCTAATCTACAGGTAACACATTGTCTTTTTTTCAGTACCATGATCAGTGAATATTACTCCCTTATTTAGAACTTCCCATCTTGCTATATTTATTTGTGGCATTTCTTGTTAATGAATGCTGCCTTAATTGAAGTAACATACAGTTAGGTCCATAAATATTTGGACAGAGACAACTTTTTTCTAATTTTGGTTCTGTACATTACCACAATGAATTTTAAATGAAACAACTAAGATGCAGTTGAAGTGCAGACTTTCAGCTTTAATTCCGTGGATTGAACAAAAAGATTGCATAAAAATGTGAGGCAACTAAAGCATTTTTTAACACAATCCCTTCATTTCAGGGGCTCAAAAGTAATTGGACAAATTAAATAACTGGAAATAAAATGTTCATTTCTAATACTTGGTTGAAAACCCTTTGCTGGCAATGGCAGCCTGAAGTCTTGAACTCAGGGACATCACCAGATGCTGGGTTTCCTCCTTTTTAATGCTCTGCTAGGCCTTTACTGCAGCGGCTTTCAGCTGCTCTTTCTTTGTGGGCCTTTCTGTCTGAAGTTTAGTCTTCAACAAGTGAAATGCATGCTCAATTGGGTTAAGATCAGGTGACAGACTTGGCCATTCAAGAATTTTCCACTTGTTTGCTTTAATAAACTCCTGGGTTGCTTTGGCTGTATGTTTTGGGTCATTGTCCACCTGTATCATGAAACACCGTCCAATCAGTTTGACTGCATTTAGCTGGATTTGAGCAGACAGTATGTCTCTGAACACCTCAGAATTCATTTGGCTGCTGTCCTGTGTCACATCATCAATAAACACTAGTGTCCCAGTGCCACTGGCAGCCATGCATGCCCAAGCCATCACACTGCCTCCACCGTGTTTTACAGATGATGTGATATGCTTTGGATAATGAGCTGTTCCACGCCTTCTCCATACCTTTTTCTTGCCATCATTCTGGTAAAGGCTGATCTTGGTTTCATGGCCAAAGAAAGTTTTTCCAGAACTGTGCTGGCTTTTTTAGATGTTCTTTAGCAAAGTCCAATCTAGCCTTTCTATTCTTGAGGCTTATGAGTGGCTTGCACCTTGCAGTGCACCCTCTGTATGTACTTTCATGCAGTCTTCTCTTTATGGTAGACTAGGATATCGATACACCTAACCCCTGGAGAGTGTTGTTTACTTGGTTGGCTGTTGTGAAGGGGTTTCTCTTCACCATGGAAATGATTCTGCGATCATCCACCACTGTTGTCTTCTGTGAACGTCCAGGTCTTTTTGCGTTGCTGAGTTCACCAATGCTTGCTTTATTTCTCAGGATGTACCAAACTGTAGACTTTGCCACTCGTAATATTGTAGCAGTTTCTCGGATGGGTTTTTTCTGTTTTCGCAGCTTAAGGATGGCTTCTTTCACCTGCATGGAGAGCTCCTTTGACCGCATGTTGTTTGTTCACAGCAAAATCTTCCACATGCAAGCCCCACACCTCAAATCAACTCCAGGCCTTTTATCTGCTTAATTGATAATGACATAACGACAGACTTGCCCACACCTGCCATGAAATAGCATTTGAGTCAATTGTCCATTTATTTTTGAGCCCCTGAAATGAAGGGATTGTGTTAAAAAAATGCTTTAGTTGCCTCACATTTTTATGTAATCTTTTTGTTCAATCCACTGAATTAAAGCTGAAAGTCTGCACTTCAACTGCATCTGAGTTGTTTCATTTAAAATTAATTGTGGTAATGTACAGAACCAAAATTAGAAAAAAGTTGTCTCTGTCCAAATATTTATGGACCTAACTGTAGTCCTTGAAGAAATGCAAAGGATGCACCTAACGCAATATGGATGCAATTTCATTTGCTTTCCTATCAGTATATCAGGAACTCGCTTTTTGTCTTAAAACAAATAAGGCAAATAAAGAAGCCACACTGACCCTTGCTACATGTAAAAACAAATGAATGAGAAACATCTGAAATAAGCAAGTGTGCACTGTCAGCGAAAGATTGGAATGTGAAGGGTCCGCACCCAGAAGGCGATCAGACTGGCAAAACATACCCTTTGGAAAACCTGAAAGTCTATCTGGCAGAAAGAGAAGTTATTGTATTGTTTTTATTTCAAACTCCCGTATTGCACTTTAAATTGGATTAAATTAGCTCGTCTAATGTGTCTTGTGACCATATATACCCAGACAATTGGATGGGAAGCAATATAATTAATGACAGATAAAGTGTCAACAGAGACATGCATTAACTCTACAAGCAAAAACACATATACAAAACTAAAATCACGAAAGATTTTCTGACAGGAGTTTCAGCAAAGAACTCAAGTTTTCTCCCAGACCTAAAAAGGCTAGAAAAGAGAGGCTCATGCTAGATGTCACTCTAACAGTGAAGTCAGTTTTCCCCCCTAATTATCTGCCATTGCATGCCCCTGAAAGTGGAGGGCCTGTGTCATGCTTTGCAATATGCTTCACTGTAAATCAAATAGAATTTGCTATAGTAAAGTACTTGGTGGAATCAGTTTATACAAGTGGTGGGAAACCCTTGTGTATAAGCTGTGTTGTTATCAGAACTCAAGGCTGCACTTACCAATGACAATTTAGGCAGACAGAAATAGAAATGGATGTTTAATTTCTAACACTGGATAACCTTTCCTGTTAATGCCTAAAGGTCTACTCTACAAAAAGGACAGTATAGTTTGATATATTTTTAGCCTGAACTTTGTGCCTTATAGCAGCCATTAAGTTGTGGTGCCTTCTGTCAGGAACTTGTTAGTCAGTGTCCTGAGTAATTCTGTATAACTTTTGGACTTGTTGCAATTGTTTTTTTTTTTGTCAATTGTTATTGTTAGTTTTGCAAAGTTTTTGCATCAGGATCTATGTGTGCAGCAATATTGTTTATGGCAACAGTGCCTGAAAATTCACCATATGGCTGATTTTGATTAACTGTTTTTTTCCCAGCACTCAATGACGCCTTGCAAGGCCAGCTTGACATTATAGAGCAGTAGCAGCCATGTTGGATGGGGATGCCACTGACATCTGTGCTACCTGCTGATTTGGATCATGCACTCCCAGAACTTTCACAAATGTGTACTGTAAGTGTACTGTACCACATTTTATGGAGCTGCCCGATCTGCTTTGTGCATACGTAAGTAATTTATGGCATATACTTGTATACTCATGCGAGATATCACTGATTGATCAGTAGGAAAAAAAAAACAAGACAATTTGCATTATTTTAATTTGGATGGTACATTAACTGGCCATAATGAGAATATAATGAAAACAGTTTGTTGTTTTGTATAGATTCATTTTATGTTGCGTCTTTGCAGGGAGATTAAACATGTTATGCTCCTCACTATGAACCATGGGTTGGGACTGACCACCACCTATATAGTGCTGATCTCTTGTCATTATGTTTCAACCTGGGTTGCTCCTCTGGCTAGGGCTCATATTCCTGTTTTATGTGTTTTTGTCAATTTTTGATTGTTTTGTCTATGTTAATATCCATCCATTATCCAACCCGCTATATCCTAACTACAGGGTCACGGGGGTCTGCTGGAGCCAATCCCTGCCAACATAGGGCGCAAGGCAGGAAAAAAGCCCTGGGCAGGGTGCCAGCCCACAGCAGCTATGTTAACATTGCTACTTTTATTATTTATTTGCATAATTCTGTTTTTGTTAGTTTTGTGTATGATGTTGTTTCTATATATCCATGCCGGTGTTACCAAGTTTCATATATTTGTGGGTGGTTTCCCAAGTGGTGGAGCCACTTGTCCATCTCCATTAGGTGACTGCTGTCAATCCTATAAAGGCTGAGTAAACAAACAGTCCCTTGTGGTTCATTGAATGCGCTTAGTGGTTTTGGTTAGTTCTTGTGATTATTGTGCTATCATGGATTTATAGTTTATCTGTTTTTCACTTCACTTTCTGGATTTACGTTTTTGGAACTAGTCTGCAAGGATTACCTATGTTGTTCAAGCAGCTAATCTGGGGTCTTTTGTGCTCCTTGAAGCGTATTTGTACAACTGAGCATATAAATCTTTTATTTTATAACCATTCTTTGTTTGCCTCTTTTTTCAAGCCAAATGTTCCACTTGTGAATCTGTTTGCTACAGTTTTTGAGACATTTATGTTAGGGTACTCCCAATTCATGACACCTTGCTTCACAGGCTCTGCTAGTTTTAGTTAGTCATAGTGATTGGAGCTTGGGAGACACAGAGAGAGAGAGTTAAAGAACTCAGTGAGTATGGGTGATGCAGAGTATACATGTAATTTTATCTCAGAGAGGTATGGTGGCCCCATGGTTAGCACTGAGATAACACCTCATAGCTCAGGACACATTTCTACATTTTCGCCGGATTTCAGGCGAAACAAATTCAGTGGGGTTCACTCATCACTACTAGTCACATAACATGGAAGTCGCATGACATGTAATTTCATCAAGCATCCACTAGTACCGGCACACAAAAGAAAGTGTCTGACCCTTGACTTTTTTGGAAAATGAAAGACCTGTTGTGACAGGGGTACAATCTGCTACCAAAACAAACATTTTTTAGTATAGCATTTTGGTTTTTGGTTTTGAATTTCTGAGTTTCTCAGTTTGTATTTTATTCTTCATTTTGGTTTGGTGTTTTGGCTGTCTTATCATGGTTCAATGCTGGTCTGTTCACTGAATACTCTTCCCCTTAAGAAAGTTGTTCATATTTGGGCTACAAATTAATTTGTTAATTATTTCATTCTTTATTTTCCATTATTCCAAATATGATCAGCCACCTTACGGCATTTCATTCAACCCCATCCCCTCTAAAATGATGGTCAGACGGTCCTGGTGCCTGATGAGTTTCCTACCTGATGGCATCCTTGAAGAGCACTGCAAACTCACTAACATAACTAGAGCTTTTAGAATTGTAATAGTAGAAAGTCCACTAGCAGTCTCTCCATAGCAGGAGTAGTACAAATAAAATTCCAAATTGTAAAACAAGGACGCTGGGGGATACATTGAATACACTCAATGCATCGCAGCTTATTCTACGTAAGTACAAATTGTTGAATAATTTTTTTTTAACCCTTTGAACCCGGTAGCCCCATTTTTGGGTAGCTGCATAGTGGTATATACCTGAAAGGCCGGTGTCATGGCCTGCCTATCTTTCGTTATGACCCTGCTGGCCTGAATAATGGCCTGCACATATCTGTTACACTATGCTACTGTCACACTACTCTACTTTGTAAATCTTATTGTCCGCTGCCATAGAGGCATATTCCTGAAAGGCCGCTAAAGCTTTCTGCTGTCATAACCCGACTGGCTGGAATACCAGCCTTTGCTCTATTAGACTATGCACATAATATACGGCTGTCTTGTTAAACTAGTTGCGCAAATTACAGTAATTTTTTTTTGTTGTTTTTTTCTCATAGATTTCAAGAAGAGAATGGAAAGGATTCCAGTTTTACTTCAGCATGGGAACATCTCCAAACAATAGATGCTTAATGTGCGTTGATAAGTGTGAGCAGGCTAAAAGAGCTTTTGCCCTTCTGCTCCAGGGGAGGTTTTTTTTCATTTCTGAGCTCACCTTATGACATCTACCTTATGATGTGACAGGTGTACCGTCCCAGCTAAACTCCCCACCTATTACTGTCTCCTACGCGACAGGGAATTTGGCCACAAGCACCCCGCAGGGAAAGGGGTGATGTGGGGAGATTGATCGGAAGGCTGTGGAAATCATGTGAAGTGTTCTTATGCATTGCTTGAGACACTTAAAGACTGTTCTGAAGCATATCACTGAAAGATGCAGTTTTGGGGTTCGATTATTATAACAAACAATGAAAATTGATGAGACTGATAATGATACAGCTTGTTCTATAGTATCAATCTATTTGTAATATTGAGGTTTATCATCATATTACATTAACATAATGTGACTGTTACTGTTCTATAGTGGTTTGACACAGACATTATGTACAAGAAGTTCACTTTATGTTGTTTTGAAATGTTTTTTGTGTTCAATTACCAAGTTTGAGAAAATACTTTTTTTTGTCAAAATTTAACTTAGTGGGAACTTCCCCCTGTTTCGCATGCAAATTCAAAATTGTTCCAATAGAAACCACTAATGAATATGAACAAGAATGATTAATGCAGACATATGTTGTACCCTGTAGGGACTACTAGAATCATTGTATTGGTGTGATTGTATGAATCAGATTAAATCAGCATTTACAAAGTGCTTTAGAGGAGATTTCTAAATACTGAGATATATCTTACATATCATGAAATAGCCTAAAAATACCATGAAATTAGTAATAGGTAATATCGCCCAGCCCTACAAGGAAGGGAATATAAAAGGGGAATGCAAAGTACCAAATAAAACAGCTTTCTGAAGCTACAGGACACACCAATATAACACACCCACCAACTTACCCTGGAGTCCGTTAAGTCCATTTTCATTTAAATCACCATGACTGCAAGGTATCGTCATGCCTGCCTTATCATTATTTAGGACAGCACCATCAAATATCCAAAATAAGTTCTGTTTGCTGCCATGTGCCATACTGAAACTCCCACCAGGTCTTTATGGCCTCACTTTCTTGAGTAGAGAGGCAACCTCCAATAGGGGTATTATTGGCTTCCTTCTAACCTTCAATGTTCTGTTAACTATCTGTGGTGTTCCTGGAGTCTTCGCTTTATGGGGAAATTTTGCAGTAATAGTAGCAGAATTTAAGATGCTAAGATTTGCATTGGGTGTGACGAGGATGGACAGGATTAGGAACGAGGACATTAGAGGGTCAACTCAGGTTGGATGGTTGGGAGACAAAGTCAGGGAGATGAGATTGTGTTGGTTTGGACATGTGCAGAGGAGAGATGCTGGGTATATTGGGAGAAGGATGTTAAGGATAGAGCTGCCAGGTAAAAGGAAAAGAGGAAGGCCTAAGAGAAGGTTTGTGGATGTGGTAAGAGAGGACATGAATGTGATGCGTGTGACAGAACAAGATGTAGAGGACAGGAAGATATGAAAGAAGATGATCCGCTGTGGCAACCCCTAACGGGAGCAGCTGAAAGAAGAAGAAATACTGTATCTGCTGCCCTCTAGTGATTCCTCACTATCTACAGTATGTTTGATGTAGATGAAGACCCTACAAAGAGTTTGAATTTCTAAGTCACTTTCTGGCTTTTTAAGGGTTATTCCAATGTCAGGTACTACTCTAGTACCAACCCATGGCAAGTGCCAAAATGTGACATTGTACTTAAATTAAGCACTGGATCATAAAACTATCTTTTAGCAAAGAAGCAAACAGTGTTTTGGACTAATTCACTTTGGGTTATAAGGCACCTTTTTCAAAGTTGATCCTAAAGTCATAAATAAAATTAGAACAGTCACAAGACTGAAATAAAGTGAAGTTGGTGGAATGTTTTCATAACTACAAAACAGATGTGAAAACGAACATATGCTGTTTGTTGCCAATGCATTTTTTCTGGTTCAATTAATTGGAAATGATTGTGTGTAATACTAAAGTTAATAATTCTTACTTTAACTTATTTATTTAAGTTATGCATTGAAACTTTCATATAGTGATTTTGTATTTTTTTTATTTTTAGGGGTATTTGTACAGTATATAATGCTAAAAGCACTTACTGTGGTTACACATGTCTGTATGCTTAAAACAATTTTACTCCCACTGTACCAGTTTTCTTGAAATTTTGGACACTACTTGTTCAGAAAGTTTTATTTTTTATTTTGATATCTTTAATACAGCTTGCTGTACACATTTTTTAAATTTCAAAATCCTTCACTGAAAGCATTGTCGAATTTGCAGACTCATATATCTTAAAGTAGAGAAAAAAATCTGTGTGATGTCAATTACAGATTAGTTTACTGTGTCAAATTTACCTTGAGAGAGATTACTTCAATTCTTATATTTTGCATCTTTTCCTCTTTAATCATCTGAAAGTCTCTCTTCCTGGCGAAACAGATCCCCAGTGTAAGTTAGTCAAATGGTGGGAAAGGTGCATGTGCAGGCTGCTTGTTCACCAACTCGCCTCTCTTGCTGGTGGAGATAAGTTAACTGTAAAAGTAACAAAAAGAAGAAAAAAAATCTAAAAATGATTGTAAAAAGAAAGGTATTATGCAATTGTCACTCTTTAAGCAGAATAAATGAATAAAGTGAACACATGAGTAAACATGAACTTACCAGTACTTCTGTTACACTGAAAACATCTTCACAGCTGCATTATCTGCACATTGTAATGATTCAGTATTTCTTTAACACTAGACTTTTTAAGGAAAGCGCTAGACCTGTTGTCAGGTTTACAAAAGGTATGCACAAGCAAAAAGAGGCCCAAATGTGCATACATAACTTTCTACACAAAACGCAGAATTTATAAAAGAAAACTTGATGGGAGAACTTGCATATACTTATGGTAACTCTGGCCCTTGTGTAGGCAATGTTTTGGAGAAACTGGGAAATGACAATATCCTCAATTAAGTAGGGAAATACAGAAAAA